>CM051242.1:18451259-18916259 GCA_027917425.1 Gastrophryne carolinensis | reverse complement strand
TCTATCTATCTATCTATCTATCTATCTATCTATCTATCTATCTATCTTTCTGCCAGTCTATCTATCTACCTATCTCTCTGCCTATCTATCTATCTATCTATCTATCTATCTATCTATCTATCTATCTATCTATCTATCTATCTATCTCTCTGCCAGTCTATCTATCTATCTATCTATCTATCTATCTATCTATCTATCTATCTATCTATCTATCTATCTATCTATCTATCTCTCTGCCAGTCTATCTATCTATCTATCTATCTATCTATCTATCTATCTATCTATCTATCTATCTATCTATCTCTCTGCCAGTCTATCTATCTATCTATCTATCTATCTATCTATCTATCTATCTATCTATCTATCTATCTATCCTATCTATCTATCTATCTATCTATCTATCTATCTATCTATCTATCTATCTATCTATCTATCTATCTATCTATCTATCTATCTATCTATCTTTCTGCCAGTCTATCTATCTACCTATCTCTCTGCCTATCTATCTATCTATCTATCTATCTATCTATCTATCTATCTATCTATCTATCTATCTATCTATCTATCTATCTATCTATCTCTCTGCCAGTCTATCTATCTATCTATCTATCTATCTATCTATCTATCTATCTATCTATCTATCTATCTATCTATCTTTCTGCCAGTCTATCTATCTACCTATCTCTCTGCCTATCTATCTATCTATCTATCTATCTATCTATCTATCTATCTATCTATCTATCTATCTATCTCTCTGCCAGTCTATCTATCTATCTATCTATCTATCTATCTATCTATCTATCTATCTATCTATCTATCTATCTATCTATCTATCTATCTATCTATCTCTCTGCCAGTCTATCTATCTATCTATCTATCTATCTATCTATCTATCTATCTATCTATCTATCTATCTATCTATCTATCTATCTTTCTGCCAGTCTATCTATCTATCTATCTATCTATCTATCTATCTATCTATCTATCTATCTATCTATCTATCTATCTATCTATCTATCTATCTATCTATCTCTCTGCCAGTCTATCTATCTATCTATCTATCTATCTATCTATCTATCTATCTATCTATCTATCTATCTATCTATCTATCTTTCTGCCAGTCTATCTATCTATCTATCTATATATCTATCTATCTATCTATCTATCTATCTATCTATCTATCTATCTTTCTGCCAGTCTATCTATCTATCTATCTATCTATCTATCTATCTATCTATCTATCTATCTATCTTTCTGCCAGTCTATCTATCTATCTATCTATCTATCTATCTATCTATCTATCTATCTATCTATCTATCTCTCTGCCAGTCTATCTATCTATCTATCTATCTATCTATCTATCTATCTATCTATCTATCTATCTATCTATCTATCTATCTCTCTGCCAGTCTATCTATCTATCTATCTATCTATCTATCTATCTATCTATCTATCTATCTATCTATCTATCTATCTATCTATCTATCTATCTCTCTGCCAATCTATCTATCTCTCTGTCTATCTATCTATCTATCTATCTATCTATCTATCTATCTATCTATCTATCTATCTATCTCTCTGCCAGTCTATCTATCTATCTATCTATCTATCTATCTATCTATCTATCTATCTATCTATCTATCTATCTATCTCTCTGCCAGTCTATCTATCTATCTATCTATCTATCTATCTATCTATCTATCTATCTATCTATCTATCTATCTATCTATCTATCTATCTCTCTGCCAGTCTATCTATCTATCTATCTATCTATCTATCTATCTATCTATCTATCTATCTATCTATCTATCTTTCTGCCAGTCTATCTATCTACCTATCTCTCTGCCTATCTATCTATCTATCTATCTATCTATCTATCTATCTATCTATCTATCTATCTATCTATCTATCTATCTCTCTGCCAGTCTATCTATCTATCTATCTATCTATCTATCTATCTATCTATCTATCTATCTATCTATCTGCCAGTCTATCTATCTATCTATCTATCTATCTATCTATCTATCTATCTATCTATCTATCTATCTATCTATCTATCTATCTATCTCTCTGCCAGTCTATCTATCTATCTATCTATCTATCTATCTATCTATCTATCTATCTATCTATCTATCAATCTATCTATCTATCTATCTCTCTGCCAGTCTATCTATCTATCTATCTATCTATCTATCTATCTATCTATCTATCTATCTATCTATCTATCTATCTATCTATCTTTCTGCCAGTCTATCTATCTATCTATCTATCTATCTATCTATCTATCTATCTATCTATCTATCTATCTATCTATCTATCTATCTATCTATCTATCTATCTATCTCTCTGCCAGTCTATCTATCTATCTATCTATCTATCTATCTATCTATCTATCTATCTATCTATCTATCTATCTATCTTTCTGCCAGTCTATCTATCTATCTATCTATCTATCTATCTATCTATCTATCTATCTATCTATCTATCTATCTATCTATCTATCTCTCTGCCAGTCTATCTATCTATCTATCTATCTATCTATCTATCTATCTATCTATCTATCTATCTATCTATCTATCTATCTTTCTGCCAGTCTATCTATCTACCTATCTCTCTGCCTATCTATCTATCTATCTATCTATCTATCTATCTATCTATCTATCTATCTATCTACCTATCTCTCTGCCTATCTATCTATCTATCTATCTATCTATCTATCTATCTATCTATCTATCTATCTATCTGCCAGTCTATCTATCTATCTATCTATCTATCTATCTATCTATCTATCTATCTATCTATCTATCTATCTATCTATCTATCTATCTCTCTGCCAGTCTATCTATCTATCTATCTATCTATCTATCTATCTATCTATCTATCTATCTATCTATCTATCTATCTATCTATCTATCTATCTCTCTGCCAGTCTATCTATCTATCTATCTATCTATCTATCTATCTATCTATCTATCTATCTATCTATCTATCTATCTTTCTGCCAGTCTATCTATCTATCTATCTATCTATCTATCTATCTATCTATCTATCTATCTATCTATCTATCTATCTATCTATCTATCTATCTCTCTGCCAGTCTATCTATCTATCTATCTATCTATCTATCTATCTATCTATCTATCTATCTATCTATCTATCTATCTATCTATCTTTCTGCCAGTCTATCTATCTATCTATCTATCTATCTATCTATCTATCTATCTATCTATCTATCTATCTATCTATCTATCTATCTCTCTGCCAGTCTATCTATCTATCTATCTATCTATCTATCTATCTATCTATCTATCTATCTATCTATCTATCTATCTATCTATCTATCTCTCTGCCAGTCTATCTATCTATCTATCTATCTATCTATCTATCTATCTATCTCTCTGCCAGTCTATCTATCTATCTATCTATCTATCTATCTATCTATCTATCTATCTATCTATCTATCTATCTATCTATCTATCTATCTATCTATCTCTCTGCCAATCTATCTATCTCTCTGTCTATCTATCTATCTATCTATCTATCTATCTATCTATCTATCTATCTATCTATCTATCTATCTATCTCTCTGCCAGTCTATCTATCTATCTATCTATCTATCTATCTATCTATCTATCTATCTATCTATCTATCTATCTATCTATCTATCTATCTATCTATCTCTCTGCCAGTCTATCTATCTATCTATCTATCTATCTATCTATCTATCTATCTATCTATCTATCTATCTATCTATCTTTCTGCCAGTCTATCTATCTACCTATCTCTCTGCCTATCTATCTATCTATCTATCTATCTATCTATCTATCTATCTATCTATCTATCTATCTATCTATCTATCTCTCTGCCAGTCTATCTATCTATCTATCTATCTATCTATCTATCTATCTATCTATCTATCTATCTATCTATCTATCTATCTATCTATCTATCTATCTGCCAGTCTATCTATCTATCTATCTATCTATCTATCTATCTATCTATCTATCTATCTATCTATCTATCTATCTATCTATCTCTCTGCCAGTCTATCTATCTATCTATCTATCTATCTATCTATCTATCTATCTATCTATCTATCTATCTATCTATCTATCTATCTATCTATCTATCTCTCTGCCAGTCTATCTATCTATCTATCTATCTATCTATCTATCTATCTATCTATCTATCTATCTATCTATCTATCTATCTATCTATCTCTCTGCCAGTCTATCTATCTATCTATCTATCTATCTATCTATCTATCTATCTATCTATCTATCTATCTATCTATCTATCTATCTCTCTGCCAATCTATCTATCTCTCTGTCTATCTATCTATCTATCTATCTATCTATCTATCTATCTATCACATATCCAGGGGCATAGCTATAGGGGTCGCTGTCACTGATGATGGGGGGGCCCAGTTTGACTCCTCGCATCGGGGCCCACAAGACTTTAGCTACGCCCCTGGCCTTAGCCTTGGAGCCAAGCAACCCCCAGCCCATGTCCTCACCCTAATGATATAGCCTCAGCCTTGGAGCACACTGGATGACTGGCCAGGAAGCAGCAGAGATGCCACTGGCTGGTCATGGGCAGGTCAGGCGCTGGTAAAATCCTGGGCTGATTTTTGGCCCCGTCGGTTACTGGAGTCCACAGAGGAGCAGGTGAGGACAGGCAAAGTTGATGTATCTTATGCGCGGGGTTACGTTGGGAAGAGCACAGCCCAGCCTAAAAGGGGTTTCCGCTCCTGAACTGTAATTACAGGGGAAGGGATACAGACATCTCCCCTGGATGAGACAGGACTGGAAGTTCCATCCCCGGATTCGAGAATGGGGACGGACCCCACCCCCCTAAAGCTCAAGCATCCACCATCTCCAGATAGCTGCCCCCAAGAAAACAATCCTAGATGGGTATCTATCAGAGCTCGGGGAAAGGTCAGGGATTCCCTCACAGAATTAAAAAATTCTACGTGTCCACAAGACTTGAAGTAGTGGAGATGAAGCTGGAGGCCACTACAGAAGAGGTGAATATTTGTCAAGGAAAAATAAAGGACTTGCAATTTAATCTGGACACAGCACAAACGAAAATTGGAGACGTAGGGCCTTATTCATGAAGCTCTAGCGCTAGGTAGTGCCTTGTAAGCGGCAGGTAGCGGCAGGTGAACGCCGGACACGGCGCGCAATTCCACATTTATGAAGCCCAATCTGGTGAGCGACTGGAACAATGCCATGTAGCGTCCGATTCATCATTACCCCAGGCTCAGCGTACAGCGCCGGCGTTCTGCCTTGCAGAGCGCCACGTCTTACCTGTCGCTACCTGTCGCTCTCCCATACATTTTTATTCTTAAATCCCTTTCCTGATCCCAGTTTTTTACATTTTTTTTAATAAAATCTCAAAACTTTCTGATATGTATCCTGGCCTAGAAAATGACATTTTAGAAAACTTTTTAGATTTTTTAGATTTTTATGCAGAATTGTCCTTACATGTCTGGTATTAATGTGTTCATGTTACAATGTAATAACAATGTCATTCCATGTGTTTTCGCTTTGTTACTAGTGGATACATGTTCAAAAACAGACTTTAAACACACAGCTTCTGGCGCTGTGGGCTACAATGACCAGATTTTGAGTGCCGGCGTTGGAGGCTGTTTTTTTATTTAATGTAGTGTGAATCGGTCGCACTGAGCTGGCGCTACCGTTCGCTTTCATACAGCATAGTATAGCGACTCACACAGCATATTCATCAATGCCAGCCAGCAACTTAGGCGCTCTGAAACAAAGATCCAAATCCGCGCTACAGACCTGTCGCTACCTGGCGTTAGTAATGAATCAGCCTGCCAGAAAATAGACGGGCAGGCTGATTCATTACTAACGCCAGGTAGCGACAGATGAGCATCTGTAGCAGGCATTTCAGAGCGCTTGCTAGTAGTCGCTGTGCTCTGCGGTGGGTCGCTAGTTCATAGCGACTCAGTCGCTGTGCAGCAATGATAAATACGTTGTGGGGAGTCGCTATATGACCAGTACAGCGCTGTATGGGAGCGCATGTTAGCGACTGGTCAGTGCGACCGACTCACAACATATTCATCAAAAAAACAGCCTCACACACCTCCGGCGCTTAAAAATGCTTCGCTGTAGCCCAGAGCGCAGGAGGCTGTGTGATTGAAGGTTGTTTTTTAACATGTATCCACCAGTAACAAAGCGAAAACATATGGAATTACATTGTAATAACATTGTAACATGAACACATTAAACCGGACCTTCACCATGATTTATTGAAAAGCCCAAACCCTTAAAAAAAACGATTCCCCACCATCTAAAGTTAATATATTTTAAGTTTTTAGTCACTTACTTATTATTCTTTCCCCCACTAGGCTGCAACTCTGTTCAGGACTTTAGGATATCTTGACTCAGAAGTATCACACTTACTGAGGAGAGGAGAGTGGGATAAAGTACAGGGGGCGGGTTATAGCTGTGCTTTGCTCAGACAGAGCAGAGCCAGGGTCAGGAAAAGGTCAGCAGTCCCAGAATGCAGAGCAGCATAGTCAGAAGGCACTTCCTGTTTGCAGGCTGCCTGATGTTCCATGAGCCGCCATCTTGGATGTTTAAAGGCTCATAACATGCAGTAGATGCAGGTAGGATGATTTTTAATGTGAGCAATCTGTATGTACAGGGTGTGGGAAACATATAAGATAGGCTCTTATTCAGAGTGAAGGTCCGCTTTAATGCTAGACCTGTAATGTAAATTCTGCATAAATATATAAAACATGACAAATATTTTCAAAAATGGTTTTTTCTATTCCAGGAGAGGTCACAACATCATTTGAGATTTAAAAAAAAAATAAATAAAAAAATAAAAAAACCCTGTGTATAGAGAAATAAAAGAACGTCCATTGAAATGTATGGGAGAGCGACAGGTAGCGAGAGGTAATACCTGGCGCTCTGCAAGGCTGAACGCCGGAGCTGTACGCTGAGGCTGGGATAATGATAAATCGGACGCTACATGGCGTTATCCCAGACGCTCAACAGAATCTGCTTGATAAATGTGTGATTGCGTGCCGTGTCCGGCGTTAACCTGTCGCTACCTGTCATTTACAAGGCGCTACCTGGCGCTATCCCTTCATGAATAAGGCCCTTAGGTGGGAGAACTTTTGCATTAGAGGGGGTAGCAAGGGCCAGAGGGCATGCAAATCGAGGGAAACACCAGGATATTTGCCATGCACAAAATGGGGTAGGTACTCAAAATAATGACAGAATACAAAAAAAAATAAAGAAATACATACCTAAATAAAAAATATATATATATACTTTTTTTATATGTTTACGGGGGGGGGGGGGAACTGGGCGATTTCCCTACACAAAATGGGATACGGAAAGAAATCAAAATAATACCAGAGAACAAAAAATAAAGAAATTCATACATAAATTAATTTTTTTTTTACTGGTGTCGGAGTCAAATTTGGGGGAGGGGGCAATTTGACTCCGACATCAGTAAAAAAAATGACACCTGGGCAATAGGTATGCACAAAATGGGGTAGTGAAAATACTCAAAATAATAACAGAATCCAAAAACATTAAAGAAATACCTAACAAAAATCCTAAAATAGAATATATGTTTTTTAAGGGTGTTAGGAAGCCAGATTGGTGGAGGGGGAGTAACATCTGAATGAGAAGGAATAGTACTCAAAATAATAACAGAAAACAAAAGAAATTCTTATAAATAAATAAAATAATAATTTAGTGTTGGAGGCCGAATTGGGGGGTGGGGGGGGGGGGGGGGTGTCACCTGAGCGATTTCCCTGCACAAAATGGGGCAATGAAAGTACTCAAAATAAACACTCAAAGGTGTTTTTAAGAAGAAACTTAATGATAGAACAAGGGGGCACAACCTGAAGCTGGTCGGGGGGGAGATCAGGAGCAATGTTAGAAAATATTATTTTACAGAAAGAGTAGTAGATGCTGGGAACAAACTTCCAGCAGAGGTAGTTGAAAAATCAACAGTCACTGAATTTAAACATGCCTGGGATAAGCACACATCTATCCTAAGATAAAGAGATCATACAGTATACACATAAGATAAAGAGAACATACAGTATACACATAAGATACAGAGAACATACAGTATACACATAAGATAAAGAGAACATACAGTATACACATAAGATAAAGAGAACATACAGTATATACATAAGATACAGAGAACATACAGTATACACATAAGATACAGAGAACATACAGTATATACATAAGATACAGAGAACATACAGTATACACATAAGATACAGAGAACATACAGTATACATATAAGATACAGAGAACATACAGTATACACATAAGATACAGAGAACATACAGTAGACACATAAGATACAGAGAACATACAGTATATACATAAGATACAGAGAACATACAGTATACACATAAGATACAGAGAACATACAGTATATACATAAGATACAGAGAACATACAGTATACACATAAGATACAGAGAACATACAGTATACATATAAGATACAGAGAACATACAGTATACACATAAGATACAGAGAACATACAGTAGACACATAAGATACAGAGAACATACAGTATATACATAAGATACAGAGAACATACAGTATACCCATAAGATACAGAGAACATACAGTATACACATAAGATACAGAGAACATACAGTATACACATAAGATACAGAGAACATACAGTATACACATAAGATACAGAGAACATACAGTATATACATAAGATACAGAGAACATACAGTATACACATAAGGGCAGACTAGATGGACCGTATGGTCTCCTTCTGCCGTCAACCTTCTATGTTTCTATGTAATACCAGAAAACAAATAAATTGAAGAAATACATAACATACATAAATAAATACAAATATAATAACATGAATAAATTAATATATACATAAATACAAATATGTACATATATACATAAATAAATAAATGCTAACATCAATAAAGGAAGGAAGAAGTGGTGGAGGTTTAAGTGCAAGAGGAGGAAGAGGTAGCAAACACTTTAACCACTCACTCAGGTGCTGGCACAGCCAAGTCCCGTGGGGTCCACACCTTGTTCACCTTAAGGAATGATAGCATGTCCAGGTTGGCTGTGGATAGGTGGATCCTCCTGCTGGTGATGACACCCCTTGCGGTGCTCTATGACCTCCAAGGCATAGAGGGCAAGCTCTGGCCATGTGTCCAATTTACCAAACCAGAAATTGAATGGCGGAGGACCCATCACTCAGTACCAGGAAACGCGTGGACAGGTAGTCATCTACCATGCGAGCCAAAGTCTGCCTCCTGGTACTGTCAGGCCGGAGAGTTCCCCAATATGAACTCTCCACCAGTGGGAGCAGAAAGTTTGGCCAGAGCAAAGACACAACAAAAACAAAATGTTCAATTAAGGGTTTTATTAAAGGAAAAGGAAACAAAAAGATCTTAGATTCAGACCTGCTGCACCAGGTGGAGGGCGGATTCACTTTAATGGAATATGGTGTTCCACATGGTAACCATGCTCACCCTCCCCCTTGAGGTGCCCCTGCTGTGTTGGTGACTTGCTCCTCCTCCTCAGCCTCGTGCCACCACTGAGCCCTCAAAGTCGCCTGGGAATTACCTTTAATTCCCTTTAATTCCCCTTGTCCCCTCCAGGCTCCCTTAGTCTTGCTCTGATGTAAGTAACTCCTCCCTTCTTCCTCTCCCTTGTGGCCAGTTCTATTCTGGCATCTGCACACCTGCTGTTCCCCTTCTGCAGCTACACTTCTTTTTTCTTTTACCTGTTGTTGCTGTACGGATTACACCACAAGTTTTCAGCTGTATTGAAAGTACATGTCTGCTGTATCGAGATTCTGTACTGAAATAAAGCTTTTGAACTTAACCACGTGGTCCAAGCACAATCGAGTAAAGCTATCTGCCGAGCCTTATGGAGTAAAGAAAACATCCAGCACAGACACACACAAGGAACGTGGAGCTGTCTACAGGATTCCATTTGCTATGTCAGAATAGCCCACCTACCCACTGACCTCTTTCATATGCCGACACATTAGATAGGAGACCGGCTGTCCACCTGAAGTGTCCTGGAGCAGCGCTGGAGAAGATGTGTAATTGACGGGATGGTAGTGCTGACAATGGCGCTATCAGCACTGAAAATATTGGCGGCGTACTAAAAGCACTGCAGTACTGCGCAGATGTCCCTCATGGAGGCCAACTCATTGGTGGTGAAGTGCTGTTGGTCTACACTTCTACTCACCGGGGCATTTTGGAGCTGGAACGCCACTGTTGCCTGCTGCAACATATACGAAGTTGAATTCCACCTGGTCGGCAAGTCCCATATGAGGCGGTGGGTGGGAAAGCCAAAGTTCCTCTGCAGTGCAGAGAGGCGAGCAACATCAGGGTAGGAACTCTGAAAGCGTGTGCACATGCCACAGCAGCAGCTCTGGCATCTCTGGATAATGGGCCAGGAAGCTCTGCACCACCAAGTTGAGCACATGCGTCAGGCAAGGGATGTGCGTCAACCCGCCCCGGCCCAAGGCTGCTTACTCTCATTGTCGCACACCACCTTGCTGGGCTTCACTCATTTGTCTGCTCCTGGATGCCTGGCCACAACTCCTGGGCAGTGTGGGATCTTTTGCCCAGACAGATGAGTTTTAGCACCGCATGCTGCCATCTCCCCATGGCAGCACTCAAATTGGTGGTGCAGGGGCTGCGCTGACTGCTTGAGGAGGAAGCAGAGTAGGAGGAGGAGGCAAAAGGAGGTACCAACTGATATCCAGCAATCCTTGGTGGAGGAAGGATATGCGCCAGAGTGCTTCCTGCCTCAGTCCCAATCACATTGACCAAGTGGGCAAAAAAACATCCCTGCCTATACTTACGTGGATACTGAAACTAATGGCATTGCCCAGTGAACGCCTTATTTTCTCAATAACCTGTTGGTGCAGGGCAGGGATGGCCTGGTGAGAAAAGTAGTGGTGGCTGGAAACAGCGTATTGTGGGAAAGCCACCGCCATCAGATCTTTATAACTAGCTGTCTTCACCAGGCAGAATGGGAGCATTTCAAAGGCCAGCAACTTGGAAATGCTCTCATTCAGGGCCAGGGCTCATGGGTGAGATGGGCCCAACTTCCGTTTTCTCTCTAAAGTTTGCGGGATGGAAAGATGAACACATCCCTTGGTTGGTGTGGACACGCTTCATGATGGTGGTGATGATGCTGCTGGTGGTGATGGTCTCACATCCTTCCTTTGGGGGGAACAGGTGGCCTTGTCATCGGGGAGGCGGTGGTAGAGTCAACCAAAGCAGCAGAGGGAACATCAGTTGTGTTGTCATTTTTGCTTTTTTTTTAGGTGTTTCTGCCACTGCAGGTTTTGTTTGGATTTCAGGTGCCTGGCCATGGACGTGGTGCAGTTAAGACTTTTGCCTTGCTTCAGGAACTGGTGGCACAGCGTGCAAATGTCTTGTCTGGTTGTCTCTGCACTTTCTCTGCACTGCTTGAAAAAATGCCACACTGGGAACATCCTTTGAGCCAGCTTTGGCATGCTCAGTCCCTGGGCATGCTGGGCAGTGGCAGCAACTAGCAGACCGCTGGCACCCTTCTCGCTCTTCTGCTGGCTGCTTTGGGCTGCGTGACCACCACCTCTTCCTCCGAACTCTGATGGTGGGGGGTTGCACTCTCTGGAATCACGATATGTTAGAGGGAAAAAAAGCTAAGATCTCTTTTTTTGATGGGTAGGGGGAGGGATTTCTTATTTTTTTTACCCTCTGCATTTAGGGACAGGGAAGGAGGATTTGGCTACCTGTTTACTTGTCGGTGTTGGGTAGGCAGACGAGGGACGATAATTGAGTCAACCAAAGCAGCAGAGGGAACATCAGTTGTGTTGTCATTTTTGCTTTTTTTTTAGGTGTTTCTGCCACTGCAGGTTTTGTTTGGATTTCAGGTGCCTGGCCATGGACGTGGTGCAGTTAAGACTTTTGCCTTGCTTCAGGAACTGGTGGCACAGCGTGCAAATGTCTTGTCTGGTTGTCTCTGCACTTTCTCTGCACTGCTTGAAAAAATGCCACACTGGGAACATCCTTTGAGACAGCTTTGGCATGCTCAGTCCCTGGGCATGCTGGGCAGTGGCAGCAACTAGCAGACCGCTGGCACCCTTCTCGCTCTTCTGCTGGCTGCTTTGGGCTGCGTGACCACCACCTCTTCCTCCGAACTCTGATGGTGGGGGGTTGCACTCTCTGGAATCACGATATGTTAGAGGGAAAAAAAGCTAAGATCTCTTTTTTTGATGGGTAGGGGGAGAGATTTCTTATTTTTTTTACCCTCTGCATTTAGGGACAGGGAAGGAGGATTTGGCTACCTGTTTACTTGTCGGTGTTGGGTAGGCAGACGAGGGACGATAATTGTTAAAGCCGGTACTTGGTGAATTTTATTTGTATTTTTTTTTTTAGTTTTTCGTTTTGTCATCAAACATTAGAGCTAAATTGGTCTTTGTCGAATGTGGTGGGAAAGGGGGTTGGGGGGCCCAGATTTATGGACCAAAACAACCCACGCCAACTTGACGACTCTCAGTTGCAACCCCCCAAAAATAAATCAGTGAAGAAGGTTTTGGGTAGTGGGAATGGTGATACAATCAGGGGCACCTGATAGGGTGATTGGGTTAGGGAACGGTGGGTGCCATTATTTTCCTCAGACACCCTAAAGTTTTTCTGCTTTGGGGGTGTGAGGGGCTGGTTTCCTTAGAAAGGAGGTTGATTAAAGTTGTTTTTTTTTTTTTCTTTTCCCTCTTTACTTTACTTTACCCTCTCTCTTTGCTTCACAGTTGCAATCCCCACCCCTGCCCCACTTGCTTTAGTTTACACTTTGCCTCTGTCAGCCCCCCTGCTGAGCGATAAATGGCTATTCAACAGCAAATGGCTAAATATTCAGGGCCTTAATGCCCCAGGGATATAATATGCAATTTTAGAGATGTCAGCCTCTTCAAATAACAGGTCAAAAGGGGTCTCAATATTGATTGAATGCAACCTGCGATTTGTATTAGCCGCAGAGAAATGTGATCCTGAGTGCAGGCTACATTTAATTAAATGTGTACTTGCAGGTAGACAGAAGAACATGTTAGATTCAATACATGGCCCGAATAGAAATCAGAAATCTTTTATTAAGTGAGCCTTGGGGTGAGATACATGCATTTACAGAGGGCGCCTTAGTAGGAGGGGATATGAATGCGGAACTTAACCCACAAGTGGATACATCAGATGGTAAACATATATCCCATATAAAATGCTGAATAAAATCAATAATCAATTTTTAGATATCAGCTTAGTGGATTACTGGAGGTACTGGAATCCTACAGGGAAAGATTATACATATTATTCAAGCCTTTATGAACTCTATTATATCTTCTTGTCTCAAAGGAATTTACAACTTATCCGGCAAGTAGAAATAGGTGATATAGTCTATTTGGACCATGCCCCAGTGCTTCTTTCAATCACTGAGCCAATTCAAACCCCTAAGGAATGGTACTGGAGACTCATCATGGGGCTCCCGCAGGAAGAAAAATATATCAAACAGATTGCAACACGGCTTAAAATATATTTTAATGAGAACGATAGGGAGGGAATAGATCCAATGGTGCTCTGGGAGGCACAAACATGTACTATGTAAGAGGAATTTGTAGCGCTTGGAGCAGATATAGGAAAGAAGCCTTTAGCCAAAATTGAAAAATGCACTCAGAGAGGGCACTTGCTATAACATTCTCATAAAGAGAAAATAGCAAAGCAGAATTTAATAGCGCTCCAAGAAGCTTGAAAAAACGTCTTGCTATGGTGAATTTCAAGGCACGCAGAGTGCAAATGTTTAAAAACTAATGCAGAGCAATAAAAGTAGCACAGTACTGGCTAGATCAATACAGGATAGGCCCAAAGAGGCTCAAATAAAACATAGATTCAAATGGTGAAATCTTTAAATATCCAGCTGATATTCCAGACCACTTTGCGAAATGTTATTAAGCTCTATATAATCTGAAGATTGAAGTGACTGCACAAGATTAAATACTGTAGATAGTTTGAATTCCTTCCTACAGAGCTTAAATATGCCTAAAATTACAAATGAGGAAGCACAGGAAATGGAAAGGCCTCTTATCTCTTAATTAAAAACAAATTCGGCTCCAGGGCCGGATGGCTATCCTACAGCATATTATAAACTACCGTATATGGGGAAATTTTGACCCCATATATGCTCAAGGCCAATGTCACTTATGGGTTGATTACCAGAAGACAAAGATGATTGGATCCACCCCTTGAATTGGGGTTTAGCCTGGGTTTGCCTAACCCACCACTAAAACCAAATGATCAAACTGTGTCTATTTGGGGATAATGTACAATAAAATATTGGAGATATGGCAGCTGGTCTGATAGATGGCCCCTCCAGGCGAACAAGAAGGGTTTCTGGCTAGGGTATAGTAGACCCTCTCCCTAGACAGATAGTGTGAAGACAGGGCTCATCTATTACTGACCACGCCTCAGTTAAAGATAGTAACCAATATAATATATTAAAAATAATCTTTTATTGATGTAGCAATTTCACACATTAGGTGCTTAATACAAAAAATTCTATTTTGTTCGTAGATCTTATAGTTTTTTAAGTAAGGATCCAAACCAGTGCTCGAGTTACCAGCCCATTGCTTTTGCTTAATAATGATATTAAGATCTATGCAAAAGCCCTTGCAGGATAGGATGAACACATGAACATCCCAAAGTTCTTGCAAAAGCCCAAGTTGGATTTGTCTCAGGTCGAGAGGCCAGGGACAATACAATAAAAACTTTAGACATCCAATCTTGGATTTTGAAAAACAAAATGGAAGCGTTTTTTTTAATCAACAGATGCCTCCAAAGCATTTGCTAGGGTGAATTGGACATGGGTCAGATAGGTATTGTCTCATCTGGGCTTGGGCCTGCAAATGCTAAAGAGAATAAGAGAAAAAGAGGGGGTGCCAGGTAGGGAACATTGTACAGATGGGGCGTGGCTTCTACATTTCCCCATGCTGCAGTATCATTGATAGGCATTTTTCATGAATTCCTGGGTGCTCATGGCGTTGCTAAACTCTTTGTGACCCAACATCCACTCCATGCTCCTTCTCCCAAGATTTGTCCTGAGCTCCATGAACTTGCGGTTCCTTTGCCCCATTTCCTGTCTCCTCTTTCCTGCTGCTGCTTTCCTTTGAAATTATGCTCTCAATTGGTACATAGTCATTAGGGTTGATTCAGAGCCTTCTATATTCCATCTCGTTTTTGTTCCTAAATGTGTAAATTACACATAGCTTTTGTTAAGTATACGTGCGTTCACATGATTCAGAGCCTCCATCAGGAGCATTTTGTACTGTTTTCAAAGCTGCGTAAGCCGCCGAGAATATGTTGAGTACTGCTCTCAAGGCCTATTCCAGAAACGATGATTTTGTATACATTGATGCGTTTTTATAGCGTTTTTTCACATACCTTGCAACAAAATGTTTGAGTGTCCAACGAGGTCCTACTAAACCTATTGAAAATAGGTTTTGCTAGCCCATTACTTACTTATTGCTGTGCCAAGTCTCTTCTGTTCCAAACTACTTAGCATACCATGCTTGCCATGCATTCTTCTTTACTTTTTCCTAGTTGTATATTTGGGATACCCACATGAATATAATGTGCATTACTCTAATTGTTTATAAAGTGTAATAAAATACTACACAACGTTATTTAATTTTTAATTCTGTAATTTTTATTCATAATGTTTTTTACATTTTTTATTCATAATCTTTCCCCATTTTTGTATTCATAATGTTTATTTAAGTTTTTATTGTTAATGTTATTTTTTTTATTTTATTGTTAATTTTTTTTTATCAAGAAAATTTAAAATGAAAAAAACATCAAAAAATTGGTTAAAAAAAAATTGGCTCCCAGTGCCTTAAGGACTCCATTTCATTTCCCCACACACCATGAAAGCACAAACTCACCAAGAAAAGGAGCCTGTAAGTGAAGGCAGAAAAATCCTGTTTTATAGCGCTCTCTCGCAGCCGTAATCAGGGCTCTGAATCATGCGCAAGCCCTCACTAATCACGGCTTTTACACATGAACGCTTAAAAAATACGAAGCAATAACATATTAGAGACGCTAACGAAAAGGCTTATACGTAACCACGAAAATGCTAATACAAAGAAAAAAATGCACAAGAAACTCAAAAAAGGACGCAAACATTACACATTACACTTTTCATGTGTAACTGCACGTAAAATAGGCTGTGAGTCGATCTTATTCCCCTCGATTCAAAGAGCAAAAGTTAAGTGATTTCGTATCGAGAATCGTAAGTTTGGGTGGGTGTTTGTCATTTTTTCTGGTTTTTTTGGCCATTTCGTATTCGTACGATCGTTCGCGCATAGACGTATATGAACATACGCATTTCGTACGAGAATCGTATAATTTGCGTTAGTTCGTGTGTTTTTCCCGTCCAAATCGTATTATTTGCGTTAGTTCGTGTGTTTTTCCCGTCAAAATCGTATTATTTGCGTCCGATCCTATTTTTTACGTCCTTCACATGGGCTTGCGCCCAATTCAGAGAGGTGATTGCTAATTGTTTTGAAGCCCATTAAAGAGCTGCTTTACGAAATGTTTGCCGGCAGCTATTTGGCCTCGGGAGTAGGATGGAGCGGAGCGAGTTTGTGGCACATCAAGGGCTTATGCTTTTTGGCATTGAGTTGATCGAGATGTCTGAGAGCAGATTGCCCCTGCGTCGTCGCATGAACATCGATAGCATGAATGATGTTGAGCTGTTCGAGCTGACCAGGCTTAATCGCGCTTCCCTCCATAAATTATATAGTGAGCTGCGGCCATGGTTAGCCCGCACCACAAGGAAGGGGCATGCAATTTCAGGTATGACCAAGATGCTTGGCTGCCTGCAATTTTTGGCGAACGGCTCGTTCCAGAGGCTGGGTGCCCTCTCCGTGGGGATGTCACAGCCTACGCTGAGCCGCGCACTATCTAAATTTTTGGAAGGCATGGCTGCCATAACTCAAAAATATATTTATTTCCCTGATGATATGGCAGCCAGAAACGCCATTAAGCTTGGGTTTTATAATGTGGCCGACATGCCCAACGTTATTGGTGCAATTGACTGCACACATGTGGCACTCGTACCTAGGGCAGCCGACGAGTATATATATAGGTATTGAGATTGGTTATTATGTTGCCCAACGTGTCATGTCACCTGTTTTCCTTTGCGGCAGCATATTTGTTTATCCCTCATTTGTGTAGCTGCTTTATCTCGGCTTTTCATTAGTATTTCCCAATAGAGTGCAGACATGTTTTGTGTTTAATTTATTATTTTGGTTCAAATATCAATTACCCTTTTTGTATGTTTTTGCCTTAAGGAATCGTAAAATGGGACACTCACTTAATGTCCAGGCCGTGGTTGGTCCGGATATGCGGTTTATGAGTGTCCTTGCCGGCTACCCCGGATCGTCCCACGACTCCTATATACTCAGGCGATCTGGGTTGTTTCGGAGATTTGAGGCAGGTGAATTTTCGGGGGCATGGCTGCTTGGTAAGTGTGTCCTATTTGTGTGTTATTAAATGTGGCATTAATCTTGTATTTGTTGATCTGTTTGTTTTGGAAAACTTGACAGAAGCGTCCAACTGCCTTTTTCTTGGCTCATATATTAGGAACTTACCCAAAAAATCCTTGTCTCGCTTTGGCCTTCAGAATGTTTTCCCTTTAGTTAGGATGTCTGTAAGTTCCTTGTGGCTAAATATATTGGTTTGGAGTTTATACCCAAGGATCTTTGACATTTGGCTGCTTTTGTACTATTGGTCGTTAAATGTCAAAGTGGACTTAAACTGCATACATTGTAGTTTCCAGTGAAATGTGGCTAGGGATCTTTGACATTTGGCTGCTTTTGTACTATTGGTCGTTAAATGTCAAAGTGGACTTAAACTGCATACATTGTAGTTTCCAGTGAAATGTGGCTAGGGATCTTGGACATTTGGCTGCTTTTGTACTATTGGTCGTTAAATGTCAAAGTGGACTTAAACTGCATACATTGTAGTTTCCAGTGAAATGTGGATAGGGATCTTTGACATTTGGCTCCTTTTGTACTATTGGTCGTTAAATGTCAAAGTGGACTTAAACTGCCTACATTGTAGTTTCCAGTGAAATGTGGCTAGGGATCTTTGACATTTGGCTCCTTTTGTACTATTGGTCGTTAAATGTCAAAGTGGACTTAAACTGCCTACATTGTAGTTTCCAGTGAAATGTGGCTAGGGATCTTTGACATTTGGCTGCTTTTGTACTATTGGTCGTTAAATGTCAAAGTGGACTTAAACTGCATACATTGTAGTTTCCAGTGAAATGTGGATAGGCCCTCAGCAGCATCCTAATTGTAACATGTCTGAAAACTAAAAATATATGTAAAATACAAATACCCTTGGCCGTGCAGATGTTTGTTAATTAATTGGTATATAGAAGTGCCATTTTTATTTAGGTTATACCTTAGTGCAATATTTGGGGGCCCTAATGTGCCCTGTTTTTTCTTGGGGACACTTTACCTTACATCATTATGATATATGTGAATTTTTTGGTGTTGGTTGTGTTGCCTTTTTAATTTTGATTACATTTAATTCTCTGTTTAAGGTGATTCCGGGTACCCACTTCTACCCTGGCTCATGACGCCTGTGCTGCGGCCCCAGGATGCCTCGCAGGAAGCGTATAACCGTGCACATCGCAAGACCCGGGCTGTTGTTGAGAGGGCCTTTGGTCTGCTGAAGACACGTTTTCGTTGCCTTGACCATACTGGGGGGGCCCTGCAATATGATCCCAAGAAAGTGATCGACATTATAATGGCATGTGCTGTTTTGCACAATTTTGCCATCCTGGAACGTGTCCCACGTTATGTGGACAGCCTGCCCTCTTCAGCCGTCGAGGATGAAGCCGAGAATTTTGAGGGGCCCCCCAGTGAGTCTGGCCAATCTGTTAGAGCCAACCTGATCAGCCAGCATTTTAGTTAAGTTTTTTCCCTGTCTCACCATTCTGTATGTCTGTGTTATCCTTTTGGAAACATATGTTGTTTTGCCCTAATGTGGCATTACCTCTAAGTAAAACATTTCGACCTTAATTGTTGCCTAATGTATTTCATGTAGTTTCCTTAGCTTTCGCTGTGCATTGTTACACCTCTTCCAACCAAAATTATCTGGTTTAGGCCAAGCTGTTACAAAAGTCTTCCCACTAAAAACGCCACAAGTATTGGAAGTTAATTTTTTGTTTTACTTAGCAAATGAAAAATTATAGTGGTTAACAGAAATCAGTCCACATACATCTGTGGTAACAAATGGATTAAATTTAAAAAAACATCGAGCACATCTACACCTGGAAGTGAGTGGCACAACCAAACAAGGACACCCAGTCCAAAGGCCAGCCTAGTCCAGTCATTAATATTGCCTGTGCCCAGGGATATTTGGGCATGGCCATAATGTCACACAAACATGTCTGCAAACAGGAGGAGCACCAACCAAATACATAGGTTAAGCCATAAGTGGCCAGATAAACTCCACATAGACCTATGGCATTGGCTAGTGGCCTTAAGCATTACTCTAAGGAGCTATATGGGAGCAAATACAAAACACAACCTGCCAGAGCAACACAAAATGGATTGTTTGAAACCTCAAAGGACAAGTAAATACAGTGGGGGTTAAGAGAAAAGATGTCCCACACACCCATGGCTTAATAGGGTGGCTGCCCATAATACCCAGGTGGAGGTCCAGGTGGAGGTCCATGGGAATGGGACCTAGCCTGGGCCATGGCAGCATTGTGAATTTGAAACTGCTCCACAATGTTTCTCTGCATATTGGTCATCTCAGCCATGGCTGACTGGATGCCATTACTTGAATTGGCCACGTTGCTGTTGAGGGTACGCAACTCCGCGAGGATGCCCTGTAGACTGGTATGGATGTTCACCATGTCTGCATGCCTTTGCTCACGCTCTGTTACGAGCTGGGCGTCATAAGAGTCCCTTTGTTGGGTCCATAATTGAAGCAGGGCACTCTGCCTCCCCTGGGAAATTGTGGGGCGGCGTAATGGCGTCCGCCGCACAATTACCCTGGCTCTTGGGCGTGCCCTGCCGCGTGGTGTCGTACCCTCAACAGCAACCGGCCTGCTTTGCAAATCCTCAGCAGCAGAGTGAACACTGGGGACTGTAGTGTCAGTCTCCCCATGTGCAAGCACAATGGATGGAGATTCACTCTGCTGCTGAGGATTGGCCAGAGAAACATTATCGAGCAGTTCCAAATTGGGACCCAGGGGGAGTTCATCCGACGTGCCCTGTACGGAGACATCATCATCTTCCTCCATGTCCTGGATCTCTTCCATGAGTGTGCGGGTCTGTAGGGACATATAAAAAAAAAAAGGCTAAGTTTGCGTCCCAATGTAGGATTTCAACAGATTAACACATTCTTAAGCACTTGTTATTATTTATGCTACTAAATAAACTTACCGAAAATCTCTGATCTGGGCTCCGATGCTGTACGGACCTGGTAGGCATAACCAAACTGGGGGGTGAGTTTACCCTTGCTGAGGGATCATGCTGGGCTGAAGAAGAGAAAAAAATACCACGTAAACACACACACATAACCTTTGTTTGGATAGGTAATCAAATATAGCTCTATTTGGAATATTAATAAACTCTAGAGCAATGGTGACCTTTGTTCAAACCCACGCAAGTTTACAGAGGTGCAATGGCTCGGACCAACTGCTAAGTGACCTCAGTTCTAAGTCATGAAGTGTACCCATTCAGCATCCAACTTTCAGGGCACATTTTTGGATTTAGCCTACCATTCGCTAGGTCCGGGGTACTCAAACAATTGTTTGAAACGCCCATTTCAAGGTATGTGGTGAGAGGTGAATGTCTGGCCATGGTGCTGACGCAGGGGGTGTCTAGTTAAAAATAAAGACACTGGTGGAGGGGCTGGAGCTTTCAAAGTGCAAACTAATAAAGGCTGCTTGCCCTTGCTGGGCTGGATGGGCCAGAGCTGAGGGGACAGGGATTGGATGTCTAAAGGGGGGAGTTAACGTATTGATGGTGATGTGATGGATGGAGCCAATCTGTTACAAATGTATGGGGCTTATGTGGGGGGGGGCATGGGGGGACTGTGGCACATGGGCCAGAGCAGGGGCAGCGGGACACGATTGTGGCCAGTGAAAATTTAAATAAGTTACTGTGTACCTTGCAATGCCACTTCCTGGGCAGTACTTCATATTGCAATGCTATGTTTCACGGAGCCATGACATTGGGCAGGAGACCAACCACTACATGGCCGATCAAGGGGGCAGCTCTGAGCACGTCAACACAGAAGTAACTGAGTGCAGGGCTGTCTGGCCAGGGGTCCTTGAATGTGGTGCCAAGGTCCGCATTGGGACCCCGGGCCGCCAGTTGAGTCTCGCTGCTCTTGGTCACATATGTTTGTGGGTGGCTAATTAAATAGTTAACTCAAACACAACTCACACAACCAAAAGGCAACCCATACATAATGATGTGTGTTTTGTGATTGATTCTAAATATCTCACTTATCTTGCGAAACTTCATGACTTTAACAATACAATTGGACATTTGATCTTTGCCATAATGGCTGTGGGCCTAAATGTGTGATTCACAGGGACCAAAAAAGGACACAAACAGCCACAGTAGTGCGAGGCCAACCAAGGCAAACCATAGGGGCATCCCGTTATCTAGTTACTAGTGAACTGTAGATTATTTAGCAAACAGGCAAACATGCAGATTTAATAGTACTCACCGTGGGTACGGGTCGGGGAGTCTGTGTCCCTTAGACCAGCATGTCCACCGACCGCGACCGGATGGAGAAGTCCAAGCACAATCTCCTCAGCAGGGGTAAACTCCAATTTAGATGGGAAGCCACCTCCAGTTTTCATGCTGAAAAGAGAAAATCGTTTGGTATTCAGAAAAGGGGCATACAGCACATCCCAAACATTATATTTAGCGAAAACATTTATTTACCTGTAATTATGCCTTTTAATTTCTTTTTGCCGTACAGCATACTTCAGATCAGAGATTTTCTTCTGAATTTGGGACACATCTTTCCTCTCTTCCCCCGCTGCATTTACTTGTCGGAGGATGGTTTCAAACAATGCCATCTTGCGCTGCTTGGTGGTGTGTTTGGATTTGCTCCCATATAGCTCGTCATAGTATAATGTAAGGCCACTAGCCAATGCCATATTTTGGTCATGGGAGAATCTCCCACTCAACTGGCCGCGGCGCAATGTGCGGCCAGATGGTTGGCTTGGCTGCTCCTCCATGTGTGCAGACACATGTGGTGACATTATGGCCTGGGGCTGGGTAGGGGAATGGCCGGATTGGTGGCTTCCCAATGACTGGACTGGACTGGCCAAGGGACTGGGTGTTCTGGCGTGGCTGGCCACCGAACTTCCAGGTGTAGATGTGGTCATGGTTGCAATTCGGGGCCCTCTTGGGGGGCTAGGTTCCCGGCTGGTGCCAGGTCGGGGGCTCTGTTCCCGGCTGGTGCCAGGTCGGGGGCTTCTGGCCCTGGATGGGGTTCGGGCCCTGTAGGGGCTTCTGGCCCTGGATGGGGTTCTTCTGGCCCTGGATGGGGTTCGGGCCCTGTAGGGGCTTCTGGCCCTGGATGGGGTTCTTCTGGCCCTGGATGGGGTTCGGGCCCTGTAGGGGCTTCTGGCCCTGGCTGGGCTTCTGGCCCTGGATGGGGTTCTTCTGGCCCTGGATGGGGTTCGGGCCCTGTAGGGGCTTCTGGCCCTGGATGGGGTTCGGGCCCTGTAGGGGCTTCTGGCCCTGGCTGGGCTTCTGGCCCTGGTTGGGGTTCTTCTGGCCCTGGATGGTGTTCGGGCCCTGTAGGGGCTTCTGGCCCTGGCTGGGCTTCTGGCCCTGGATGGGGTTCTTCTGGCCCTGGATGGTGTTCGGGCCCTGTAGGGGCTTCTGGCCCTGGCTGGGCTTCTGGCCCTGGATGGGGTTCTTCTGGCCCTGGATGGTGTTCGGGCCCTGTAGGGGCTTCTGGCCCTGGCTGGGCTTCTGGCCCTGGATGGGGTTCTTCTGGCCCTGGATGGGGTTCGGGCCCTGTAGGGGCTTCTGGCCCTGGCTGGGCTTCTGGCCCTTCTGTGCGGGCTGGAGGGGCTTCGGGCCCTTCTGTGCGGGCTGGAGGGGCTTCGGGCCCTTCTGTGCGGGCTGGAGGGGCTTCGGGCCCTTCTGTGTGGGCTGGATGTGCTTCGGGCACTGCTGTGGGGCCTGGGTTGGCTAAGTGCCCGGCTTGAAAGCATGGCTGGTGTGGGCTCCCTTGGGCGGCCTCTTCTGGGGGCAGAGGTGGTGGTGGCTGCTGTGGCCTGTTTTTTGGCCGCAGGGGCACGTGCCTTTTGGGCCCTTTTTTGGGAAACGGAGGGTCCAGTGTCCCTTGGTGGGGCCGAGGTGGTACTTGCCTTCTGGGCCTTCTGGGACCTTAGCTTCTTCGGTCGTTGCTGGGACCTGGTTGTTGGGCCCTCAGAGGTCTGGCTTTGCTGGCCGCGTTTAGCTGCTGCCTTTTTTGGTGCCATTTTGTCCAAAAGCTCAAAGAGAATGAGCTTTGGGTGCAGGGACCTTTAAATCATGCGCCCAGCGTCTGACGCCTATGCGCACGACTACGCGCTCGTACGGACGTACGTTCGTGCGGAACCAGGAAACCGCTGGGGTTTCACTTATCTGCTGCCTGGAAGAAGACTAAAGATGGCGCCCACTATCTTCACCCGTCAACAGGAAGAGATCCTCATGCTGGTAAGTGGCTGCCTGTGCATTTTAATGTAATAGTCAATGCTGGCCTAAATGTAAATGATGCGTTTGGAACTAGTTTGGTGTCTCTTAATGTTTAATCACTGCCTCCTCACACTTCATCCTCAAGGGCCGAGCCTGGCCACGTTTTCACCTGTCTATGCTGATGTCCTAATTCGGCCAATTGCTCCGGCTTAGCAACAGTTAATTAACCTGTGGAGTAGCGGGGCGAGCTGTCAAACCTGGCCTGTCTCGGACCTTGATGCGGATGTTTGAGGAACACTGTTTTCCTAAGCCATAAAAACACAACGGGAAGCCACACACGTGGGCCAAAAGCCTAAGCATTAGGCTACATCTTGGATCTTTAAAACATCCTAACATGCCCTAGATGCAGGTGGCCTGATTGTTGAGGTTGGCTATTATCTGTATGTACATGGTGTGTGATACATATAACATAAGACCAGACTGTCAATCACAGTCAACGTCCTCTTTAAGGCACTCCCCAAAAATGGCGGCCATTCGAAATGTGTGTGTTAATGTCATTAAATACTCAACTTGTGATGCAACACATATGGGTCTGTGTGTAAAAGTACAAGCTCTGTGTCCATTATGTTTTTCAGATCATGCTTCAGCGCCGGTATGACTTCGCGCCCAATGTGTGCGAAAAAAGGGACATCGCCCGGGAGATCATCGCCGAGATCCACCGTGTGACCAGCACCACCTTCACTCACACCCAGATAATGCAGCATTGGTCGGACCTGAAGCGTCTGCACATGCCCCGGGTGCGGAGGTTTTTTGGGATCCATTTCCCAAGTAAGTACTAAGCAATTGCATGGTATATGTTCCAAATGTCTAAGTTATGCCTTTATTTATAATGACTTTTCTTTGGTAGTGTTGGAAATGGATTTCAGAATTCGCCGCACCCGGAGACGTACAGGCCGACCAGTGCTGCATGACTCTGCTTCTGTGAGTGAAGGTGGTGGATCTCCCGGGCGACGGACCTACCCCTCCTCTGTGGCCTCCTCAGACCAGCCCCTGGACCTTACCACAGAGGAGGGGCCAAGGCGCGTGGGCGTGGAGTCATACCTGGCCACGCATGGGGAAGGCTCTGGTATGTCACTCTTCATGTATAGGCACAAAGATATACATGGCAGGCCAAAAACTAAGTTATCCTTTATTATGTATTTGTAGAAGCTTCAGGAGCGGGTGAGATAGTGGAGGAGGAGGCAGCAGAGATGCTGGAAGGAGATCCTGGCGAAGGTGAGTGATGTCAGCCAGACTGGGAGCCAGATATGTTGGGGATAGTGACTATCTACAAATACTAACCAAATGTCACATGTTTCTCCAGGGACTTCTTCACAGCCGAGCCAGGACCAAGGGCAGTCTGTTGGCCCCAACCAGCCATCTGTCGGCCACCAACTCCGTAAGTCTCCATGCCATTATTCATATTAATGTTTGCTTAGCTAATAACACACACATAACTAAAGGCGTAGCCAATGTGTAGTTCACACTTTAATGTGGGCACTTCGTTAGCTTAAAGAGGACCCAAACTAGTATTAAGAACCAAAGACTTAGCCATCACACTGTACCTACAGATTAGAAACATGGAAAAACACCCTTCACCCATCTAATGCATGTTATTAGACAGAACCCAACCAATATTGGGGAATATGGAATGCACAATATTTACAGGCAGCATGGGATACAGATTGAAAAAAGGAAGGTGCTGCCATGCATTGTGTGAGTGATGACCTTTCCCGCAACCCAGCTATGCTCTGGATTCCCAACGCACCACTGTAACCTACTCCCCTGTACTTTATCCAACTCTCCACTCCTCATTAAGTGTTATGCTTCAGAGTCCAGATGGCGGCGCTGTAATCCCCAAAAAAGCCTAACTAACTTTTAGGTGGGGCAGAATCATTTGTGAATAGTTTTTGTTTTTCATTAAATAATGTTGAAGGTCCGGTTTAAGGAGTTTAAACACTTACCTGTGGGAAATGCATTAACTGTATCCCTTGGAAGAAGGACATATGTCATGCATTTACATGTATTTGATTAACCCTAAATCTATTTCCAGCATACAAACCGGTCTGGGACTCCTATTTATGTTTCTTTCTCTATTGGTTACAGGGATGATCCCCAAAACCTTGGCGGGTAAAAAAAAACGAATGAAGGAGTTGGTGGCCGAGCTGCTGGCCATACAGGCAACGTTGGGGCCAACAGATGAAGAAGAGGATGATGAATAGTGCCCTTGGTCCTGGCTCCTTTGTTTCACGTTTTTTTAAAGTTTTTACAATTTTATAAAGTTTTTAATTGTTTTAAAAAAAAAAAATATATATATTTTTTAAATCAAAAAACCCCCCAAAAAAAAAAAAAAAGTTTTACTGTTAAAAACAAATAAAATAATTAGATATGTTTTCCCGAGGGCAAAAAAAAAAAACGGTTTTCCAAAAAAAAACAAAACTATAAAAAAAAATGTGGAATTTTATTCCAAACCAAAGAAAGAAAAAATTTTAAATAAATTATATTTGAAGCCTTCCTAAATGTGTCTTTTCTAATATGCACACACCCCAAAAATTACACAAACCAGAAACAACACACTTAGAAACATATAGACATATGTAAATTATGTGATTTTCTTACGTTTTATGGACCGAGAAATGAAGTTGGATGCAAGCGCTAAAGGGTTTAGGTAAGTTTGAGGGAGCGAGAAATGAAGTTGGATGCAGCCGCTAAAGGGTTTAGGTAAGTTTGAGGGAGCGAGAAATGAAGTTGGATGCAAGCGCTAAGGGGTTTAGGTAAGTTTGAGGGAGCGAGAAATGAAGTTGGATGCAAGCGCTAAGGGGTTTAGGTAAGTTTGAGGGAGCGAGAAATGAAGTTGGATGCAGCCGCTAAGGGGTTTAGGTAAGTTTGAGGGAGCGAGAAATGAAGTTGGATGCAAGCGCTAAAGGGTTTAGGTAAGTTTGAGGGAGCGAGAAATGAAGTTGGATGCAAGCGCTAAAGGGTTTAGGTAAGTTTCTGGTTGAGGGTGCGCATGCGCAAGATCTTATATACATAAGAACGCACGAATCTAAGAGGCCAAAAACCAATGAAAACCAGAGGCAAACGCAAGTAATTGGAAGAGCTGGACGATGGAAGCCGCCGACAAAACAGGCTGCCGCCGCCACAGGTGAGCACATGAACGTGATTTTTACGATTGGCAACTGACTGAGGCAAGTTCGGGAGATATCATACGAACGGACGTATCTTTTAGGATAGAAACGTATTTGCTTATTGAATCACTCGCAAGTTCTTACGAACGCACGAGCGGACGTGAAAAATAGGATGATCGTGAGCCAAATCCAAGCTGTTACATGTTTCTTTGAATCAACCCAATTGTCTAGCTGCACATTGCCACTAAGCATCCCCTAATGCAAATAGAGTGCCGCAAAAGTGGTGGCAGACTGTGCTCCACAAGGCATGAGGGGGGGCATTTATATATATGATTCTGTAGATTCAAATTGTTCTGTACGCAGAGATCAGTGTATTGTATTTTATAGAGCAGAGCAGTTGCTCGTTATACTAATTGTTATTCATCAGACGCGGTTGGGCTGACCCATTGGCTCTCTGGGGAGGCTCCAGTGATTATTTGGACATCTCGTTGCAACTTGTCTAACTGCCAGAACAAAGGGTGACTATGTGTTTCCAGGAACAGAGGTGATTATTTCAAGTAGGGTCATGTGATTCCTCACTCAGGAGAATACATATATATATAGTACTATGGTTTTTTTTTAGTATTTTTGGTTTTCTTATGTTCCATAGAGCAGGATTTTCCCATCTTTTTTTTCAAGCACCACTTCCCATTTTGCAAAGATCTCAAGTACTAGTCTTACCAGCACTTATACAGGGGCGTAGCTAGGGGGCAGCAGGGGGGGGGGGGGGGCACTTGCCCCGGGTGCAGCAGGTCAGGGGAGTCAAAGGGGGGCCTGAGAACAGGTGGGGGCGCCATTTCAAATCTTTGCCCCTGGTGCCAGAAAACCTAGCTACTTCTCTGACTTATACAGACTTATAAAGAAGAGCTCTATACTAGCTCAACAATACAAGCTCTTGTGCCAGCAATAGCAAAAAGAAGTTTTACGGCAGCTCACCTCTTAGAAATATAAGATCCTCAGAAGGGACCGGGGGGGGGGGGGGGGGGGGTATCCTGGTAACCCCCAGGCAGAGGAGTACCTGGGCTTTCTGGTACACAGGGCAAAGATTCGAAATGGCCCTCCTTTGGTGCCCCCCGACCTGCTGCACCCGGGCCAAGTGCCCCCCTGCTCCCCCTTAGCTACACCCCTGCCCCCAGGAGTAGGATATCTCTAGTCTTGGGACGTCCAGCTAGATCCATAAAATATAACCTATAAAATATAACCACAACATCACAGTTGCCGTGCAACACGTTCTGTGACTTTGCCCTTAGTCATACGCTAAAGTGACTTACTTCTCCGCACTCCTATACATCCGATCTCCTGTTCTCTGCCACAGCCGGGCAGGAAGACATCTGGTGGAAGCCGCGCGGCTGGCAGAGAGATCTGGCACCAGATCCTCCTGGGCGGACCTAGGTGATATAGGCTGGGCCGGCAATTGCCAGGGCAATTGCCAGGGCCCCTGGCATCTTGAGGCGCCCACTCAGTATGTATGGGTAAGCAGGGTAAGTAGGTGGCTTGGTGGGTGTGTAAGTTGGTTGGCTTGGTGGGTGGGTAGGTAGTCGGGGGAATGGGCAGCTGACAGCAACCCCTAGTCCTCCCACCCCCCTCCCCAGCACTTCCAGGAGTGGGGCAGACAGTGGAACTGCATGAAGCCTCAACTCCCCCTGCCTACTGATAGGGCAAGGTCTCTGGCAGGGCCACTGCTTCGTTCCTGGCACCGGCCGGGAGCAGTGGAGGAAGGGTGGCACTGCTTCTCCCACTCCGAGAACAGATTGGGAGAAGAGGGAAGGTGGGGGGGCGCGTCTCTCACTCCCAGCACTGGCCAAGAGGACATAATGGAGGGGCACTTACAGACTGTGTGCTGTCTGTAGTCTCTGCACCCCCTTCCTCAGCGGATGTCACAGAGGCGCAGAGGAGGCATCAAAGATTGGAGACCGCAGACAGCAGCACCAGACGCCGGCATTATAAGTATGCAGCGCATATGTTCATGAATAGAGCTGTTAAGAGGGGCGGGCTACACAGGGGAGAGGGGCGGGACTAAGACGAGGGGGAGGCTACACGTTGGGAATGTGAGAGCTCTGATAGCTCGACATGTGCGGGGAGGTAGGCAGGGGTGGCGGGGGAGTGAGGTCACGTTTCTCCTTCTGCCCCGGCCCCAGCCAGCTACAACACCACTAGGAGGCAGCAGCCATTTTTTATTTTTCGACTGAAAAAGCCCTTTAAAATTCGACAGTTATGGAAAAGATAATGAAAATGAGTTAAACAATATTAAACAGGTAATATATAGAGTATACCATGTATGAATTGATAACCCAAATACAGGCCAGGGCTAACTTCTGCCAGCAATGCAGTCATCCCAAGATGCCCCCCCCCCCCGTGGCTTGTTGACTTGGCCACCTCCTATCCTCCTTGGCCAGCTCGTCTTCAGCTTCTTATGTCCCCCGCTTTCATCCCCAATGACCTTGAGTACCATCAGAGGGGAGCCCGAGCACAGAACCTCCTCTAGCTCCAGTTAAAGGTTTTTTTTGTGCCAGTGACTCTCCTTTAGAGAAGAAGAAGACGCCTGGCAGAAGCTGCACGTCTGGCGGGGAGATCTGGCACCTCCTGGGGCGGACCTAGGGGAGATAGGGATCCTCAACACGAAGGTGGCCGGAGACAGAGGGCGAGAGATGGACACACCCAGGTTTGACAACGTAAATGTCAAGCTGTCAGCCGGGATAAACTAGGCATACCTCCTAAGTGTCCATGATTTAAAGGGACTGTCCCCTTTTTGAGTCAATGCCCCCCTGTCCCTCATTGTTCTCATTTGTCCCTCTTTGAGGTGTAACATGCAGATCTGCAGCAATAAATTATTCATTGGCCTATTCAAAGTATTTCTATCATTGTAACTGTTACAATGTATCTTCTATCCATCCCTCAATGAGGGGGGGGCGGGTTTCATCTATCCCTCAATGGGGGTGTGTGGCTTAATTTAACAAATGTCCCTTTTTCCCACCCTGAAAAGTTGGTAGGTATGACTAAGGGGTTTATTCATCAAGGTCTAGCACCAGCTAGTGACTCGTAGCGGCAGGTAGCGTCTGGTGAACGCCGGGCGCTTTACTTATACCACATTTATCAAAGCAAATCTGGGTGAGCGACTGGAACAGCGCCATGTAGCATACTATTCATCATTACAGGTGGCTCAGCGTATAGTACCGGCCCTCTAGCGTCCAGAGCGTCAGGTATTACCTGTCGCTACCGTTCCCTCTCCCATACATTTCAATGGACGTCCCTTCAAATCCCTTTCCTGATTCTATTTTATTTTATTTTTCTAAATATCAAATAATTGTTACATCTCATGTGCTCGAAAAAGTCATTTTAGCAAAGTTTTTTTTTTTTTTTTTAATTTTTATGCAGAATTGTCATTACAGGTCTGGCATTAAAGTGTTAATCTCCCAATGTTAAAATAATGTCATCTCATGTGTCTTTGTTACTGGTGGATATGTGTTCAAAAAATCACTTTAATCACACAGCGTCTGGCGCTCTAGGCTATAGCGAACCAATTTTGAGCGCCGACACTTTGTGAGGGTTATTTTTTCATGAATACGGAGTCGCTGAGAGTCGGTCGCTTTGAGCAGTCGCTACTTTTCGCTCCTTATAGCGTAATACTGGTGTGACAGCGACCAACATACATCTCATTCATGATTGCCGGCCAGCGTACTACAGCGACGGAGGCGCTCAGTTACAATGTCCGATAGCAGCTTACAGCGACTACTAGTGGTCGCTCTAAGCGCCGCACTACAGACGCTCATCTGGCAATACCTGCCGTTATTAATGAATCAGCCTCCACGTGCCCATATAAAACAATCAGCGGTCAATGCAGCAGCGCCCCCAAGAGCACAATACATGGACCAGAGATATGTGGCTGGTAAATAAGGGCAGATACGGACCATACAGGAGAGCAGTCTAAAAAATTGAAATAATTACAAATAAAAATATTACAAGACAAGTTAAAGAAGAGTGGCAGGCAGAAAGTATGGTCATGCTAAAAATGTAGTGAAGCCAGTTCAACTCTGGGTGCACATTTGGGTGTGAATTGCTGCCTGCATCTCGGTGAGCTTTTTAATTTTAACAAAGTGCAATAACAAATATTTGCTGCGCATGTATCGAGGCATTTTTACAGGTGAGGTGCATCACTTTTTCGATGAGACGGAATATTTCTGGGAACGTTTGGAAAGAACAGAGCCCTATGGGCTATGATGAAAATATATATATTTTTTTTCTGCATACTCCATAGGGTGCTGTTTTTCCAAACTTTTAAACAATTATTCTTACCTCATTGGAAAAACAAAGCACCTCACCTGCAAAAATGCCCCATCACATGTGCAGGTGATTTTTTTGGAAAGATATTTTTTATTGCACTTTTTGGTGTGTTAAAATTCAAAAGCTCACCGAGATTGAGGCAGCAATTCACACCCAAATGTGCACCCAGATTACAACTTGCTTTACTAAATTATTAGCATGACCCTTACTGTCCCAGGAACCTAGAAATCAAGGCACCAACCTATCAAAAATAAAATTCTGTGAGAACTCACCTGTAGAATTGTTTTTACTATGCATAGCACGGCCTGTTTCATGAAGTCCTTACATCTGGGTATTCCGCCACAAGGTGGCGCAGTGGACTGCAGAAGACTTAATATAAAAGTGGTAATCACCCATAGACCTCCAGTGTTGACAAGCAGCTAAACAAGAAGCCGGGAGGTAATAAAGGTGAAAAAAGTTAAAACCCTCTCAACTAACTTGGAACAAATCACCATAAAGAGGCAACCAAGAATAACAATACCAAGGGAGGGATGAAACAGGCCGTGCTGTGCATAGTAAAAACAATTCTACAGGTGAGTACTCACAGAATTGTATTTTTCCTAATGCACAGCACGGCCTGTTTCATGGAGTCCTTACATCTGGGACATCCAAAAGCAGTGTCCGTAAGGTAGGGTGGGATTCTCAAAGAGTAACAGCAGGCAGTTCAAACCACTACCACCTGAAGTACCTTGCGGCCAAAAGCAGCATCAGCTGAGGCCTTAACATCAACCTTGTAAAACTTGGAAAAGGTATGAACAGAAGACCAAGTAGCGGCCTTACAAACTTCTTCAACAGAAGCCTGGTGCTAAAAAGCCCAAGAAGCACCAATAGCTCGAGTGGAATGAGCAGTAACCCGGAAAGGAGGAATCTTCCCTTTAGCAGAATAGGCTTGTACCACCGCCTGACGTATCCACTTGCTAATAGTAGATCTAGCCCGCAAACCCTTCCTAGGTCCAGCAGGAAGAACAAAAAGAGCATCAGATTTCCTGAAAGACTTAGTGGCAACCAAATAAAACTTCAGAGCCCTGACAACATCCAGAGAATGAAGGGTCCGCTCCTTGGAATTAGCAGGGTTAGGACACAAGGAAGGTAAAACAATGTCCTGATTAAGATGAAAAGCAGACACAACCTTGGGCAAGAACTCCAGCTTAAGCCAAAACACCACCTTATCCTGATGCCGCTCAAAATAAGGTTTAATGGAAAGTGCCGCCAGCTCAGAAACTCGCCTGAAGTAATAGCCACCAAAAAGGCCACCTTAAGAGTCAGAATGGGCAAAGCAGCCCCACGGATAGGCTCAAAGGGAGGACCCTGCACAGCAGACAACACCAGATTTAAGTCCCATACCGGTAGCATAGGTTTACGTGGCGGAAAAAATAGCCAGAGCTGACACCTGTCCCTTGAGGGTACTAAGTTGAAGGCCCGAATCCAAACCATGTTGAAAAAATTCCAGAATCCTGGGGATAGAAAACACCCGACAAGGAAGAGACTTGGACTGACACCAGGCAATGTAAGCATGCCAGACCCTGTAGTAGATAAAAAACGTGGACTTCTTCCGAGCCTGAATCATAGTATCAACAACAGAGGCCGGCAACCCCTTGTCCATCAAGATGGAGGTTTCAGCAACCAAGCCGTTAAAGCCAGCGTTTGTAAATTGGGATGGCGCAGCTGTCCCTGAATGAGAAGATCTGGATCCTTGGGCAAGACGTACCGATCTACTGCCAACTGCACGATGTCTGTGAACCACACCCTCCTTGGCCAACAGGGGGCCACCAGAATGGCTGATACCCCCTCCTGGGCTATCTTGCGCAGCACCCTGCCCAGCAGAGGAAAGGGAGGGAACACATACAGGAGCCGAAACTCCAGAGGATCCTGCAACAGGGAGACAAATCTTGGAAGCTTGTGATTGTGGCAGGATGCAAACAGGTCCACATCCGGCTGACCCCAGCGGTGACACAGGGAGTGAAATACCTTGTTGCTGAGGGGGTTGTCCGAGCGAATATGAACAGCCCGACCCTGAAGGTGTGGGGTCAACTGGGAGAGAACCAACCTGATCGCCTGCAGTTCTAGAATGTTGATGGGTGCATGGGCCTCCTGGGGGCCCCACTGACCCTGAAATTTCAAAGACTTCCAAACTCCCCCCCAACCGGTCAGACTGGCATCCGTGGTGACAATCTCCCAGCATGGCGGCAGAATGGTCCTGCCCACTAGAAGATTCCTCGAGTCCAGCCACCACAAGATGGACTGCCTGGCCAGAGGGGACAGAGCTAATTCCTGACCCGAGGACACAGGGTTCCGATCCCAAACTGACAAGAGATGCAACTGAAGAGGCCTCATGTGAAACTGAGCAATTGAACCGCCTCGAAGCAGGACACCATCAGGCCAACTAACTGCATCCCCTGCCGAATGGAGGGATGATGACACAAGAGCAGAGCCTGTGCCTGCATCTGAAGGCCCTCCACTTTCTGCTGAGGGAGAAATACCTTAACCTGAGAGGTATCCAGAGTCATGCCCAGAAAGGACCTCGCCAAAGACGGAGACAGTGAAGACTTGGGATAGTTGATCACCTAGCCGAAGGACTCGAGAGTGGAGGTTACCACCTGAGTATCCTTCTCGGCCTGATGAAGAGACTGAGCAGCAATTAGAATGTTACCCAGGTAAGGGAGGATGCGAATGCCACGGTTCCTCAGAAGTACCATTATGCCCGCCAGCACCTTGGTGAACACCCGAGGTGCCGAGGTGATATCGAACGGTAAGGCCACATACTGGTAGTGGTGATCCTACAGAGCGAACCGCAGAAATCTCTGATGACCTGGGAAGATTGTTACGTGAAGATAGGCATCCTTGATGTCCATTTTGGGAACCGTGAAAAGATTGGAGTAGTACCCCTGACCCTGTGCCTGGTAAGGTACCTGGCAGATGACTCCTGACTCCAACAGGCGTTGAACTGCTAGGCGCAAATCCTGAGCTGACAGAGGATTTTGAGACATCCGGGATCTGAGGAATCTTGGGGGCGGCCAGGCTGCAAACTCTATCTTGTAACCGGAGGACACCACCTCCTGAATCCACTGGTCTGAAACGCGAAGCCTCCGGACGGTGAGGGCACCTCCTCATGCCTGAGGGGCCTTGGTAGGGGGTTTGGGCTTGTAACCTCAAGAGAGACCAGGACGACCACGGGATCTGCCACGGCCCCAAGAATCTCTGCGGCTACCCGAGAAGAGGGAGCCACGACCTCCTCTGGAAGCACGAAAGGAGGGGAAGGAAGCGGAGGGCCCCCGAAAGGGCCGAGGCTGATTCCTACGCTGAGGTAACCTACCATCCTTGGCCAGAACATCCAGACGCTCACCAAAGAGACGAAGCCCCGTGAAGGGAAGCCCGGTGACGGACTTAGCAGCAGTGTCAGCTGCCCACTGGCGCAACCAAACAGACCGGCGCATAGCCACCAAGAGGGCCGAAGCCCTACCGCCCAGCCAGACGGCATCATCCATGGCAGTCAGCACAAAGGCAACAAAATCATATAATCCTCCCTCCTCCTACCAGCCATGGCGCCATCCGCGAGACGCTTGAGCTTCTTCTTAAGGGCAATGGCCGTAATGGCTGCGGCACAAACAGGACGCAGGCCTGCCCCTACAAAGGTGAAAGCATGACAGGTCAGCTGATCCATACGCCGGTCCGCGCTGTCACGCAGTGTAGTAGTGTCAGGGGACGGCATGACCGAAGTGTTAGACAGCCCTAGAACAGGAGCGTCCACCTCAGGGGGACACGACCAGCGCTTGACCATGTCAGCAGAAAAGGGATACCTTCTGTCCAATCCCTTGGGCACCGTGGGCAATCTGTTAGGACGTTCCCACTCGTTGAGAACCATATTGGAGAAATGACCCTGCTTCGGGAACTCCAAGCGTTGCTTGTCAGGGCGAAAGAGCTCACCCTGCTTCCTCTTCGCCACCTTAGGGGGGGCGATGTGCAAAGCCTCAAAAATGTCCAACAACAGTCTATCAGTGTCATCAGGGAGCCCGGTATCCCCATCAGAGGCGGACCCCGGGTCACTGTCGTACCCTTCCTGATGGTCCCCAGATGAGTTTGAATCATGGAAAAGCTCCCCCTCCTCTAGGGAGTCACGGCCGCCAAACACATGAAGGCCCTCATCCTCCTCGGCAAAGAGGGAAGGCGCAGAGGCGCCAGAGGCCTTGCCCATCACAGGTCGGGCCAGCTGCCTTTCAATGCTGGCCACGTGTAGTGCCAGATCAGATTGGGACCCCCTGCTAGTATCCCCCTCATTGGGGGCTAAATGCAGGCGCGGGGGAGTAGGAGATGCCAGAGGGAGCGCAGAACTGGGAAGAGAAGCGCTCATCCCAGCCTGGTCCGCAATAATACTTTGGGCGCACGGCACACAAACCGCGCCACCATCACTCAAAGGGGATGCCCCGCACATGACACACAGCCGGGATTGCCCCAAAGGACCCCCGAGCACGCTATCCCCAGAAGCCTCCATATGGTGATTAACACAGGCGCAATAGGCCAGAATAGGGTAAGGGCTAATAAAAAATCCACCCGGGATGCCCCCCAAGGAATGCCCACAGAGAGGGCCAGGAGGGGAAAGGGGGAGGTATAGGACCGGGAGAAACCACAATACACTGTTATCCCGCCTGAAAGACATAAGCAAAAAGACACATAAGCATCCTGCAGTATATACCCCAAGAAGAAAAAAAACCCCATAGGGGACTCACGGACCAAATGGCACAGCGCGCGCAGCACACACAGGCGATCGCAGTACAGCTGGAAGAACCGTGGATGGGAGATCAGACAAGCAGGTCACCGCCGCAGCCCACGCTGAAATTGTGCCTCCGGACACAGGTCACAAGCACGCAGCCTGAGCAAAATGGTGCCGAGATCGAGAACCTCGAGGGGTGGGCCGCGGAGGTATGACGCGATACGTGTCATCCCCCGGCACCGCCCCCCTGCGAAGTGCGCAAAAAAAAATGCCCACGTGACCCGGCGCCGGCGCCATGACAGTCCTCAGACAGACACACAGTAACAGCGCCGCCCGCCGCGGAGCGCAGTACACCCGCAGCGGCGAGAAAAACAACAGCTGGACATTACACCAAATCACCACCCGCCGCTACCCCCCCCCCCGACACAAAACCCGTCGAGGAGAGGGGGAGCAAGCAAGTCCCCAAGCACAACTCACCCCCTACACAATAGCAACAGCAGTGCTTCGTCATCCCGCAGCAGGCTCACCATAAAAGCCTATGGCCGGCTACCCTTTGTGGTACAGGGTCTGCGGCTTGGAGCAGTGTTCCCCGAGCACCTGACCCTGGTGCTCCCCTACCATCACCCGATCCGACAGCCGAGGCTGGGAGGCAAATAGGGTCCGGCAACGGGTGGAAATAGACTTGCAGGGCCGCAGGCTTGGAGAGCCATCTTCTATCTTCGCAGTATGACTGCAGAGGAAACACAGGGGGTCTATGGGTGATTACCATTTTTATATGGGGCCGGGAGGAGCCACAAGTCTTCTGCAGTCCACTGCGTCACCTTGTGGCAGAATACCCAGATGTAAGGACTTCATGAAACAGGCCGTGCTGTGCATTAGGAAAATAATTGTTTTTTATAAGCCACAAATTGCAGTGAAACCAAATCACTAGACTACATTGAAGTGTTTTGAGTATAAAATAAAAGTGCTCTTTGGAGTAAAAATTGCACACAATAAAAGTGCTCTACCTGTAGAAACCATCTAGAAGGAGGAGGTAAGTCTAAAGACCCCGGTTAGGTAAGCCAACATTCCAAAGTTTCTTTTCTGTGGCGGTCCGCTTTTATTGTTAAACTGAACCTTCAGCATGATTTAATGAAAGCGGCAATGCCCATATAATACGCACATCTCAGAGGAAGGCATGGAGGCCACCCCACTTTTCCTGGTTAATGAGGTCTCTCAAAAGGGCTAAGGGGTGTCCAAAAGTCTCAGGGCCCGGGGAGCCAGTCACTTCAGATAGGGGTCAGGAAGGCAGCCATCCGGCTCTGCTTTCTAGCTGACAGGACGTCATGTCTGTAGGTTGGGCAGAAATTTATGGGCCCTTGGACATGGGACTGAGTAGCACTCACCTCTGGGGAGGATGCTGGAATGCCTGGTATCCCAGTGAAGGCCACAGTAGCACAGGGCTCTCCCTTTCTTCTTTGCAGTTCCCATGCTCTGCCACTGGTGGCTCCAGTCTTGCCCTTACCCCGGCTCAGGTCTCATCCTGCAAGTTCTCTGGGCCGTTCTTCTCTACAGTGCTGGGGGTCACCACTATGGGGGAGCCTGCCACTTCAATGATGGAACCCTCGCTCTTAGAGACAGGGGATCCCCCGGATCACAGGTCCAGCATGATTGCGGGCCTGGAAAGAGAAATCCCACCCAGCTGCCTACAGGTCCTCCCACAAACACAGTAACCAGGCCCCAAAAGATGTAATAGGAGGCGAGTTGAAGCGGTAGGCGACCTACCCTAACCTACCTCTACTGCCCTAACTCTACTGGCCCACATTCCCTTTTGCTTTCTCGTTCCTACAGACCCTAGAGGCCAACCTACCATTGGACCCTAATAATCCTGCCAACCAGACCACCAACTCAGCCCTACCTACCCACATGTTGCGAGTAACCCACACCAGGATTGGAGGGGTCTTTTGGCAAGTCTATATCCTTTTGTTTACATGTTTACATGCAACATGGAAAATGTCATGGCACCTAACTTACCTGCTGTCCGCTCTCAATAACCCCCTGGTTCCAGAATGAGGCGGCAGTGGCATTGCCTGTCCACCATCATGCCACCTCCGGCACGGCTCATCCCTTGCTGTCTGGAGCTGCCAGGCAACGCCATGCAGGGCAGCCGGGGCAACAGCTGTTTGGAGGATGGGTAATGAATTCCCCCTCCAGGAACTTGCATGCTGCTGACCATTTTGCTCAGCGTGCATGTTTTTCGGCTGCCCTGCCAAAGGCTCTGATTTCTAAGACTGTGTAAAGCCCTGTTTCCAAGGCTCCATTGTCTGACCATGTCTTCTGCCAAAGCCTATTGCCAATCCTGCCTTGACTGAGCATGTCACTGTGCCATGCCTGTTTCCGACCCTGCAACATATGACCTTGTCTCTGTGCCAATCCTGTTTCTGACCCTGTCATATCTGACCAAATATCTGTGCCAGGACTGTTGCTGACCCAGCCACATCTGATCATGTCTCTGTGCCAAGCCTGTTGCTGACCCAGCCACATATTAGCAGGTCTCTGTGCCAAGCCTATTGCCAACCCTGCCACATCTGGCTATTTATCTGTGCCAAGCCTGTTGCCAATCCTGACACATCTGACCACATCTTTGTACTAAGCCTGTTGTCAACCCTGCCTCATTTGACTGTCTCTCTGTGCCAAGCCTGTTGCAGACCCAGGCACATCTGATCATGTCTTTGTGCTAAGGCCTTTGTTCACCCTGCCACATCTGAGCAAATCTCTGTGCCAAGCCTGTTGATGTCCCTGCCATATTTGAGCTATATCTGCGCTAAGCCTGTTGCTGACCCAGCCACATCTGATCATGTCTCTGTGCCAAGCCTGTTGCTGACCCAGCCACATATTAGCAGGTCTCTGTGCCAAGCCTATTGCCAACCCTGCCACATATGACTATTTATCTGTGCCAAATCGGTTGCCAGTCCTGACACATCTGACCACATCTTAGTGCTAAGCCTGTTGCCCTGCCTAATTTGACTGACCATGTGCTAAGGCTGTTGTTGACCCTGCCACATCTGAGCAAATCTCTGTGCCAAGCCTTTTGATGTCCCTGCCATATTTGAGCTATATCTGTGCCAAGCCTGCTGCTGAACCTGCCACATTTGACCAGGTCTCTGTGCCAAGAGTGTTGCCAACCCTGTCACATTTAACCACATCTCTGTGCCAAGAGTGTTGCCAACCCTGTCTCATCTGACCATATCTCTTTGCCAAGCCTGCTGGGATTTGGGATGTCCCTGTGTGTAAAACAAAATCCACCCGAGTTGCCCAGTCACTCGCCTAAATCTACGCTCCCACAGCACATGCATCAGCTCCTCTCCAATCAACATATATTGCTATGCATCAATGCCCAGCAATGCATTCTAATGCATGTAGAGGTAGGTTTCTCAGGGCCCTGCAACAAGGGAGATCTAAGGTTCTGACTAATTTAGGGACCCCATCTTTGGACTCATCGGATGCCCGGCATCCAGCCCAATCTTTTGGTGCCTTACCCAGAGCCATACGACCCCCCTGCTCAACGTTATAACCCCTAATGGGTTTTAGGTGCTAAAGCAGGCTACAGAACGGTGGGAGGGGACAATCCGGCACACAGAAGGGAGGGAGTGAAAGAGTCTAGCCGCATAAAGGGGGATGACCCTGGACCAGGCTTGGTCACTTCCGGGGAGGTCACGGTGCACGCGTGCTGGAGGTGCCCATCAACAAGCTTCCCACTTACCTCTATGTGGGAGCTCTTCATCACCACTCTACAACTGCTTCTTAAGGTAACTGACTATTATATCTCGGTGTGTAACTCACTGTAACCTGTAACCCACTACTCAGAACAGCATTTGCATTCATTCATAATCCATCATATCCAAATGTTTGTTATCACTGCCTAGTGTGCGCTCACTGCATTAAAGCCTTTATTTAACTTGAGCGATCTTTTTGCCTTAGCTAAGAATCTGTGCATCCGTAGGCTTTGGGCCTGGTGCTCTCGCTAGGCAGGCTCGGACATGGGTTTGGGAAAGTGGGCTGCATGACCAGAAGTCCTGATCGTTAGTTGGATCACGTTACCCACGGTTCCCTGACAACTCCAAAGCCAGGTTACATGAGTTTTGGTCTGCTCTAAAAATGGGAAGGGGGGGGGGGAACGCAAGACCACAAAGCGCCTAGGGCAGCATGAATCCTAAATTCAGACATGCAGCCGCTTTTACATCTGGAGACATGTCTTCTTTAAGCAGCAATTATTTTGCTGTTTATCTCCAAACCTGGGCTGCCTGCTGATTGTGTGGAAATGTGAAGTTACCCGGGTCCCAGGTGTCTGCATTGAGAGGGCTTATAACAGCCTTCCTGTCATGACAACCAGATGTACGGGAGGCTCCCGGATGCAAATAATGACACCTTTCCTCTCGGGCCCCCCTTTCACATGCAGCTGCTAGTTGTATTTAGCCTTTAATGATCACTGATCAAAGCCTCCGTGAGAAGATTGAATGGCAAACGCGACAGCAACGCCGCCGCTGTGCAACGCAAATGAGTTCTTTAGTAATTATTTGGAGGTGATTTCTCAGACGCTCCCAGGGACTCTTTAGGGATAAAATGCGAAATATGGATTGATGGACTGGGACATTTCTGGTCCATTTGTCCATTTACCTAAAGAGAAATGGGATCAGCGGCATCAGCGCACAGGCAGAGGACCATCTATGTGCAGGTGGATGGCAAGGTGCAGAAGGTAAGTCAGAGGAGTAGTTAGGATTTCTAGCACCCGGGGCAAAGATTTGAAATGGCGTTCCCCTTACTTGTTCTCAGGCCCCCCTTTGGCGCCCGCCTGACCTGCTGCTCCCGAGGCAGGTGCCCCCACCCCCGCTACCCCCGCTACCCCCTAGCTACGTCTATTGGTAAGTACATATGAAAAGTCGCACCTGATGACATGAAATTATTTGCTTATGTTTTTTTAGAAGCCTCTGATATAGATGACCCATGTCGGACTGGGGTATCTTGGGCTCACTAGTGGAACTGACTCTGAGGGCCCACCCTACAGCATATCTCCCAACTGTCCCTGATTTGGAGGGACTGTCCGTCTTTTGAATCCATGTCCCTGTGTCCCTGTCCTTCTTTGAAGTTTAATATGCAAATCTGCAGCAATAAATGATTAATTTGCCTATTCACATCTCCTATCCATCCCTCAATGAGGGGTCATGGCATAATTTAACAATTGTCCCTGATTTGGAGGGACTGTCCCTCTTTTGAGTCAATGTCCCACTGTCCCTGGTTGTTCTTCTTTGTCCCTTTTTGAGGTTTAATATGCAGATCTGCAGCAATAAATGATTTATTTGCCTATTCAAAGTGTTTATATTGTAACTGTTACACCCTATCGCCTATCGATCAATCAATAAGGGGGCATTGCTTCATTTAACAATTGTCCCTGATTTGGAGGGACTGTCTGTCTTTTGAGTCCATGTCCCCCTATCCTTCGTTGTTCTCATTTGTAACACACAAATCTTCAGCAATAAACTATTAATTTCCCTATTCGAAGTGTTTATATTGTTGTAACTGTTACATCCTATCCATCAATTAATGAGGGGGCGTGGCTTCATTTAGCAATTGTCCCTCTTTCCCACCCTGAAAAGTTGGAAGGTATGTTACAGTTACATGCTAAATTTACCGGCTTAGTTTTAGGGATTACGTGTTCACATTTTGATGAACTGGGTTGTGTGTGTGTGAGTGGATAAGCCGTGTTCTTCTGCCATAGACAGCTACATCCAGCATTACCTGCTACTCCTATCATAGGAAAAATAGACAGCGTAACAGTTATCACATCTCTGCACCATCTCTGAAGGATCCATCAGTGGTGTAACTAAATATGACGGGCCCTGGTACACACATTAAATGGGGCCCTTTCAAGGCTCATAAAGTAACCTTTTTTTCTGTTTTTTAAAGTGGACCAACACCCAGGATTTTGACTATCCTGGGTTTTGGTCCACTTTGGTAGGGCACCCCGATCGGGGGTGCCCCGCTGTGTGAAACCCCCCAGAAAGCCCCAAAAACTCACCTCTCCCCGCTCCCACGTGACCGCTGCAGCCAATCCCCACCGGCGGACAAGCGGGAGGCAGCGACGGACAAGAGAGCGCGCCCGCCGCCTCCCGCGCGTCACTACTACAGGGCGCGCGCCCGCGCCGGCCATTCACAAACGGCCAGCGCGGGAGTGCGCCCTGCTAGAGGGATGCGCGGGAGGCGGCGGGCGCCGCTGGATCGAGATGCAGGTAGGGATTTAGGGGTTTCTGGGGGGTTTCACACAGCGGGGCACCCGCAGTCAGGGAGCTGATCGGTCCGGGAATCTTATAGATTCCCGGGCCGATCAGGGGAGGGTGTTGGTCCACTTTAACTCAAGTGGATGCAGTCAGACAACTAAAGACTGAAGCAGCAGAAATTAATGGGTCTTCCCTTATATAAATTATGCCAAGTGAGCACAACCAGGGCCGGATTATGAGGGGGGCGCAAAGGGCAACTGGTTGGAGCCTCGACCACTTGCCCTGCAAATGGTCCTCCACCAACCTTTGGGTTAGGGTCTGGTCCAGGAGGCTTTTCAGTCTTTAGTCTGACGGGCCGCAGGGCCTGCAACAAAGCTATCTGCGGCAGTGGGGGTGTGCCTGGGAAAGCCATTTTTTGTTTTTTTCAAACCTGCAGCCAAAGCCACCACAGGGCAGGACGGAGAGTCTAGAGCAGTAAAGCCGCCGTCAGCAACGCTACAGTGATGGGTGTGTGCAGAGCTGTCACTGCACATAAGCCACCAAGCACAGCCGCTGGCAGCTCAATGCAGGGAACTGTTTTCTGCTGGACCAGCCAGGCGACTACACTGCCCCCCGCCCAGAATGGCAAAGCAGGAGTTCCCAAGCAGCAAGCACCCGCACAAGGGACTCGATCTGATGTTCCAGTAAGTAGGTGGGTGTCAGACAACCACCAATCAGTTACTTGGCTGGACTATTATTTTAAAGGAAGAATAATACTGTATCTGGGGCCTCCACCAGATTTTGTGCCCAGGGGCCTCCACCGCACTTAATCCAGCCCTGCATGGGGGAAGTACTTCCTTATTACATCACCAGGCTGCAATCTGGCCGCTGGACGGGCTTGTTAACTAGCCTCAGGGGACTAAGCGGTGCTGGTTTATAGCACATATTTGGCTGGTCCTGGAGTCTAAAAGACTTCAGGGCTGGACAATTATAGTGGACCAAAAGTGGCCCTGGAGTGATTTTCACTACCCAGGACATCCCAAATCGCTGTTTGAGATCCCCCCCCCCCCAAGATCAGAGGAGTAACTAGGCTTTCTGGCACCCGGGACAAAGATTCCCCTGTGCTCAGGAACCCCTGACCTGCTGCACCTGGGGCATGTGCCCCCCCTTCCCTTCCCTAGCTACGGCCCTGCCCTTCCCTAACTACGGCCCTGCCTAGATAGCCAGTAAAACGCACCTGACCGCCGATCCAACGGCGCATGCGTGGGCCGCAGCTGCAGCAGCTACAGCCAGCAATGCACTTGTCTCAATTCGGCCCTTAGCCCACAAGAGCACTCATCGGCTAAGACTAAGAAAAGACGGCTAAGAAAAGCCAAATGGAGCCGAGCACACTGATGGTTGCATGTGCCGGTGCATAGATATTGTTTCATTAAACATCAAGGTTGGCCCACAAAGTTTCAAATTTTGGGCTACTGTGTATTTTAGTTTGACACCCCTGATCTACATGATTATTACAAGTCTTGCATTATTTCTATATATAGTGAGCCCCAAGAATGATTTCCTCTTATGGGTCCCTAAAATAATTTCTTCTGATGGGTCCCTGATAATTATTTCCTCAATTGGGCCCCAAGAATATTCTTTTCTGGTGGTCCTCAAGAATAAATTATTTTGGTGGGGCTTAAGAGTAATTTCCTCTGGTGGGCCTCAATAATGATTTATTCAGATTGGGTCACTGTTACTAGTGGAGTACCACAAGGGTCAGTTCTGGGACCAATTCTCTTCAATATATATATAAATGACATTGGGTATGGATTAAACAGTAAAGTCTCAATCTTTGCAGATGATACTAAGCTGAGTAAAGTAATTAAAACAAAGGAGGACAACAGGCAACTACAAACAGATTTAGATAAATTGGAAGCATGGGCAGTTAAATGGCAAATGAAGTTTAACACAGATAAATGTAAGGTTATGCACATGGGAAGGAGAAATCTGTGTCATGATTACACACTAAATAAAGAAACACTTGGTAAAACAACAATGGAAAAGGACCTAGGGGTTTTAGTTGACAATAAGCTCAACTGTAGTAATCAATGCCAGGCAGCTGCTGCCAAGGCAAACAGGATCATGGGGTGCATCAGGAGGGGCATGGGTGCTCATGACCAGAGCATCGTTTTACCCCTGTACAAGTCACTGGTCAGACCCCATATGGAATACTGTGTACAGTTCTGGGCACCTGTGCTTAAGAAGGACATATCAGAACTGGAGCACGTTCAAAGAAGGGCAACAAAGTTAATAAAAGGAGTGCAGGGGCTAGAGTACCCGGAAAGATTGTCCAAGTTAGGCTTATTTAGTCTAGAAAAAAGACGATTGAGGGGTGATCTAATAACTATGTATAAATATATTCGGGGTCAATACAAGGATCTGTCTCACAATCTATTTATACCCCGGAGTGTAACCATAACCCGGGGGCATCCACTAAGGTTAGAGGAAAGGTGCTTTCTCCACCGACATAGGAGGGGATTCTTCTCTGTAAGAGCAGTGAGACTATGGAACTCACTGCCAGAGGAGGTAGTAATGAGGGATACATTAAAAATGTTCAAAAGTGGCCTTGATGCCTTCCTGGCATGTAATAACATTTCCAGCTATGGCTACTAGACCACTGGAAGGAGTTAAACAGGCTGAACTGGATGGACTAAAGTCTTTATTCAGCCTTACATACTATGTTACTATGTTACTCTGGTGGCCCCAATAATGATTTCCTCTGGTGGCCCCAAGAATGATTTCCTCTGGTGGCCCCAAGAATGATTTCCTCTGTTAAGCCCCAAGAATGATTTCCTCTGTTGAGCCTCAAGAATGACTTCCTCTGTTGAGCCCCAGGAATGATTTCCTCTGTTGAGCCCCAAGAATGATTTCCTCTGTTAAGCCCCAAGAATGATTTCCTCTGTTGAGCCTCAAGAATTACTTCCTCTGTTGAGCCCCAGGAATGACTTCCTCTGTTGAGCCCCAAGAATGATTTCCTCTGGTGGGCTTAGGGTTGCCTCCTTCCCCAACTAAAAATACCGGCCTTTTCAGCGCTACATGGGTGTGGTCTTGTAGAGGCGTGGTCTTGTAAAATGTAAGTTTAACCATACTTTTTCACTTAAAATATCTTATTTTTCGCTTTCTAAAGTTCAATAGCCAACAAATACACACAGCACGCTTCTCCAGAGAGCGCTAAAGTAACAGACTTGCTGGGATTCGACCGCTGGCCCTGTTGCTTAACAGTAACAAAAATACAGGTTTTGCCTGTAAAATGCCGCTAAGGTGGCAACCCTAGGTGGGCCCCAAGAATGATTTCCTCTGGTGGTCCCCCAAGAATGATTTCCTCTGGTGGTCCCCCAAGAATGATTTCCTCTGGTGGTCCCCCAAGAATGATTTCCTCTGGTGGTCCCCCAAGAATGATTTCCTCTGGTGGCCCCAAGAATGATTTCCTCAGGTGGGCCCCCAAGAATGATTTCCTCTGGTGGTCCCCCAAGAATGATTTCCTCTGGTGGTCCCCCAAGAATGGTTTCCTCTGGTGGTCCCCCAAGAATGATTTCCTCAGGTGGGCCCCCAAGAATGATTTCCTCTGGTGGTCCCCCAAGAATGATTTCCTCCGGTGGGCCTCCAAAAATGATTTTCTCTGGTGGCCCCAATAATAATTTCATTTGGGGAGCCCAACACCACATTCAATCATGTTTTGTAGTATTCACTAACACCACTTTGTGACATTCTGCAGGTCATTTACAGTCAGCAGAGCAGTTCCAATGTGATCAAGCAGCTTCTGTGGACATCGGCAGGTCTCCCATGGTAATACTTTCTCTTGTGTTATTCCGCGACTCAAAGTTTTTAACTTTGGGCCACTGTGTATTTAATTTTGACAGCCCTGATCTACATGATTAGGGCAGGTCTTGTATTATTTCTAAATAATGGTGGGCCCCAAGAATGATTTCCTCTTATGGGTCCCCAAAAAGAATTTCTTCTGATAGGCCCCCAATAATAATTTCCTCTATTTCCTCTTTTTTTCTGGTGGTCTCCAAGAAATGATATCTTCTGGTGGGGCCTAAGACTAATTCCCCTGGTGGGCCCCAAAAATGATTTCCCTAAAAATAATTTTGACTGATGGGTCCTTCTTTAAAATAGACAGGTGGCCATAATGCATGTGATAGTTCTGAAAAACTCCAGCAGTGCCCGCAATTAAAGATGAGCAACCACTGACCCAAAGTCCATAAGATACTGTGAGGGAGGCATTAAGCAATCTAGCTGAAGTGATAACTTGCTTTAAAGTGGACCAAAGCCCAGGATTTTGACTATCCTGGGTTTTGGTCCTTTCCACCGGGACACTTCGATCGGGGATGCCCCGCTACGTTAAACTCCCCAGATCGCTCGAGGAAACTCATCCCGGGCCTTCGGCACATGCGTGGCCATCCAATCAGCGCGCTCGGAGCACGCTGGCGGCCGCATCCCCCACTTCCCTCTAACAGGGAGTGTGCCCGTGCCGGCCACTCACAAATGGATGGTGCGGGCACGCGCCCTGCTAAAGGGATAGCGGGGATGTGGCTGCGGCCTGCACATGCGCCGTTGGACCAGAAAGTAAGGTAAGTGTAGCAGGCGACCTGGGGGTTTCACACAGCGGGGCATCCCTATTTTAGATGCCCCGCTGGGTTGAAATTGATCGGCCCTGGAAAATTACAGATTCCCAGGCCGATCCCGCTGGGTTTGGGTCCACTTTAAAGTGGAATGGAACAGAGCCTGGAACTTAAGAAAAAAACAGGACCAGCCGCTGGCTTCTTCCTGGGGCATCCCAAATCGTGAGGCCCTATTGTGTGAACCCCCCCTTGTTCGCCAATAAAAAATACAATCCTGGCTCCAACGGCCCATGTGCGGGCTCTCATCAAATGAGAGCCTCCTGCTGTTAACATGTCATCCCCTGCCCATCCATTCAGGGGGCACACTCCCCATTCTAGTCAAGGAGAGCCGCCTGCCGAATGACATAGTCACAGCAAGAGATTCTCATCAGACAAGAGCCCAAGCATGCGCGGTTAGAGCCTAGAGAGGTGATTTTCCTGGGCGAACGGAGGGGTTTCACACAGCGGAGCATCCCAATATGGCATGTACCAGAGGCACAGAACAAAACATGGGAAAGTAAAATTCACGTTTTGTTCCACTTTAAAAGGAAGCTTTCAGACTCCCTAGTCACTGACCTGTGTGACTTTAATAGAACAACTCCCCAGATTCAGGCAGCATGTCACCTGTCCCACCAGAGAAGTTAAAACACTGGACCATTGCTATCCTGTAATAAAAGGGTCCTGTGGATCTGTAACAAGCGCCCAGGAATTTTACCTTATGGGCAGAGGTGGATTTTATCTTTGCCATCTCTGCCCCTCTCCATGCTGCACCATGCTTTAAAATGGACAAAAACCTATGCTCTGACGGCCCTGGAATCTATAGAATTCCAGGGCCCCTAGATTCCCTCCCCCCGGGGCATCCAGAATTGGGCAAAGCCTCAGGCAAATGCAATGCATTTGATCCAGAACTCGGGCCAAGCCTCAGGCAAATGCATTTGATCCAGAATCCGGGCCAAGCCTCATGCAAATGCATTTGATCCAGAATCTGGGCCAAGCCTCAGGCAAATGCATTTTATCCAGAATCCGGGCCAAGCCTTAGGCAAATGCATTTTATCCAGAATCCAGGCCAAGCCTTAGGCAAATGCATTTGATCCAGAATCCGGGCCAAGCCTCAGGCAGATGCATTTTATCCAGAATCCGGGCCAAGCCTCAGGCAAATGCATTTTATCCAGAACCCGGGCCAAGCCTCAGGCAAATGCATTTGATCCAGAACCCGGGCCAAGCCTCAGGCAAATGCATTTGATCCAGAATCCGGGCCAAGCCTCAGGCAAATGCAATGCATTTTATCCAGAACCCGGGCCAAGCCTCAGGCAAATGCATTTGATCCAGAATCCGGGCCAAGCCTCAGGCAAATGCAATGCATTTTATCCAGAATCCGGGCCAAGCCTCAGGCAAATGCATTTGATCCAGAATCCGGGCCAAGCCTCAGGCAAATGCATTTTATCCAGAATCTGGGCCAAGCCTCAGGCAAATGCATTTTATCCAGAACCCGGGCCAAGCCTCAGGCAAATGCATTTGATCCAGAATCCAGGCCAAGCCTCAGGCAAATGCAATGCATTTGCATTAGGAGTGTGCATTGTCTTTCCTTTTATACTACTAATATATATATATATATATATATATATATATATATATATATATATATATATTTATCTATTTATTTATCATCATTCTATTCTAAAGGCAGACGCCCATAATCCTCGTGGACCAGAAGGGATCAGTCATTGCAACAGACACCACTATTCCTGCTAACAGTAAGAGGTGCGTTCTTAGCAGAAAAAACTGGATTTGTTTGAAAAAGAGCAACTTTAAAATGGCCCACCTCCTAATTTACACCAAATGGGTGTCAGTCCAACATAGTCCATGCATGGATGCTCCCGCACCAGATTTTCTGACCTACCCAGAGTGCCTTGCTTTGAAATCCGTGCCTGCTATCAAGCGGTCAGGATTTCTCTCCTGCGATTTGAGCTGCTGAAGGAAACCCAGACCACATGACCGCTGGTGCCCAATCGCAAGGCAAATCTCTGGAAGGTGGTTGTGTGTGCTCGGGGGCATCAGCAATCGGGATTCCCCCAAGGCATGGATTAACAACTTGGTGTTAACTTATAAACTCAACTTTTGTCTACTTCTTATTACTTTGGCTTTCTAAAACTTACGAGGTCCCAGAGAATGCATACGCCCAGAAACTCCTCGGGTGCTCGTCCAGCATTTTCAAGAAAATTGATTGCGAAGACCAAGCCCTGCGCTCTATTGACTTAAACCGGAGCCTGAATAAGAGCCTATCTTGTATATTTCTCCCACCCTGTACATACAGATTGCCCACATTAAGAATCATCCTACCTGCATCTACTGCATTTTCTGAGCCTTTAAACATCCAAGATGGTGGAGTCTCATGGAGTCTCAGGCTGCCTGCAAACAGGAAGTGTCTTCTGTCTGTGCCGTTCTGCATTCTGGGATTGCTGTCCTTTTCCTGACCCCAGCTCTGCTTTGTCTGTGCAATGCACAGCTATAACCCACCCCCTACACTTTTGCCCCCTCTGCTCTCCTCAGTATGCGTTGCCTCTGAGGCAACATGGCGGCGCCCGTATTCTAAAGCCTTGAACAGAGTTGCCGCCCAGTGGGGGAAAGAATAATAATAAGTAAGTGACTAAAAACATAAAATATATTCATTTTAAATGGGGGGAATAGTTTTTTAAGGGCTTGGGCTTTTCATTAAATGAATGCTGAAGGTCCGGTTTAAAGGAGGTGAGCGGGTTTTTAATCACTTATTATTCTTTCCCCCGCTGGGCTGCAAATCTGTTCAGGACTTTAGGATATGGGGGCCGCCATCTTGCCTCAGAAGCATCACATACCGAGGAGAGGAGAGGGATGAAAATGCAGGGGGTGGATTCTAGCTGTGCTTTGCACAGACAGAGCAGAGCTGAGGTCAGGAAACGGACGGCAATCCCAGAATGCAGAAGACACTTCCTGTTTGCAGGCAGCCTGAGACTCCATGAGCTGCCATCTTGGATGTTTAAAGGCTCAGAAAATGCAGTAGGTGCAGGTAGGATGATTTTCAGTGTGGGCAATCTGTATGTACAGGGTGGGGGAAACATACAAGATAGACTCTTATTCAGGGTGAAGGTCCTGATTAATGTGAGCAATCTGTATGTACAGGGTGTTGGAAACATACAAGATAGACTCTTATTCAAGGTGAAGGTCCGGATTAATGTGAGCAATCTGTATGTAGAGGGGGGAAACATACAAGATAGACTCTTATTCAGGGTGAAGGTCCGGATTAAGGTGAGCAATCTGTATGTAGAGGGGGGAAACATACAAGATAGACTCTTATTCAGGGTGAAGGTCCGATTTAACTGTCAGTGCAAGGAACTCTAATAGCAGTTGACACGTTGTGATGGCTGCAGGGCTTCTGAAGTGGATTGTCCCCGCTCCTACTCGCATCATCATCACACTTTATTTCGAACAAAAAAGGGTTTTCACTGGAGCTGAGCTTCAGATATCATTAGTATCTCATACATAAGACAGACAGCGGCACAGATGATTAATTGATTGCTATCAAAATGTTTTTTTGTTTCTTTTTTTTGCCAAATTTAATGTGGTAATGTTTAATAATTTACTCTCCTCAGCTCCCCTTATCGCATTATACCACAACCTTTGGCCCAAAAATCAGGTAATTTTTAAATCCATTTTTTTGTATTATACCAATTACAAATATTCCCTGTAGCCCAGGTCTGTTTTCAAATGAAAAGTGATTGTTTGATAGGCTACAGATAAAGAAATACTTGCCCAGTTGAAGAAAGAAGAAAGTGACAGGGCTAACGGGGCAGGGGCAGTTTCTAGTATAGGGCTCATCACAGGAAGTGATTGGCTTTAGATCTGGACCGAAGCTGCCAGGTGCTGTCTTCTCTACACATCCTCCGTGTCCGGTGTTGCCTCCTGGACCAGCGGGATTTGCATACCTCCCAAGTGTCCCTGATTTCAAGGGACTGTCCCTCTTTTGAGTCCATGTCCACCTGTCCCTCGTTGTTCTCATTTGTCCCTCTTTGAGGTGTAACATGCAGATCTGTAGCAATAAATGATCCATTTGCCTATTCAAAGTGTTTCTATTGTTGTACCTGTTACACCCTATCTCCTATCCATCCCTCGAGGAGGGGGTTGTGGCCTAATTTCACCAATGTCCCTTCTTCACCCTAAAAAGTTGGTAGGTATGGGATGTGATCTACTGCTTATGGGGGGTATTACAGCCTCCCTGCTGGCATCTGTAGTGAGGGGGACACAGGTCCTCCCTCCTCCTTTCCTGGCATTCCCTCATGTTAATGCTGGGCTGCCAGGCAGGAGAGCTTTTATACCGCAGAGGAGGAGCCTCTGTAGAATCCCTCCCATATGTTCCTAGGGAATCCCCCTCCATGTCCCTGCCCTCCAGTGACGTCATTCTCCTATGTGGAATGAAAGTCTCCCTGCCGGAGGGACACCAAGAAAGGAGGGGGGGCCTGAATACATAAACACTAGACTTCCACCATATCTCATAAAATAAGTAACATTTTAATAATGCAGTTCACATGTACTGGACCTATTTTCCTGCCCAGTTCTGTCATGTTTGAAGTGGACCAAAATCCAGAATCTTGACTATTCTGGGTTTTGGTCCTTGTCCCCGAGGCACCCCAATCGAGGATGCCCCACTGTGTGAAACCCTCAATGTCACCCGAACAAACCTATTCCAAGTCCTATGGCGCATGCTCAGCCTCTCGTCCAATCAGCGCACTCGGATCCTTCCCTAAGCCTTTGTCTAAGGCAAGCACGCTGGTGGCTGCATCCTACGCTACTCTCTAACAGGGAGCATGTCTGCTTCAGCCATTCACAAATGCCTGGCACGGGCACACGCCCTGCTAGAGGGATAGCGGGGATGTGGCTGCTGCGCGCGCATGCGCCGTTGGACCGGGAAAGAAGGTGAGTTTCTAGGTGACCTGGGGGGTTTCACACAGTGGGGTATCCCGATTTTGGATACCCTGTGGGGAGGGAATCGCGCTGCCCTGAAACCTTATAGATTCCCAAGCTGATTTCCGTGGCTTTTGGTCCACTTTAACCCCTTTCTTTCTTCTTTTTCTTTTTGCCAAAAGACCCTTGTCTGTTGTACTACTTTGTAATAAAATATGATGGTGCTGTATAAATCCACATTAACTTACAATAAAATATATGACTCTCCACAGACAAAGACGATTTTTTCCAGGCGGTTTTGGTGCAAGTGTCGGAGGAATTTTCAAGGTAAGTCAGTATTCCTGCAAAAAGAGACAAAAAGGACTGACGCACTCCATCTATGGCAGAGTAGGCCAAAAGGCTTACTTTGCATCCCTAATATTAAAAGTTCTGGTCTACTGTAAGATAAATTGTTACTATGAATTTGTAGACAAACTTAACTGCTGGTAGTTGAATTTGGTTATAAAACATGTAATTGTAGCTTTTTGCTCTAGTTATTGTTGCCTTGACAAAGGGGGTCCTTTGCGGTCGCCAAACGTTGGCACTCATTTTTAGTCCACCAGCTGTGCATTCTATGACTTTACCGAGTGCTATTGGCCTCAGATATAATTAATTATTTAGGAGATCCTCAAACTAACCCAGGGATAGTTGACACATTCGTTTTTTCTTTATGGCCTAGGATGCCATAACTATTTCCTTTTGTAAAATCAGCATCACATTATTTAAAAATGTCCATGTCATACAAGGCAGGTCTGGAATGGCTTCTGCTTGAAAAAATAGGGAAGCAGAAATCAGGAATAGCATCAGAGCTGGTCCAAATGGTCTAAATATAAACTGACCAGACATCCCACTTTCAGTGGGACAGTCCCACTTTGGCATTTTGTCCCACTGCCCCTCTAAAAACTATGGGGATACTTAAATGTCCCACTTTGCTTTTACATTAGTAAGTCGACTGACCCACCGAATCCAAGACGTCTGGTCATTTTGCAACTGGGGCCCTGCTCCAGATTACTGACTGGAGGCCGGTGGTGAAATATAGGGATTGGCTAAGCATCAGGTCAATCACTAACATCCTTACAGACCAGAGATATCCACAGTAGTGAAGAATGCTGCAGATATTTGTTCCTCAAAGCCAGTGCATAAGCCGCACCCCAAACCACACCACTGCCACACTCTGTAAAGTGGTCAGTAAGTACCGTAAGTGTTCTACTTAGAGTTTCCCCAAAAAACAGTACGTTTATCCAAATAAGCACTCAGGAGATATAGCAGGGTAAAGTAACATGGCAGAAAACCGGGCAAGGAACAACCCTTCCCAGTTAAGGTCAAATTAGGCTTCTGACATGACATGCTGGTAAAGAAATATATGGGACAACTTTTTGGGGAACTAACTATGGACCTACATAAAAGGCCAAATGCTTTTCTATTCTATGTTAAAGTAAGCAGGCATGGCTTTAATTTTTTCTGTCAATAGTTGTTTTTACTTTAATAATATGTTAGTACTCTAAAAGATTAACATGTTATCACAATGTTCTAGCGACTATTTTTTTTTCTTTAGAGCTTTCCAGATTAGTGAACTTAAGAGAGAGGTCTGTGAGCGTCTTACGATCTTGGAGCGCAGGGTGGAAGGTAATACTACATTTTGAGATACAGGTAGCCATGGGGGCTACCAGGAAGACATGGGGTCTATGTAGTCAAGGGGGGCACTATGAAAGTTTCGCCTACTTATGCTGTTGATAAGGATAAATAAAGTAATTTCCTAGAAAATTAAACCCCAGAGATGCATTTAGGCTCAGAATGCCATAGCTCATCATCATCAGCCCGAATCACAGTTTTTGGAAACAGTAGGGTCAGGGGGTTCTTCACCACATGATAGAACATGTGGTGCTAATGAGAAAGATCCAGGCCAGGGCTTCCCAATCAGCTATATCAATCTGGCCTATTTCAAAGGGACAGTCAAGGTAATGTCTATATTAAAGCAGCAAGGAGATAACCATAAGTCTTCCCCATGTGCCTCTTCTCCATTTCCTGTAGACGCTATCTCCAAAGTTTGCCCCTCCTTTCTACTACTTTCCTCCATGATCACCAAATGTGACCACACAGCAGCCCTCGTCCGTCAGCGATCCCAAATCTGGCCCACCATGTGCGACCACTGTGGCTTGCTGGCTTGCACACAATGAGAGTGCTGAGGGACAGGGCAGCTGTGCAAGCCCATATGGAGCCTGGTCATGCATGAATAGATTAGAAAGGGGAAGCAAAATTTGGAGTCCTGCGACAGGAAATGAAGGAGAGTCACATAGCACAGCCTTCAGATGAGCTCTTTGGACTTGGGTGTCTTTGAAATGCTTCTTCTAAATTCTCTAATTCTTCAATTAGACGTAGAGAACCTAGTCTGGGGAGATGAAAATCAGGTTTTCTGATGCAGTGGCCTTTCCAATTAAGTTTTTTTCTCCAAAATCATTGTTTCAGAACACTGAAATTGGTGTGATGATCCTTGCAGTTGATCTTGAGAATCTTTTGCTGGAAGCATTGATGGATCTCTCTAAAGCAGGGATGTCCAACCAGTGGCACTAGGACCACTGGTGGTACTGCGCTGCTGCAACATACTCTGGTTCAGTAGATGATAGTTTAACAGAGAGCTGCTTTCTGCTAGTCTAACCGATATCACATTCTGATAGAAGAAACAAGTAGCCACTGGTAGTTTTTCTCTCACTGGTGTCTTCAGCCCAGTCAGCATCCACATATCCTGTTAGGATGCTTTCATCATTTGTTGGTAACCTTATCTTGCAGTGTAAAATCCCTGTAACATAGTGAATTGCTTGTTTTACAGCATTCCAGTCCATCTAACTTGGCATTGAAACCCTTTGGCATATGATTCTAATAGCTGCTGCAATGTCAGGCCTTGTAGCGTTGGTAATGTACAGCAATTTCCCTACTGCTCTTCTGTACTGAATGTTAATTGGTCATTATCTTGGCTGTTTATCTTCTTCAGGTAGTTGGTTTCAGTGGGAGATTTTACTGGTTTAGCATCTTCCATTTCAAATGTTTCAGTTATTTCTCTTTTTAATTCTCTATTTAATTCTCTTGGTTCTGAAGAAAGCTACCATCTTCTCTCAATCTGAATGTTGAGGTAATTCTTTATGTTTCCAAGATCTTTGGTCTCAAAATGCTGTTTTAGGGTTTGCATGTTGTCCACTAATTTCTGCTTCCCCTGCTATCCCCTTCTTGCTCAAAACAATTGAGGATATTGTCCACATAAATGAGCACATACTGTAGATTAGTTTCTTTGTGTATAAGTAGGGGTCTGCTTTACTACTCTGAAAAAAAATCATATGTAAGCACTTTATTTTTTTTCATATTTCATGCTATGGCAGCTTGCTTTAGACCATATATGAAGTTCACATACTAGGTCTGGCCTTTGTTCATCTTTGAATCCTAGTGGTTGTTCCATGTAGATGTCCTCTGTTCGGCGTGTAGAAATGCTGTTTTCACATCAAAGGGTATCACTTGCATGTTCCTTGTCAGCAAAGTCCTTATTGTAGCATGTTTGACTATTGGAGCAAAACTCTCATAGTCCTCTACATATTTTTGAGAATATCCCTTGGCTATGAGTCTTGCTTTGTATCGCTCCACTGTGCCATCTGCATTGTGCTTCACTTTAAAAGTTCATTTACACTTCCAGGTGGTAGTTCTCTAAGTGTCCATGTTTTGGTGTCATGCATGGATTTTATTCCATTGCGGCCTTTATCCACTTACTATCTTTCTTCTGAAAGCTGATATATGTCTTCCCAAGTTGCAGAATCATTGGTACTGGCAGTGGTTGCCTTGTATGAGAGATGTACAGGTGGTTTACCTTTGTTTTTTCTTGTTGAGTGTCTTGGTTCTGTGCCTGAGCTTGCTTGTGTCTGCTTTTCAGAAGTTACAGATGATGGCTGATCAGTGTCAATTTTCTCTTCTGTTCTTACTTCCTCTATTGTCATTTTCTCTCAGATCTTCAACAAAAGCTATGCTGTTGCTGATGGTAACCTTGTCTGTGTTTAGGATTCTGTAACCCTTAACATTGTCACTGTATCCAACAAAGATCCAAATGCTCTGTTTTGGAGTTTGGTGCATTTTTCATCTGAAATGTAGGCGAATGCTTTGCATCCAAAAACTCTTTGTGGAAAACTATGGCACATTGAGAAGCCAAGTGTAAAACACCTGTTCTAGAAAAGAGTCTGTTGTGCAAATAAATGGCTGTCATGGCTGCCTCACTGTATGTTTGTGGTAGTACAGAGTCAGCATGGTTTGGTTCAGTCAGCTACCCCATTTTGCTTTGGTGTGTATGACATGTGTGTATGTCTTTTGATGCTCAATCCCATTTTGCTTTTAATACTCTTGTACTTTCTGTCCTGTGAATTCCTCTCCATTATCACTCTGAAGTATGAGAGGTTTCCTCTGAGACATGTTAGGCAGGTGGTCTTAAAGCTCTATTCTTGATTTTCGGAAGTGTTGCTCTTGTAGCTTTGGATTTGATGCAACACTCACACTTAACAGTAACTGGACAAGGGGGTATTGTTAGATTCTTCATCAGATTCCCTTTTTGTAGTCCTTGTATGCATTCTAGGTCTCTGTGACCTAAACATCTGTGCAATATTGTGTTTATGGGTGCATAGTCTCACTTGTTTCTGCACTGTGTTGAGGTGATATAGATGATCATCCAGCTTGGCACTTGCTATCATCTGCGTGCTGTCCTGGATAGAACACCTGTCACCTTGGAATTTTAACAGTCCTTTGGCTTCCTTCTAGATCAGGAACCTAAACCACATCTTTTACTGGTATGGCTAAATTGTGTCCTGCATCATTGGGGCATACAAGGGTTCCATGACCATATCCCTCTGCATGTATTTTAGGTCCATCTGCAAGGTAATTTCACTTGTGACTGGTTGCTTCCAACTCAATGCACCAGCCTTGAAATGTATGATTGCCTGTCACTTTAAATGTGGCATTCCAGTTCCCTTTATATGAATCAGGGATTGGGACTTTGAGCTTCTGTTTAGTATAAGAGGGACGCTGACTCATTTGCTCTGCTTTCCATATAGTACAGTCTTTCTTTATGTGTCCCTGTTTGTGGCATCTAAAGCACACCCTGGTTTTCTTCCTGTGTAACCCCATGTCTGCAGTTTTAAGAGCTCTTCTGGTGTCGGTTTCTGTGGAGTCATGTGCAAGCCCCTTTCTTCACTGATACTCACCTATGAGCCTGGTTTTTTCAAATGCTAGTGTCAGATCTTTCTCTGGCCTTGTCTCTAGCTCATCAATCAGTGCAGTGTATGTTTCAAGCAAGCTGCACAACAACACAGCTGTGGCGTGACTGTCTGTTATATTCTCACCAACTGATCTGAGTTGTGCGATCACTTCCAGCATGGCATTTATATGCTCCTGCATGTCCTGCGCTTTGCTAAGCCTCAATTTGTAAAGTTTCCCTAGCAGAAACAACTTGCTTTTTTAAACTGGATCTCTCATGCAGTCATTTCAGAACATCCCACATGCCTTTCACTGTATTCTCACTGCATATGTGAATAAGCTGTGGCCTTTCTCTAGTGATAACCTCCCACAAGTCATCTCTGGATAATATCATTTCTGCTTTAAACTTCCATAGCTAATAATTGTCATTATTCAGCTTGGCGACTGAGAGCTTAAAGGAGCAGTATCGCGAATTTTTCTTGGTGACATATTTAAATGGTACTTGGAATGTAGGTAGGTGTTGGACTAAGAATAACAAATGTAGAAAAAAAATGATGTGTGTGTTGAGCAGCTGGAGACTAATAGCTCATGTTTATGTCTTGTCAGTGTCGGCAGCCGACACTCTTCGCCTGTTCCATGCTGAGGAGAGGGAGATACAAATGTATCAGTTCCACACTGAGGAGAATGTATCAAAGTCTCAGCTGTTCAGTGCTGGCAGCCTTCCAGCATCAGATAACATTGCAACATTGCCTGGCCAGAACTTATATATCTAAAACAGAGAGAAAAGCTCTAGAAGTCATTTAGCTGATTTTGACAGTTTTCCCTTCATGTTGGCTCTGCTGCAGAATCTTTTTACCAGTTTTTCTTATCAGTTTACCATTTTCTCTTTCATATTCTTATTTTTCTTTTTTCCATATGATCTTTCTTTCAGCTTTGTGTGTTTTGAGCAAAGCCCAACCCAGGATTTTCACTATCTGGAGTTTTGTTTTGTGCCCCTAGGGGCATCCTGACTTGGGATGCCCTGATATGTGAAATCCCCAAGTTCGCCTGTGAAAACGTAACTTTCCCTGTCCCACAGCGCATGCGCGGGCTCTCATCCAATCAGCGCTGTTTGCACGCAGATGGGGAGCCTGTGCAGTAACCTTCCTGGCCGGCCCGCCTGTCTAAATGACTATCTGCGTGAGCGCGCCAGAAAAATGGGGGGATCTGTGGTTATCCAGGGGTCGTTTCACACAGTGGGGCATCCTGATTTAGAATGGGGTTTTGTTCCACTTTAATACCTTTAGATTTTCCTGCACAGTTATTCAAAGAAGAATTTCAGTCATTTTCAGTCAGTTTAGTTTATTTTGTATAGATTTTACACATTTGAGTCACCTGGTCTCATAACAAAAGCAGCACCTCACACACACACACAGCCGTTACAGTGTCGGCCTCTGAGGTAAAGTGTTGCTAGGAGATCAGTGGGCTAAATGAAGCAGCTCACTAAATACAACCCAGCAGATCCCCCTATTCAGCAAATGGACTGAGCCATTTTAATTATACAATTTAAAAGAGAGGCATATATTTTTTTCTTTTTCTATCGCCAGATTATTCATACACATGTTATAGGCTATTGTGTGGCTATTTAATGATTTATCTTTTTTAATGCAAATTTCGCGATACTGCTCCTTTAAGCTCTGACCTGCTTGGCCATTCTCCCTCCTTTATATATAAGAACAGTCTTACTTGTATACCGGGGATGTCTCTGTGAAAGCTTCTTTATGTCAATCTTCGCATCGGCTTTGCTGTCTCCCATTCGGGGCTTTGCTCTGCCTGGACCAGATCTGGTCACTGGGCTTTACCTGGTCTCTGGGGCTTAATTCCGTCACTAGGCCCAGTACCTGTTGCAGAGTGTGAGTGCTGGGTGTAGTGGAGTTAAATCCAGATAGACATTTAAACCAGACCTTCACCACGATTTATTGAAAAGCCCAAACCCTTCTAAAACGATTCCCCAGCATCTAAAATTAATATATTTTAAGTTCTTAGTCACTTACTTATTATTCTTTCCCTCACTGGGCTGAAACTCTGTTCAGGACTTTAGGATACGGGCGCCGCCATCTTGATTCAGAAGCATCACACTTACTGAGGAGAGGAGAGTAGGATAAGGTCCAGGGGGGCGGGTTATAGCTGTGCTTTGCTCAGACAGAACAGAGCTGGGGTCAGGAAAAGGACAGCAATCCCAGAATGCAGAGCGACACAGTCAGAAGGCACTTCCTGTTTTCAGGCTGCCTGACGTTCCATGAGCCGCCATCTTGGATGTTTAAAGGCTCATAACATGCAGTAGATGCAGGTAGGATGATTTTTAATGTGAGCAATCTGTATGTACAGGGTATGGGAAACATATAAGATAGACTCTTATTCAGAGTGAAGGACCGCTTTAAGGTAGGTATAACAGGAACTGGTTTAACTGGAATTTGAGTGCAGTGAGAGAAGGTCACCTTACATGGTGGATAACATAGACAGGAAAAAGAAGTCATAGAGATCACTTCAATGTACAGGAAACACAGCATGCAGTAGAAAATATACAACAGAGACTACGCATTGATATACAGTATGTGAGATCGCCATCTACTGTCAAATGTAAATTAATTCAAAGATGGAAAGTGGTATTCGACCAAAAAAAGGTTGGAAACCCCTGCTCTAGATTCTTCAGTTGGCAACAGTAGGTAATCCAGGTCTCGCTGCCATCTCATGCACTCAGAGTAACTAGCCTAGCACTACTGTGACTAAGTGTATCAAATAAGCTATATCCTAAAAGCCTCTCACTGGATCTAATCAATGATCACCTCCACTAATGTATCTCCTGTGTCTCCGCAGTTGAAGGTCGGAAAGCTGTTGACATTGACAAGTGTAAGATTGATCTGAAGAAACTCCGGGATGAATTGGAGAACAGAAGCCACAGGTTGGGGAAAAGTTCAAGTATGGCACTCGTAACCTTGACAGAAACCCTCTCTCTAGTCAGTTGACCCATTGCAGTGGTGTCTACATCAAATGTCTCTGGCAGTATGTCTGTCCTACAGAGACGGTTGGTGCAGACACTGATGAGCTCGATCAGCTGGCAAAGAGGACAGGCCAGTATAAAGAAGCCTACAGAGAAGCCCTCCGGTCAAATCTTGTTTTTAATGGGGTGGGAGAGGAATGAGGGCACTTGCCATAAATGTTCTTATTGTTCTTTATAACCCAACTGAGGTGATAAAAAACAAGTGCAGTGTCACGGATGGTAAAGTGGATCTGCTGTCCTTAGCCAAAGCTGGAAAGTCTAGAATCTAAGTGACTCTAGGTACTCTACTACTTTTGGTGGCCATTGTATGCTTGCACACACATAGGAATTTTCCTCCACGTTTAACCCATCCATGCAGTGAGTATACACATGCCTGGAGCGGTGGGCTGCCCTAAATACGGTGCCCGGGGTGCAGTTGGGGGGTTAGGTGCCTTGCTCAAGAGCACTTCAGTCATGTCAGACAGTAAATTGATGAGTCCCCAGGTTGCGACCATCATCGCTTCCAGGGCCGAGGTGTGCCGATGGTAAAAGGCAGAGACAAATACATGTACTTGCCTGGTGAAGGAGGATGCCTTAAGTCAGGACTTCAGAGTTTACACGGCTGCACAGCAGAGCAGGATCTGAGCGTCAAGGTGGGGATTTCTGAAAAGACAGCCTCTTCAGGGACAGGGTTGATGCAGGAATAGTCAAGGATGCAAGGCGGGGTAGACAAGGTCCCTGGACAGACACGTCCAAAAGCACTGGAGGCCATGGAACATGCACAATGTTCGGGCACAGGCCTCAAGCCTGTGTAAGATTTGACTGCAAGGAAAAGTGAGGCGGGCCCAGTGTGTGACTGTTCAGCACATCATCAGCATCCCTTTATATGTGCAACTCCTTTGCTTGGTGAAAGAATTAAGCACATGTCTCCAGGATGACCGGCGTTGCAGCATTGCTGACATGCAGTGTCAGTGAGACTAGAATATAGTCATTTGCACTTTATCACTTGCTGTATTGGTGTCCTTAAATGGTGTGCGAAAAAAAAAAAACTGTCGATTAAATCAAAGCCATTAAGCAGTAATACTATGTCCCTGTGTCCTTCCCAACCATTCCCCAACAAAAAGCTATTAGGAGGTTCAGGAGGCTCTTCATTTTCAACGCAATGCCTTGTTTTTTGCCTAGTGTAGGGTTGTTATAGGGGGCGACACCCACTCAAGACAGGCTATGGCGCTAACCTGTTGGTAACAAAGAGAAGCTGAGCTTCTCCCCAACCTCACCGATATGCTGCCCCCTCTCCGGTTTTACCTTTACTCACCTCGCTGGGCTATACATCTTCTGGCTCCCTCAGATAACGGGGGACCTTCCAAAGGGAAGCACCATCTTGCATCCCATCAGGCACTGCACGCGGCTGCCAATCTCGGGTCTGAGTAGTGCCAATGAATGGAATGCAATGGAGCCGCCCGAAATCTCGTGAGACTTCGCTGAGTGGCACGGGACTTTGAACATCACAGCTAAGCCGTGCTGTCATTTACAGATGGCTAAGCTGGTGGCGGGACTGAGGATCGGGCCCTGAAGCAGCCGGTAGTCACTGCAGCAGGCAACATCCAAAAGGTAAGTAGAGGCCAATGGGGGGGGGGTGAATCGGCCCCTTTTTATTTTTGGTCCGATGTTCCTCCACCCAGAATAGGGCCCTTTCAACTAATAGAAAACTGCTTTTTGGGAAAAAGATCAAGTTGTCTAAGCAAACCAATACATTTGGAGCAGAGGGACTACTGATCCCAGCAACCAGTTGCCTAAGTCATTCACTGACTGAGTCAAGTATAACAGCACTAGGAACTTTATCTAGTAAAGGTTAACCAGGCCATACATAGAATAGCAACACAATGAAAGGCCCAGCTGGGGCTTTAGTTAGTCTGTGCACATATACCCGGGTATATATATAGTCTATAGCTAAATACCTCCAGGAGAAAGTTGACACAGGATGCAAGCTGCAGGGGCCCCTGATGCTGACTAGAGGACATGATTCACTCTTGTCCCGCAGAAGGCCATGAGAAGATATGCAGCAGCAGTAGCAGATCCTCCAAAGCACATGGCAGGTTAACAGGCAGGAGGTAATGTGTATAAGCACATGGCACTGGCAGCTGGACACACGGGAGAATAGTGTAGTGGTCTGGAAAGTGATTCAGGCTCCACTGTGAGACCGTATACGTATGTGGGTTGCAGCAACACAGCTTCTGGCAGCAAACTGTGTGCTCAGTTCTCCCCTGCATACAGGCAGTTTGTCCTATATATACCCCTCGATTCAAAGAGCAAAAGTTAATTGATTTCGTATCGAGAATCGTAAGTTTGGGTGGGTGTTAGTCATTTTTTCCTGTTTTTTTGGCCATTTCCGACTCGCACGAGCCTACGTACGAATGCGTATATGCTCTTACGATCAGCGGAAGTTCGTTCCTAAATTTTAGGATCAAAACGTAAAACTTAGGATCAAATCCTAAAACTTACGATCAAAACGTAAAACTTAGGTTAATTGGATGTGTTTAGGTGTGATTCAGAGAAACCTCTAAACGCGTTTTAAAAGAAAGCCACAGCCGACACCTTTTAGCAGCCGGATTGCTGTTCGTGAACAGGTTTTTTGGCTATGTGGAGGAGTCTGCGCGTCTTGTGCTCCAATGAACTGCATGTATCAGCATGGCCGAGGCCATTAATTGTATGTCAATGCATACCTGATTCATGTATGCCTTATAAAAGCATTTTAAGGTGGACCTTAATTAGTCCTTTGCATGTAAACCTTTATTTTGCAATATATTTGCGTTAATTAAAGAAACTTATGTCCTTTGTTATTTATTTTAAAATTGAGGTACTAGAATAATATTTTTAGATTGAATTTATTGGTGTAGTTGTTTAACTTTGCTTTATTTAATTATTTAAGCACATCTTTGGTCAGATGCATCACACTTACTGAGGAGAGGAGAGCGGGATAAAGTGCAGGATGTGGGTTACTGCTGTATTTTGCACAGACACAGCAGAGCTGGGGGCACGGAAAGGTCAGAAATCAAAGAATGCAGAGCAACACAGTCACAAGGCCCTTTCTGTTTGCAGGCTGCCCGATAATACCTGAGCCGCCATCTTGGCTGTTTCTAGACTCATAACATGCAGAAGTTGCTGGGTGTTTTTTTATATTTGAGAGCAATCTGTATGTAGAGGGTGTGGGTAACCACACACAAAATTTAAAGTTGTACCATTTGAAGCATAAATATTAAAATTAAATCCACAAGTAAAAAATGCAAGTTAACTAAAAATTACACAAAGTAAGATTTACTTATGCAAATGCATTCATTAATGGTTGGTTACTAAAAAATGAATGAAATAAAGAAAAATAAAAGACCAAATATTTAGAATGCACTTTAATGAGGTAAGTTTGTAGTGCGCAGCCGCAAGATCAGAAGGATTTACGTCCAGACAAAAAAGGAAAAAGGGCAAAACCAATGTTGCAACCTGAGAAATGAAACGGAAAATTCAGGATGGAAACTGACATAGGTCTGATTCCCGAACTGCCATACGAACGGACGTATATTTTAGGATAGAAACGTATTTGCTTATTGAATCACTCGCAAGTTCATACGAACGCACGAGCGGACGTGAAAAATAGGATGATCGTGACCCAAATCCAAGCTGTTACATGTTTCTTTGAATCAACCCAATAGTATATAGTATATTTATAGTATTTGATACCTCTAGTTAGGGACTACAAACCCCAACTTGGCGACTGTTCCATTTGCAACTCAGTGGTAACTGAGCACTTCCCTAAACTAGTTTCATTGCATCACATAAGAGCTACAGCAACCACATCCAGTCCCAGTGTTGGTTCATCAGCTTCAGGGCCTGCTATTGCATCTAGGCCTTTTATTTCTGTTATAGGCCTTGATCTATCTTTGTTCCCTGTCTCCAAAGTTTGGTGTAAGTCATCTGTTGTGCAGTTGGGTCCTGTTCCCTGTTTTCCCTCCACCACAGGACTGCCTGGGGTCTTGTGCAATACCCACCAGCTCTAGTATCTTGGCTAAAGACATGGGTTGGTTACTGGGTTTCCTTCAAGCAGCTTGCTTCTCTTGTGGTGCAGATGGTCTTGCATGTGTATGTTCCCAGACTCTGCTCAACTGTCCCTAGCCTGTGACTCCAACTGCCCTGTTCTTGGTCTGCTTCCCTGTTCCTGGTCTGTACCTGTGTTTTTCCTGTGATGTCGAGTACTACCACAACTATGGCCTCTAAGAAGAAATTAGTTCCCTGCTGCCTCTGTATCCCCTGTCCCTATTCCTAAAACAGGAAATAACCAAACCTACCTGAGTGCCCAGCAATTAAATTCACCTGGGCCTGGTAGATGTTAACCAGCTTACCGGATCATGAGTCCCGCACCTCCCAGGCATGATTTCCATTCCTCAGCACAACCTCAGCTTGAGTCACTGTGATTGATGGCAGAGGGGGCGGCCATTCGCCAAAAAAGCTCCAGTGAATGGGTCTGGATATTGCAGGACTTGATCTCATTACCTGCTAAGCTAGTGACCCCTAGAGTAGGACCAATTAGATGAGACGGACAAAAGGTGAGTATGTTTTTTTTTTTTTTTAATTGCATGGACAAATCTTCTAAGTAAACAAGCAACTCCCCTTTATTAAAGGGACTGTAAACCCAACAGTAATAATACAGCAGCAAGCAGCTTACCTGATGCCTGTCGCATGTGCTGCTCCCTCATTTCCTGCAGAGCTGGGTAGAAGCCGTAGCTGAGCTCCAAAGTTAGATCTCCTTTAAATGTCCTTTCAGGACCACACAAAAAAGTGGTCTAACTGCTAATTTGTCCCATGGGTCTCTCAGTGTGAGCAAGGATGGCAAGCCACAGTGGTCCTCCAGCTGCCTCTGACCACGGTAGAGCATGCTTATGAGTCATACAGCTGCACCATGACCTGCACTTCCCAGCTCAGCCATGACCCAGAAAATGAAATGAAAAAAGCAGCTACACTAAGAATACATAAGGTATTTACGTAAATTTTGAGATGCTTTGATATGGCTTATGTTACACTGTTTCCAAGGTGTGTAAGGTGGGGGGAAGTTAGTGTGTACCTGGACAGGGACTTTAAGAGGTGTTTATATTCTCCCAGCAGATTGAGCTGCCCGTGTATATGTTACCAAACTCATGATGCTCATCTTCACCCACGCAGAGATGTCCCCAACTATCCAAAGGTAAATTGCCAACAATGAGGTGCCCCCTTGGTGATGATGTTTTATTACTTTACATTTGCTATTTTTTTTACTTTGAAAATACATTTTCAAATGTTTCTATTTTATTTATTTTCTAGCTTTATATGGACAAAAGTAACTTAATACACAATAATTGTAACTGATTAACTGCAGAACTTGACTTTATTGTTAATGGATAGACTGTAACAACAACTGTCATACTTCATTCAATAGTACACGTTATCAACTGAGACAACTGAAGCCCTTAAGAAACCCACCTTTGACGTCTGGCACTGGGAACACAACGAGGTGTGTTTGTATGTTTAACACAATACTGTAAGTGTTGTCTTTGTTGATGGTAAATTTTTGCCATGTGAATGTAGCTGTATATTGTTAGTTCTGCTCATCGTAGGATCCTCACTGACTTTTATCGAGATTGTCACCAAATCACAGGGCTGTGTCCCAAACAGATGAAATGTACATGAACATACACATTTATTATAACTATAATAGATTGCATGTAGGTTGAGTTTCATTTTATAGGTCATAGCTGCTTTGGGGCCTGGAAGGTAAGAGGGGCCCTAGCTGTGTAACAGGATGGTAAATTAGTCATCACCCCTGTTATAATGGTTAGATATGTTAGTGTAGGTTTAGTCGGGTTTTAGGATAGAGGCTGCAATTAGGGACATTTAAGACACTAAATGTCGCCCTTGCGCTTAGGCACAATCTAGGCGGAGCGGTTCTTCACTCTATAAATTAGATTTAAGCAGTTGTTGAAAGAGTGTGCTGATGAATGAGAGAAAGCTGAAGGCCAGTGCTGGGTTAGCAATGGTAGATGCTGTTCTGGGGTGAGGGGTTGCTGCACCTGGGACTCTTCACCTGGGGACCTTGGAGGTCCTGCCTGAGGATTATCCCGTGTAAGGGACAGAGAGGGAGGAGGGACAGAGAGAAAACTGTGCAGTGACTGACTCTCCTGGGGGGCAAACTATGTGTAGGCCAAACACATTGCAAGGTGGAAAGTGGACCCTATGTGTCTGTGGCCCTTGATTTCAAGCTGCCCAGAATTAATAAGCCTTGGTTTGAACATTTTTGGACTGTGCTGTCCTGATTTTACCAGGGGCTCTACAGGAGGAAAACTCTTTGTAACTTTCTCCTGCCCAACTCCCAGACCCAGGAGGAACCCCCCCTCCCACAGTGGCACTGTTCAAGGGTCCTCTGATAACCAACTCCTCTAGCACTCCAAAAACACACAAATGTCCCAGTTTTAGATCTCTACAGTTGCTGCTGTCACTTCCATGTTTGGCAAACTCTTCTACCTTGTCATATTATTATGAGCACTTCCTACTTTCCATGCTGGCATTGTGTAACTCCTGAAGGGAGGGATGTGTAGTGAGCTGGCCTGATGGGTATATAAGGTGTGTTATAGGCTGTCTGCACATATCTGCAAAAAGTGATGATTATTGGCTTTCAGTCCAAGGTTAGCAGTTACTTCTGACACTGCAGAGTTTGTAAACTGTTTACGTGCTGCTGTGTTTTATGGCGGGTGGACCAGTGCTATCAAATAAGCGATGTGGAAACTGTGGAGCACCACAAGCCATTGATGTGAGAGGTGAACATCAGCTACAAATATATGCAAGGGCGGATCAACACCTTAGTGGCGCCTCTCAGACAAGGGCTACTGGGAAGGTGAGCCCGATTGAGTATGGGGCTCTAAAGCAGCCGGATTGTCTGCTAACAAAGTTACTTTGGCAGTATAGGCTTCCATTTTCACGTCATTATTGGAATTGGAGCTTCACTGACTAGCAAAAGGGCTCCTTTCTCGGATGAGTCAAGGTTTCTACTTCATCGAATGGATGGACATTGGCGTATCAGGTGAGAAACTTCACCCTGCAACCATTGCTGGACAGCCACAAGCATTATGGTCTTGGGAATGTTTTCGTGGCATTTGCTGGGCATCTCATTCATGTGGAAGGCAATCCCAACTGATTTAGGTATGAACCCTATGAGTTTTGGGCTGGGAACCAGGTCAGCAGGCTAGGAGCAGATTAACAGCCTGGGAACAGGTGAACACAGTAACAGGTTGGGAACAGGTGAACACAGTAACAGGCTGGGAACAAGTACACGTAATACATAATACCTGTGGTCAGAGGCAACCCGCTGACCACTTGGGGGGGGGGGGGGGGTCCAGTACTAGTCAGAGAGATCCCAGAACCAATCCATATATTCAGCCAAGCTCCCCATGGTGGAGATTGCAAAATGCTCCGGTCAGACCTGTGATGGTCGCAGACTTGGGGAAGGGCAAACAACACATATAGGCTAACAGTGCAGCAGGTATCAGAGGACAGGTACTAGCTAGGTGTACACTGAGACAAAGTGATGCAATGATCCAGGCCAGTGACGGGGCTACACACTTACCTTTATAGGGAAGACAGATGAAGGAATTATAAACACCTGTGAGAGGGCAGGGAACACAAAACGAAGAACCCAGGGGAAAGCCATAAAAACACAACAGACACACACAAACATGACAGCAGTTTGCTCAACAGGAAGCAGCAAACAGACCACACATCGCCTGTTCAAGGCCTCATCAATGTCAGTCCTCACATAAGGAATCCGATAGACTCACACATCAGCTAATGACTATTTTTGGTACCAGTTTTTCATATGCACTGAAACTTTTTTCTCTCTCACAGATGTTGAGCTGCCTGGAATTTATGTATCATGACCTCGGACTTGTGCGAGAGTTTAATATGAACCCCATCACCCTAAAACGTTGGCTGGTACATACACATTAATACACTTACGATTATCCTAATGAGATTGAAGGTTTATCAATAACAACCTCCTGACTATTCCAAATAAGCAAAACAAGTCCATATGATCAAGTAGGATGTTTTTTGTCCAGCACACACCTGGAATAGCACAGGGGGGTGATGTCACCTAAGCCCCTCTTTATGAAAACCTGGGTCAAGTACAAAGCTAAAAACAATACAAAGTATTTCAAATGGTTTTAAACTAGACTGAAACCCATCTCCAAGACTCCAAGGCTGGCCGATTCCCCCGGATTTGGGATGCCCTGCTGTATGCCCCAATCAGTGATGTATGCTATTTGAAAGGCTTTAACAACATACACATGTTACACTCCTGAACTTCCTACACACATGAGAGCCCTGTTTTTGAAAAACCCAGTCTCACAGTCAAAATGTCCTTAAACTCTGTGCAACAATACTTTACATTTTGCCAGAAGAAAAAAGCAATCAGTTGCAATGACTCATCGCTGCTCAGAGAGCTGCTACAAACATTAGTGCAACACTGTAAAACAACTGCTGAGGCATGAGAGGGAAACAAAACCCAACATGGCCGACCCTGGAATCTAAAAGATTCCCAGGTTGTCCGCTAGCCTTCTCCTGGAGCATCCCAAATCTGGAAGCCCACTGCTTAAGCCTCCCTCAGGCTGCCGCTTTGCCCTGGCTCCCTCGCTGATGTAAAAATCGGCAGCCACATCCCCAGCATTGCCGCGCCTATGGCTTAGGATGCGGACACTTTCACTTCTGATTACCAAGTGCAAAGCTGCAACAGGCCACGGTCACCTGCTGGACCATGCGTTTGTATAGGGCATACGCCACGCATGAGAAGCAGCAGGGAGGGGCGGTGGGGATTGCAGGCCGACACTCATCCATCGTCATCATCTGGCCTCCCAGTGGCTGCCAGGAGCGCGGAGTATGCAAGTTTACGTTTTCATTCGTCCAGTGTCGGGGGGGGGGGGGGTTCGTCGGTTTGATTCTGCCACACTATATATATCCCCTATATTATACACTATAAGCCCTAGATATGTACTCAGACATTCTGTATATCCAGACTGGTACATTAACCAGCTTCTGGCTATTTGAATAAATGCATTTAGTACACCCCCATTTCCAAAGCTGAGATAAAAGTTGTGCAGTGATGGCGATAGTATACAAATAAATGAATTAGCTTCTCTTGTCGTTGATTCATTGCAGTTGTGCGTCCAGGAGAATTACAGAACCAACCCGTTCCACAACTTCCGCCACTGTTTCTGTGTGACCCAGATGATGTATGGAATGATTCACCTCTGCGAGCTACAGGTATAAAAGACAACCCTTCATTATTTTCCTTATATGTAATGTTGTTGCCAGATAAGGAGAAAAAAAACACATACTCATGTTGCAAAAGTAGGATAAATCCTGGCTAAAAAAAAGGTCACTATCTAGATATAACTAAGCAAATAGGTAAGGGCCTCCCATTGGATAATTACTGCATGGGTGATTATGTTTCAGCTGGAAACAAGTTATTTTTTTTTAAACAAACTTTATTTATTAAAGTTATCATATTGAACAAAGCGCCCGATCAGGCGAGAGACAGAAAGAGCAAGGAGAAGCATACATCGTAAAGTATACAGCCTGGTACTTATAACCCATGTCGTGCGGCCAATGCCCTCCTGTGTAGGACACAGCAGCCACCCATCTCCAGTATACAATGTCATATACAAAAATACAGCGTTGACAGATTTACAGGTAATCTTGTTCTAAGGCGAGTAAACTGCAAGTATGCATTACATTACGTGTCCCCTGTTAGGTGGAGGGGGAGAATCCCCCTACTATGCACATTATCGGTCCGGGGCTCGCTGTTGCCATAACTCCACATCTGCAAATAATGCTCAATTCCTAGGTGTTCTGTAATGCCAATCGACATCCATTGGCTACTGTGTCCTGTCCCCCCCACCCAGTCCATGGACCGGGCCGGTGCCCGAGGAGGAGGGGAGAGAGGAGCCCGTAACTTAGCAGTGGGTAGGGGAAATGAAAGGGAGAGAGAAAGAACACCGGGGCCCCCAACCCAACAACACAGATGTATCCGATGATCTTTTAGGTGGCAGGGGGACCTTGGGCAAGGGAAAGGAGGAGGGGGTGGGGGAACGCCGGGAGTCAGCAATAACGGGTGAATGAAGGAAAGATAGACCTAGATAGATTGGGAATGGGTAAGGATAGAGGGAGAGAGAGGAAGAAGAGTGGGGGGTGGGGGGGGAGGGAGAACTAGCACCCACCTCCTAAATTTCCGCGTCAACACTACCCTCTTCATAAGCCGCAGGTCAATTCACCCAACCAGGCTGGTCCCTATTGATCTGCAGGGCCTCTGCGATCTCCCCCATGCTTCTCCCCAAGCTCAGGAGTCTCAGGTCTCCCAGGAGCTCAGTGTGCCATCCCGCCCACGGCACAGATCACCATGTCAAGGCCCAACAGCCTCCCTATAAGCCTCAGAGTTCTTGAATATATCCCAGATGGTCCATGTCTTTCTAAATTGTTCCAATCTATCCTGTTTTGTCAAGAGAATCTCCTCCATCTCCTCTATGTGGTCCACCTGGCTGAACCAGTCCCTAAGCGAAGGGGTTCTCTCAGTTTTCCAATTCCTGGGGATCAGGACTCTAGCAGCATTCATAAGGTGGATTCCTAGTGGGCTCACTCCTCCTATCCCCCTCCCATCAGCCGACCAATTCAGTAAATACCCAGCTGGACCCCACTCCAAGGAGTCACCCAAAATCTTCCCTGTGACCTCATGCACATTCTCCCAGAAGATAGCAATTTTAGGGCATGACCACCATACATGAATAAACGTGGCCCCCCGAGAGCCACATCTCCAGCATTGATCTGAGACCTCTGGGAATATCCTATGGAGACCTGCAGGAGTTCTGTACCATCGAGTGGCGATTTTATAGTTAGTTTCCTGTAGGGAGCTATTAGCCACCCCTTTATGCAGCCCCTTGTAGATCGCTTCCCATTCATCCGGTGTGAGCTCCACTTCCAGGTCTTTATGCCATCTATCTTCCCATGGTCTCCTGGCTGCCGGCCTTGCCTCCCCTATCACAGAATAAGCCCATGACAATAGGTGATCAGTTGGACCATCCCCTAGGCATGCTCTCTCCACTGCTGATAGGGTTCTCTCTCCTGTTCTCTTGAGTTCTCCACTTCCAGCAAAGTGGCGCATTTGGAAGTACGAGAAGGTGGGGATCGCCCCCCCCCAGTTTTCCTGTAGATCCCCTCTATCCAGAAATCTACCCCTATCATAAAGATGGTAGACCCTGGGATCCTGCATCTTGCTACACTGTGCCAAGTAACCACCCTCCATTCCTGGGGGGAAAGCTGGGTTGCGCTTGATCGGGGTTAATGGGCCCGGTATTGAAAGCAGGTCTGGATGCTGTTTCCCCAATAGTCTAACCCTCCGCAACGTCTCCCCTATCAATGGATGAGTCTCAACAATGTCCTGGACATCTCTTTTAGCTAAGAAACAGAGGTCCTTCATTTTCTGTTTGCCCACCTCGTCCTCTACTCTGACCCAGTCTTTCTGAGAGTGATTAAGATGCCAGTCCAGGAACCTGCCTAGGTGGACCGCTCTGACATAACTTTCAATACAGGGGAGGCCTGCACCACCTCTCTCCCTGCTCCCAATCAAAATCTCTCTCTTAATCCTGGCAGGTGTCTTGTGCCACACAAACTCCCTAAAAGCCTTATTCAGGGTTTTAATAAACTGTGGGGGTATTTTTACCGGGAGACATTGGAGGAGGTACAGAATCCTGGGCAGAACATTCATTTTCAGGACTGCTATTCTACCAAACCAAGACAATTTTAACCTATTCCATATTTCTAGGTCTTTCTTCAGCTGGGACCCCAGGGGGGTGTAGTTTAGTTGAAAGAGCCTATTCAGTTCTCTGGGGAGCTGTATCCCTAAGTATGTTATGCTGTGCTCCTGCCAGGCGAATGGGAAGGCCCCTCTCAGAGCATCAGCTTCTAATTTGGGCAAAGAAATATTCATGGCCGAAGATTTATTGTAGTTGATTTTCAAATTGGAGATGGTGCCGAATATAGTTAGTTCCTGTAAAAGTGATGGAATCGAGATCCTAGGGGACTCAATAAAAAAAAGCATATCGTCAGCATATGCTGCTACTTTCCTTTCCTGTTCCCCAATCTTAATTCCCCTAATCCCTGAGTTCGAGTTTACTTTTCTAAGAAAGGGTTCTAATGATAATGCAAAAATCAGGGGGGACAGTGGGCACCCTTGACGCGTCCCATTCCTTATATCAAAACTTTGAGAGGAAATGCCATTAACCCTGACCTTTGCAACTGGACCAGAGTAAAGGGCCAAGACCCTATTAAGGGTTGCCTCCCCTAGGCCTATATGTTCCAGAACTACTCTTATCCAGTCCCATCTTACCCGATCAAACGCCTTTTCGGCATCCGTTGAGAGTAGTATAGCCTGGCATCCATGATTTGAGGCCCACCAGTGCACATCTATGGCCTTAATTACATTGTCCCTGGCTTCCCTTGAAGGGATGAAACCCACTTGATCCTGTGATACCAAATTAGGCATGAGTTTGGAGAGTCTAGTGGCCAAGGCCTTGGCAAAGATTTTCAAATCAACGTTCAGTAAGGCTATTGGTCTATAGCTTCTGCAATCTGTAACTTCCTTCCCAGCCTTAGGAATGACAGCAATCTGGGCCTCAAGGGCTGAGGAAGGTAGAACCCCTGTCTCTGCTGTCGTTTCAAAGGCTTTGGCCAAATGTGCCAGGAGTTGCGGAGAGAATGTCTTGTAATATTGACTTGTAAAGCCGTCTGGCCCGGGTGCTTTTCCAGGTTTCAGGCCCTTCACTACTTCTTGAAGCTCCAACACTGTGATTGGGGCTTCCAGAGAAGCAATCGCTTCCTCTGTCAGGCTTGGCATTCCAGAATCCTTTACGTAAGACAGCATCTTAGCCTGAAGGGACCCCCCCGACCCCTGGTCTGGTAGGTTATACAGTGTCATGTAGTAAGCTCGAAATTGCTCTGCAATATCCTTGTCCCTCTGGTGGAGTGTGCCCTTGCTATCTCTTATCCCCTCTATCCTATTCCTCTCACCCCTGGGGTTCAAAGCCCTAGCCAGAAGGTATCCCGGTCTGTTTCCCTGCTCATAGTATAGACCACTCCTGTAAGTAAATGATCTTCTGGCTGCTCTTTCCATTAATTCCTTAAGTTCCTTCCTTTTCCCCTCAAGTTCTTGGAGGTGAGCCTCCAGCAGAGATTTTTTATGTTTAGTTTCTAGCAGTGTCACCTGTTTAATCAAGTCGTCTAGTTTGGCCCCTCTCTCCTTTTTGAGTCTCGTCCCTTCCTGAATTAAAATGCCCCTGACTGTGCACTTATGGGCCTCCCAGACTGTCAGTGGACTCACATCATCCGATATATTTTCCCTAAAAAAATGTAACAAGTTCTCCCTGACCTTATCCACTACCCTATTGTCCTTTAGGATCCCCCCGTTTAACCGCCAATTCCACTCCTTCTGCACCCCCCCGGGAAATTCCAAACACATAGTTACTGGAGCGTGGTCTGAAATGGAGGAGATTCCAATTTCGACCGATTTTAATTTGTCTAAATCTCTTTGAGACAGGAACAGGTAATCTATCCTTGAATATTTGCCATGGGTGGGGGAATAGTACGTGTAATCTTTCCCTGTGGGGTGCAGTAATCTCCATGTGTCTACAGCTTGCGTATTTGAAAGGGAGCTTTTAATCTGTTTTAGGGCTCTATAAGTGATAGTTGATTTGGCATCTGACGTGTCCACCAAAGGATTTAGTGCACAATTCAGGTCCCCCCCCAGAATCAGAGCGCCCTCTTGAAACCTTCTCAATTTTTTTAGCGTTGCTAACATGAACCCCTTTTGGCCCTTATTTGGTGCATAAATATTGGCGATAGTTACCAGCTTCCCCGATGGTAGTCTGCCCTTCAAAAATATATATCGTCCTTCTGCGTCCATGCTTTCGTCAGACACCGATAGCTGAAGTGATTTAGCCAGCACAATTGAGACCCCTTTTGTTTTAGATATTGGTGAGGGGGCACAGTAATGGCTATTATAATACTTATCCCCCAGCTTCGGCACCTTGTCTTTCTGGAAATGGGTCTCTTGGATCAGGGCAATCTGGATCCTCTGTCTCTTAAGGTCCCTTAGCAAAGAGTGTCTTTTCTGTGGTATATTTAGGCCTCTAGCGTTAATGGACATTACCTTGATTTTAAGCTGACTGCTCATCTTCCTCCCCCTGATGTTCCTAGGACTAAAGTCTAATTTCCAACCTCCGGTCTCCCTCCCCCACCTGTAGGAAAAAGTTAGGGCAGAAGGGGATAGGCTGAACAGCAAGGGTTACCGCCCAAGAGAATAGGTGTACAGTTATGGAGGGATCCGAGGGCAACAAGCACTGAAGAAAACTAGCACCTGAGATGTTTCCCCCACCGGCCCCCAGAAGCAAAGGGAGGGAAGAAAATAAGAAGAGAGTGATAGAGAAACAACAACAAAGAAGGAACGGAAAATCAACTATATTACAAAATTAAAACCCACTCACCTGACCCTCAGGTAAGCTCTTTTAATTGGAAAGGAACTAACTAGGAGTGGAGCACCAGCGTCTCCGAAGGGCCACTCCCCTCACCCTCTCCTGGAGGTGGTGTTGTATTCACCGTCCTGTGAGAGGTAAAACCCCAGCTCTTGGGATTTTGTAGGTTCCTTTAATGAGATAAGAGAGATGTTAGTGGGAGCGGGCAGGATCGGAACAGGCAACAGCGGGCCCCCGAGCAAAGCCAAAGAAAGAGCTTTGTGAAGTGTGTTCTGAACCAAGAAAGGTAGTAAATATTGTAAACTGTAGAACTGTAATACTATTAAGCACCATTTCGTGACGGGTCACCCCGATCCCGGGTCTCTCTACCCCCCCAGCCGGCCCGCACTAGGAAGCAACCCCAGTGTCCTCCTTCTCATTAATCTCACATTGTAGAGGCAGGTCCTGCCCACCATGTTGTTCTGCAATGTGCTTGCATGGATTTCCCTTGTCGGGCCTCTTTAGTATAAATGCCTCGATTCATCTTAACATTATTTTATTTTATTCTAATTTAGCTTATTCCGGTCTTTGACCCCATGCCTCCCATGCCATATAGGCCTAACATTCCAGGGATGACATGGCATCCAAGAAAAGAAAAACAAAATTCTTAAAATGGGACACAGCTAATTAGTATGTCAAGGCCGCCTCCTCTATTGGCCTTTCTCCGGTCACCGCCACATGAGCGGTCTATTTTCAGCTGCAGGCGGCCCCCTTCCCCGTGACAGCTCTTTCACTTATGCCTGATTTCTTACATGTAATCCTAGGGGCGCCCGTTTCCGCCGCCCCGCCGACCGCCAACCGCTCCCCCCCGCTACAGCGAGGCTAAGTGCGTTGGTTGGATGTCAGCCAGGCAGAGCGAGAAGACACCCCAGTTCTAATCCAACAAAAAAGACCCCGTGTAATGCCCGATGGAGATCCCCCCATCTCGGTAGCGTACAGCCTGGGTGGTCCGCTCCCCTCAGCCCGTGCTTAAGCCAGCCTCGCAGGGATTGGAGCGCCCCCCCCCTGGCACGGAGGAGTCATCCATCGCACATCACCCCCCGCCCAGGAGCCCCTCCCACGAGCCGTGACCCAGATGCTACAGGTGTAAAGAAAGAGTGATAGGACGGCCTAGGACCCATCTTAGCTTCTGTCAGTAATCCCACATTTTCAAATATCTTATCAGCATAATAAACATTTTTAGGTTAAGGATCGCTCTGCTCAAATAGCATCTTTATAACAATAAAAGAAGGCTGCCCCCTCCGGGGACCCCCCCCCCGCCAACCAAGCGTGAGAGGTAGTCTCCGGGAGGAGGGCACCCAAACTCAGTCCGTTAGGATAGAGAACTTTCAAGTGCTCTTAACAATAAAAACCATAACAATAGTAATTGCAGTAACCCTTCCGGCCCGTCCCTCCCTCCCCTGATACGCTGAGGTCAAGCCTCTACCATAAATTTCAGGAAATCAGAGATCGGGGCTCCCGACCCTCAGCGACGCTAACCCAAATAAAGCTTACCTAGATAGCATATGCAACATCACCCAAACTCAACATGAAATCGCCTAGCGCGTCGCTGATATCCAACTGCGCCCTCGCCGCGATTGCGGAATGGGATGCGCTAATCAAATGTCAGCAAGGCGTGTTAAGAAAGCAAACATCACCGTATTGCATGTGGTGTAGGCCACCTAAGTGACCCTAAATCGGGGCTTTGGATTGTCACCCCTCTCCGAGTCTGCGTCGAGGCGCTCTCAGTCTCTGTCTTCCTGCCGTAGCCCACGATTGATTCGATCTGCGATGCCACTAGGGGAATGTGCTGGGGAGGTGCTCTTTGGGGACTCCCCCCGTGTTCCCGATCCAGCAGAGACTGTCAATAAGTCCGGTATCTTGAAGTCAGCAAACCAGTCAGGGACTGAAACCAGAGGGAGATGAAGAGAGCTACAAAAATCTGCCAAATCTCCAGGGACGCGCAGTGTGCCAGTTTTCCCGTTCACTGTGGCGGAGAGGGCAAAAGGGAATCTCCAGCGGTAGGGAATGCCTCTCTCTCTCAGCAGCGATGTGAGTGGTCTCAGGGCCCTTCGATGTTGTAGAGTTATGCCAGAAAGATCTTGAAAGATCTGTATCTCATCATTGTTAAACTGGATCGTGTCCCGTGCTCTGGCCTTGGCTATGATCTCCTCTTTCAGGACAAAGCTTTGCAAGCAACAGACAATGTCCCTGGGGTTCGTGTCACCCAAATTCCTCGGGCGTAGTGCTCTGTGAGCCCGGACCAGCTCAATAGGGGTATCGGGAGGGCGTTCAAGGAGGGCGTTGAAGATGGATAGTAGTGCGCTCCCAATCTGATCCTGCCCTACCGTTTCTGGGACCCCTCTCACTCGAATGTTGCACCTCCTATTTCTATTATCCAGGTCCTCTAGGTGTCTGTGCACATTGAGCATATAGTGATTGTGCGCTGTGACAACTTCACTCACCAACCGCAAACTGCGTTTAGTGCGTTCCTCCTCTCTCTCCATGCCATCCATCCTCCGCGCCAGGGCCCTCATGTCGGTTTTCAAGTCTGCGATGGCCGCCGCTATGGTGGATTTGATGTCCCCTGCGAGGTCCGCTAACTCCGACCGAGTGGGAAGCTGGCTCAGCTGGGCCACCACATCTAGTTCTTCTCTCTCAGAGGGGGCCACACTCGCTCTATCTGGTGAGCTGTCCGGCGAGAGTGAGAGTGAGGGCGCCATTTTGGACATGCGCCGACCAGCGTCGTCCGGCCTCTGCGATTTGAACATGTCCTGTACACTCCTGGAGCTCCCGCTCAGGGCCTGGGGTACCCTCGGGGTCCTTCCTGTCGACCCCGATCTGTTGCTCTTCCCCATGGTCGGCTGGGAATGCGAAATGCAATGCTATCGGGGATCTCCGTCACGAGCTCCGCTCTCAGGCCGCCATCTTGCCCGCCGGTCAAGCCACGCCCCCCTGGAAACAAGTTATTTAACCCTAACTGGTTAAACAACCATGTGGAAAGTCACATTCTGTGGTTGTTGAAAATATGTTAATCTGTTTCAGAAGAGTGAAATTATTGACCTGCATCAAGCAAAGAAAACATTGAAGGAGATTTCTGAAATGACTAAAATCGGGTTAAGAACTGTCCAACATGTTATTTAAAATTGGTAGGACAGTGGGAACAAATCATCTGCGAAAAAGGAATGTGGTCTGAAAAAAATCTTGAATGAAGGTGATCGGCGATCACTAAAAGATTTGGCAAAAAGAAAAAGAAAAGCAAAAGTAACCGAAATCAGGGAAATGTTTAATAGTGTGAATCAAGGGGTTGGGACTAAACCGCCTTAAAGAGGAACATCAGGCCTAAAGTCAAATGTGGCTGATTTAGACTTATGGGCTGTGTTACGGTTTTGCAAACTTCTGAGTACGGATGAGAAAAGGCCCATTTATTTTGATGGGCTAAAGTTTCTTGCTGTTTGTGACTCGGAGTATTTCTACACCAACTCGACTCAAATGGATAGGTTTGAAAGGGGCCTTAGTGGCTCCCCAGTCTCAAGAAGATCACAGCCACCGGACCAGGAGGGAGCCCCGACCCGGAGGACCTGCAGAGATGCCGCCCGGCAGTGGCCGGATGAAGGACGTTTTTTTTTTAATTTTAAAGTGGAACATCAGACCTAAAATAAAAAGGGGCCCATTCCCACCCCCACCCCATCGGCCCCTACTTACATTCTGGATGTCTGGCTTCTGGACCCGATCCTCACCTCGCCGCCCGCTTGGCTGTCACTAACTGACAAGCACATCTTTAATATCCTACACTGATCTTGCAGCTCCAAGGAATCTCACAAGATTTCGGACGGCTCCCCGAGATCGGGGGCCGTGCACAGTGCCTGATCGGGAGGTCGCCCGGGAATCCGAGGGATCCAGAAGATGTATCCTCCAGCGAGATGAGTAAATAGTGCCCAATTATGAAACCAGAGGTGGGGGGGGGTAGCAGTCCGTTGAGGTTTGGGGCAGGTTTTATCCTCCCCGATGTTCCTCTTTAAAGTGGGCCAACACCCGGGGGTGATCGGCCCGGGAATCTATAAGATTCCCGGGCCGATCACCTCACACACCGCGGGACATCCGAGATCGGGATGTCCCGCGGGGTGTAACCCCCCCAAACACCCCTTACCTCTCCAGACGCTGCTTCCGCCGCCTCACTCGCGCTCCTCCAGGCGGGCGCGCACACGTCAAGAGTGACGCGCGGGAGGCGGCGGCGGGCTCGATCCCTTGTCCGCCGATGGACGTCAATTGTCCGTCGGCGGGCATTGGACAGCGCAGTCACGTGGGATCGTGGAGAGGTGAGTTTTCGGGGTGTTTGGGGGGGTTTTGGGCAGCGGGGCACCCCCGATCGGGGTGCCCCAAGGAAGTGGACCAATACCCAGGATAGTCAAAATCCTGGGTGTTGGTCCACTTTAAGACTATTTTTTTTTTTTCTTTTCATGAACTGGTAAGGGATCTAAGGGACCTGTATACCAGTTCACACGTTGTAGTGGCCAGAGCTTTTGTATGGACGTACTGAACGCTGGATACTGGGCACTAGTCGGACTAGTCCAGCCAGAGGGTTCCCAGTCGGATTGTCACTAATCCTTGATTTATGGTGCACAAGCTCTAATACTACAATAAACCTGCAGATTATAATCCTCTTTTAAAACTGCAAATGTGAAATTTGATTGGATTTTGATAGGACTATGTTACATGTATCATGTATGTAGTGTATTTTTCAGTGACTTTCTCTCCACCATCTTTCCAGGGGCGCTTGCCACTTTTGGAGTTGGGGGTTCTTATGACAGCCGCAGTGTGCCACGATCTTGACCATCCTGGATACAACAACGCGTAAGTTTCACTTTTCTTTTATCACATTATAGGAACAGGCGGACATGGAGGGGGATCAAATACTTAATTCCTCTAATTTTCACCATTTTAGATACCAGATTAATGCCCACACGGAGTTGGCCATCAGATACAATGATATATCGCCCCTGGAGAACCATCACTGTGCCGTGGCATTCCAGATCCTGGCACAGCCTGAAAATAATATCTTCGCCAATGTAGCCCCCGAGGTCTTCAAACAGATCAGACAGGTGACTCCTATATAGCGGTAGCATGCTACAACCTCAGCTGTTAGCTCAACACCACGTTACTTTAAAGGGGAAAAATGCCCAGGATTTTTACTATCCCGTGTATTGTTCCTCTGCAGCAGGGCATGCCGAGGTTTACCACCCAAAAAACAAAAGGGTACTCCCCTTTTGTCCCTCTGCAGCTGTTCGGTCCGATTCCGATGATCAGTACAGAGGCAACATCACACACAGTGCTAAAAATCACATTTGGAGTTCAGAAAATTGGGTTGCATTTTCTTTATCTCATGCTGTGAATGTAACAAGCAAGGCGAGCCTGCCAGCTCCCTGAGGAGTGTTACACTGTGTTACATTGTTATAGCTAGGCTGCAGCTGATGCATCATTGTTGTTTCAATTGTAATCAGCTGTGATCCACTGTAAATAGTCAGATATCGAAATGTAAATATCTCACAGCAGGCTTACAGCTTTCTGTGATGAGTAAATTGTGCTGCTGTGATGGATAGAACACTGTGAAGATTGCCTCCTCTGTAACCGTAACCTAGCTGGATCAAATTCTGCACCACTAGGGCCCGAACTCCAGTCACCAGCAATTTCATGTTGGGCTGCCACTCCCTCTCTATTTACTATAATGGAGGGGTGAGCTGAGGCCTGACATGCTCCCTTAATTGCTGTGAATAGAGCGGGTGTGGCAGTGCCACTGTGAATGATGGCAGGGGGCATGAGCCTAAAAAGAAAGTTAACCCTCTGCACATTCATACTATTGAAAAACCTAGCTAACACTTGTGAAGAACATGGACTGTTAGTTAACATAGATTGCAATGAACGTAAAAGCGATGTAGCCACGTCAAGGCCATCCAATTTGTACCCCGTCCCTAACATTACTAAGAGGCCGATTCATTAATAGCGCCAGGTAGCGACAGATGAGCGACAGTAGCGGTATTTTCACAGCGCCCGCTAGTATTCGCTGTGCATGGCCGTTGTTCGGTTGTTGGCAGTCGGTGTGCGGTAATGTTGAATACGGGGTTAGGAGTCGCTGTTTGACAGGTTCCGCGCTGTATGGGAGCGCATGACAGCGAATGGCCATAGCGAACGGCTCCAAGCATATTCATTAACAAATCACGCTCCAAAAATTCTCGCGCTGTGAAATGCATGTTTAAACCCCAGAGCGCTGGCGGCGATGGGTTAAAAGTAGTTTTTTAACCCCCAAACAACCATATTTTTGGAAAAAAAAAGTTTTTCAAAACATTTTCTAATATGAATACATTAATATCAGACCTGTAATATCAATTTTTTTTTTTTTTACCTTAAAAAAAATATCTAACATCGCAGAAGTGGTCACAGAATTTTTGACATTTAGAAAAAAAAAAACATTAATAGCAATTAATTATGAATATTTAAAGATTGCTCCATTGAAATGCATTGGAGAGCGCCAGGTAGCGAGAGGTTATACCTGTCGCTGTTCAAGGTCGCTCGCTGGCGCTGTGGGGTGAGGCTGGAATAATGATGAATGATTCGCTATCTGGCGCTCTGTCAGTCGCTAAGCAGGATCGGCTTGATAAATGTGTGATTGCGGAGGGGAGCTGGCGTTCTCGTGGCGGTGACCGTCATTACCGTTCGCTCACCATTCGCTACCTGGCGCTATCCCTTGTTAAATAAGGGCCTAAGTTTAAAAGTTTGTGCAGACATTACTACTTCTTTACTTGTGGGGGCATGAGCCTGACACAAATGAGCCAGTGACTGGAGTTTGATTAAGTTATCAGGTTAGTTACTGATCTCCAGAGTCGGACAGATCTGCTGCGGGGGTTAACATGTGAGTACTCTTTTATTTCGTTTTTTGGGTGGTCAGTCCCTGTAAGGTGGCATCCCAGGCAAAAGGGTAATTTAGGCTGCTTTCTGCTCTTCCCATGGTGGGTGTGAGGGGCAGCAGATTTCAGCATGCTTTATATTTCTTGATTTGTCCTAGTCAACTCTTTCCTTCTGCTGAGTCTCCTTATGCATACGTGATTCATTGCTCTGCCCCTGTATAACTGTGAAGGTACCGAGAAGTATAATTCATTAAAAGGACAGGATATGTGCTGGTGCATGAAAGACGCAGCCTCTGACATCCAGCATGGGACAAGCAGAAAGCAGGCTAATTTAGCCCTTTACCTGGAATGTCCATTTAAATAACTAATATATTTTATCTGCAACAAATGTAACAATCTAATAAAGGTGTATAAATGGGTCAGTTAACTGCTATACAGCTTCTCTTCCCTACCCAGGGCACTTCAGAGCAGGGCCACAATACCTGAGACCCCTAGTAATCCATAAGTCAAAGCTTGTCTCCCTGTCTGATCTCTGCCATGAGGTGCCTGGGCCCCTAAACATGTAACATGACAGCTGGGCCCTAGTCTGAACAGTTTTAATACGGGGGTGAGTCTGATAGCCTTGGGCCCAATGCAAACTAGGGACCCAGCCTTCACATATAGACAGGGATGAAACTAGCCTCTCTGCTACCTGAGGTGCCCCAGGGCACTTTTAGTCTTCACAACCCCTATCGTTCTGACTTAAGCAGAACACTGCCCTTCTCCCAGCTCTGCCGTTGGCTGTTCTGATCCAGTGCTGGTCTTCAGGAGGCAGGGAACCAGAAGTCACAGCACAAACTGTGGCAGGCGGTACCTCCTACAGCTAAGTTGGGACGGACAGTCTGCTGCCCCTACCTCTTCCGCCGCTCAAGGCAGCTGCCTCACCTCGCCTCATTAGAGGTGCACCTCTGCATATAGGTGATAATGGGACCCAGCTGGGCCCCAAGTTTAAACTTCAGTTTTCTATATATAAAGGAAGCTGCAACTCCAGATGAGCACTGCTATGGGTGCTATATCTTTGCACCCTCCTCATATTCATCAATCACAGCAATAGTGAGGGAGCCTGCAATGTAGGAATCCCATCAGGACTGTCATAAGAACTGCCCTGCTGGGGTCTCCTCTGGACCCTTGGGGCTCCATACCTAAGTCTTGACTATCCTGCCCTTATGGCTGCCCTGGGTTAACTACATCCTCTTTGAAAGAATAAAATCTATTTGAAAATGTTGCACTGACACTCCACTGGCTCCCAATTAGTGATGGGCTGCAAATCTGGACTGAAACGTGGTTAGACCTGGATCTTGCCAATTCACTCCGGTTCGTCCCATCCTGGATAACGGCAACATCCGGGTCAAATGATCTGGCATGCCACCTGCCAATGGTGGCATGCCAGCCTATTACTACCCTGTGAACTGGTATACAGGTCCCTTCGACCCTTTTAAAAATGAAAAAAATTACGGTATTAAAAATTATGATCGCCACATCTTCCTTCATCTGTCCCCCCATTGGACGGCTTCCTCTCTGCAGTTCCGCGAGGTCAGGGGCCCTTCCCAGTCTGGCAGGTCTGCTGCTGGCAGAGAGAAGCTATTGCAGTTTCCTTGGGAATCTCCCTTCCAATTACGTCATTAGGTACATGAGGGGATTCCACAGAGGCTAGGCTTTCTGGCACCCGGGACAAAAATTGGAAATGGCGCCCCCCAACTTGTGCTCAGGCCCCCCTTTGGCGCCCCCTTGACCTGCAGCACCCAGGACAAGTGCTCACCCTGCTCCCTCCTAGCTATGCCCCTGGGCTTATCTTTTGTGGTTTAAAAGTCTTGCTTTCCTGGTGGGCCACCATTAGCTTGGAAGGAGGCCAAGGAACGAGGATAGGGGACTGTGTCCCCCCCTCCATAGTGAAGTGGAAATGGCACAGACTCAGAAACAAAAGTCTTCAGGAAAGGGCAATGCCTGAATTGCCAGCTCTTTTTACTTAAATACAGTTTCAGACAAAGCAGCCTAAATGACCATCCTCATTGGATGTCTGGACACATGTCATATTGCTGTTGGATATTTCAAACATATACAGACATATATGGAAGGTATAGTTCAGACATGAAGAACATCTGTTTCTCATTAAGCAGACATAACATTCTTGGTAATGGTTAAACCTATGAGGAGGGAGGGGTGAAAACCCCTCCACACACTGAGAATGTGAGAGATGGCATACAGGCGGCTTATAAAATTAATACTACTTTAAATGTTCTCCTTCAATACAGATAAAGGAAGACACAGCCATTTTTTTTACAGTTTTTAACTGTTTGTAAATTGGTAGGGATAAAGCCCCCCATACCAGTTCACATGTTGTGGCGGCTGGATCCATTGTATCCAGCATTCGGAAGTACTGTATGCCGGATACTAGGGACTATCCTTCCAGAGGGTTTCTGAACCAGATTGTCCCTGCTCTGTCTCATCCCTACTCACAATCTGACATAGAACCAAGTCTATTATTCCAACTTTAACCTACAAATCCAGTCCAGGACTCTGTCTAGTCCATTTTTCTTACTCTTATCTTTAGAACCTAATTCACACATCTCAATTTATATAGAAGTCTTTTTCTAGACCATATGCCTCTCACCAACTTTTCAATTCTTTACATCGGTCCCACACCCTGTGGGGTGGTTGGGGACCATCGCTCATGTCTGAGAGGTGACCGTCTCAATTGGTAATGGACCCGTGCAAGCCCAAAAACCAGGACCCGAAGAAGGTACCTTTTGATTGCCAGGGGCCAATTGCTGTCTTCAGTGAGGCCATAGTAATTGGCCACTGGCAATCAAGAGGTATGTTTTTGGAGTCCAGCAATTGCCTGCTGACGGTCATATGGGCCCAGAACCCAGAACAGGTTATGAAGTCCTGGTTTGGAGTTTGGCATAGAACTATGTGTCACAAGGCATCACAAATCGGGATGTCCACCCCCCTTCAACAGGCACAGGCAGTGCCGCTGTGACTGATTCAAAGTGATCCAAAATGCAAGGGCGTAGCTGGGGGGAGCAGGTGGGGGGCAATATTTAGAATCTTTGTCCCGGGTGCCATAAAGTCTAGCTACTCCTCTGCCAAATGTGCCCCTAGAGTGGACTGTCCAGGCAACAAGATAAAAAAAAGACAAAAAAAAGATAAAAGATAAAAAAACAAAATGAAACAATCCCGGTTTACAGCCCCTGTCAGTTACTTTTATTTGCTATGAGGAGTATAGCATTGTAATAGTCACTTATTTTCCCCTTTCAACCCTTATTTTCCTGACAGTCCATCATTCGCCTTATTCTAGCGACAGACATGGCGAGACACGGAGACATCCTGGAGTCTTTCAAACAGATTATGTACAACTTTGACTTCACCAATGAAGAACATGTAAAAACTGTGAGTAGGTGCTTCAAAGTCTAAAAGCTGAGAGCACAAATCACAACCGGCAACCATTGCCCTCATCTACAGTAAAGCTGCCGTATATCAGAAAGTGCTTTAAGCACATCCTACACACACAGGAAAGGAGAGGCCGCTTCCCCTCCGCAGAAAAAGTTGGGGATGTATCTCTGACTTTGGCTCTGGCTGAATATCACATGACCCAAAGCATAGTCATAGGTAAACCTACTGTTAGACCATTCCATTCGGGCAGTGAAGGGTGTGATGAGTGAGGGGAGTCCCCTGGACCTAGGGTGGGTGTCACTGAAAGATGTGGTGCTGAAGAGGTGCACTTAAAGTGGACCAAAACCCACCCTGGAGTCTGAGACTCCAGGGCAGGTACACTCGTTCCCCCCCGTGGCATCCAGATTCGGGATGCCCCGCTGTGTCAAACCCCCCAGGTCTTCTGAAAAAACACCTTTTTCTGGTCCAACGGCGCATGCGTGAGCAGCAGCCACACCTCCACTATCCCTTTAGCAGAAAAAACTGTAAAAGCCACAACTCCAATATTAATTCCAAGTTATATATTGGCAAAGAAGCATAATAATGCAAAAGTGCGTTGTTCATACAATCCAACGTTTCGGGGCAGCCTATGCTTGTTATGTCCCTGATGCAGGGGCACAGGCTGCCCCGAAACGTTGGATTGTATGAACAACGCACTTTTGCATTATTATGTTTCTTTGCTGATATATTACTTGGAATTATTATTGGATTGCTGGCCTTTTCTGTTTTTTCTGGATTCTGCAGTGCCACCGCTGGCCATTGCACCCACCGGAACTACGGCTTGGTAAGAGTGTTTCTGTGACCACAATTTACCCCTTTAGCAGGGCGCATGCCCACACCAGGCATTTCTGAATGACCGGCGCAGGCACGCTCTCTGGTAGCGGGGATGCGGCAGGCGGCACGCTTGCCGCAGCTCAGCTAGACTCAGCTCCTTAGATGAGTTTACATGAGCTTGTGTCAGTGCAGTCGAGCGTGCTGATTGGATGGGAGGCTGTGCATGCGCTGTAGGCAGGGCCGGCCTTACCATGGGTCCCGGTGGGTCCATGGTCCCAGGCGGCACTTTGCTGGCAGCGGCGGGAACATATTTGGCGGCGGAGGTGGGCGGCAGCAGCGGGCAGGAACATCGTGAGTGCGCGCACTGCTGGGGAAGGCGCGGCTTCCACCAATAGCCACGCTGGTTGGCTGAGCCACTGCAGGGGGAGGCATCGCTATTTGACTGCTGGAGGCAGAGCGCTAGTCGGGTCTGGAGAGAGGCATAGCGCACACCAGCGGCTGCTTCACACTGTGATAGGTAAGCGGGAGAGGCTGCCACACATTCACTATACCTTCAGTTCGGTTGCTTCTGGAAGCTTCCGTGGAAGAGAGGAGGTTCCAACTTATCTGGCGTTCATAGAGCTAGGTGGGCGGTCGTCAAGTTACAGCCCAGTGCCTGGTGGCTTCCAGCCTGCCAAGGGCCGTGGGCACGGGTTGCCCGTTATAGTCTGTACTGTCCAGGTGCCAGATTAAAAGATATCGGTGGCAGAGCTGTACACCTGCCCGTGGGTGGCTGCTTGGTTACGGTGACTGGGCATCCTGGGCGGCCATGTTTGCTGGTCACCTGTATAGAGTGTAATTGGAACAGTTGGGGTGGAGCTTGTCCAGTTACAGGGCTACCCCTTATTGGCCATTTAACACCAATGGCTAAAAGACTCCAGGGCTGATTCTGATTTGTGATGTGCTGCTGTGTGTAGCCCCTGCAGTACTTGCATAGCTGGCAATCCAACAGTGAAGGTGTGGGCTATGGCCACATCCCTGCATTAACGTCATCTGAGGCGTGCACCAGGTGGGGAGGGGGCGTGGCCAGTGGTCCCCCCTAGCTAGCTTTGTGCTGAATGTTGCGCTGAGCGTGCTCATTGCCTGTCTGCATGCTCTGTGGGATTGCTGAAAGTGGTGGGGGGTCCACACACTGGGCATCCCAAATTATGATGCCCTGTCACAGAGGAATAACACCTGGGAGAAGGACAGTACTGGTTGGTGGCCTTCTTTAATGGAGAGGTGCAGTGTTTCAGAATAGGGCTTGCTTGTCCCATGTTCTTCTATTTATCAAGCTGGGAGACCGTGCCCAATGCTGTGGAATGCTGGATATTCAGCCAAGTGGCAGAAGCCAAGAAGTTTGGGTCTAATGTACCTGCTTGTAACAGCTGTAGGTTCAACTGGGTCCCATGCATGGCTCCAAAACTAAACTGTGCTATCACTAATCTGTTCAACTTATGGGATGAAAGCTAGCAGTTCATCACCTGCATGGCTGTATCTACCATCAGACAAACCTAGGCCACTTGCAAGGGGAGGTGCCACAGTATGTGGTTACTGTACTATAGTAAAGAAAAAAGGTGAAATAAAGGTGCTGGCACCTTAATGCCCCCTCATGACCCCCCCCCCCCCCCAGCCATGACAGTGGGGAGATTTGGGTTTTTTTATAGAGTGGGGCATCACAAATCTGGTTGTTCCTAAGTAAGTATCAAAGCCCAGGATAGTGAAAATCCTTGGTTTTGGTTCACTTAAAGTGGAACAAAACCCGAATTGAGATTCTGCGATATGTGAAAAACCCCCAGTTTGCCTAGTAAAAATCACCTCTCCTCGTTTTTTTTTTTTTAAATTTGGGGGGGGGGGCAGCATTTCACTCTTGGACCCAGGCAGCACAATGTCTTGGGCCAGCCCTGGCTGTAGGGCCAGGGAAAGGTGAGTTGGATTGGGTGACCTGGGGGCTTTCGCACAGCAGGGTATTCTGCATCGGGGGTGACCCGGGGGCAAGAACCAAAACCCAGGATAGTTAAAATCCTGGGTTTTGGTCCACTTTAAGAAAATTTTTTGTCACTTTTTATTCTTTCCCCCACTGGGCTGACACTCTGTTCAGGACTTTAGGATACGGGCGCCGCCATCTTGACTCAGAAGTATCACACATACTGAGGAGAGGGGGATAAAGTACAGGGGGGCGGGTTATAGCTGTGATTTGCACAGACAGAGCAGATTTGGGGTCAGGGAAAGGACAGCAATCCCAGAATGCAGATCAACACAGTCAGAAGACACTTCCTGTTTGCAGGCTGCCTGATGCTTCATGAGCCGCCATCTTGGATGTTTAAAGGCTCATAACATGCAGTAGATGCAGGTAGGATGATTTTTAATGTGGGCAATCTGTATGTACAGGGTGTGGGAAACATATAAGATAGGCTCTTATTCAGGGTAAAGGTCCGCTTTAAAGCTCTATATTTACAAATAAATAAAATAAAGTTAAAATTTTAATATAATGTTCTATTCTTCCTTCATAAGCTCCAGACGGTGATGATAAAATGCTGCGATATCTCCAATGAGGTCCGACCCACAGAAGTGGCTGAGCCCTGGGTGGACTGTCTCCTGGAAGAGTATTTCATGCAGGTCAGTGTCATCAATAGAGACAACACAGTATACAGGAGCTTGATTGGACAGGTCATTACCACCCATTGTAGGACTGGTGCAATGGAGTACAAGAGGATTCTCCGGTGGGTCCCAGGCACTGACCACCATCAGGACAGTACAAAAGATCATAAAATAACAGTGCTTTTGTTTGCTTGAAGTGTTCTCTGAGTTTGTTATTTATTCAGGAAGTTACTTTTGCTATTTGGAAAATCAATATCAAATGTTATGTTAAAGGGACTGTGAACCCAGGTAAAAAAAAAACAGGAACTTAACTTTACTGCTCTGCAGCGAATCCTTGACCATCTGCCACCGGACAACGATGGATGCTTGCGAGTGCCTGCATGGCCTCCCGTCCAATCAGTGCAACCCTCTAACAGGGAGTGTGCCCGCGCCAAGCTTTCACAGATGCCTGGCTTGGGCACGCGCCCTGCTAAAGGGATAGCTTGTTCTGCGGTGAGTTTCTAGGCGAACCGGGGGATTTCACACAGCGGGGCATCCCAAATCTGGTTCCCCCGCGGGGGGGAGTCAATAAGCTTCCAGGGCTGTCAGACTGTGGGTTTTGGTCCACATTAAGCTTCAATACCATCACTTATCACATATCCACCCCTTGTCCACGATCTGCTCTGTAATCTTATTGCATAAGCAGGTAAATACACTCAGTGATCAGCTGAGAAGCTCCTTGGGGGCAGGGCTATGGAGCTTGCTGGCTGGTGGTGGGCTGGCCATCCCCCGTATATTCCTGGGCTGATTTTTGGTGCCAGTCTGCCCCTGGTAGCAGCCCTATTGGGTTGAATACGATCAAAGCCCCCCACTGCTGCTCCACCGCCTTATTTATACCTCTATGGCAGACGGAAAAGACATTTCTTGTTCAGCTGTCTCATGGCCAATAAAATGTAACACCTTCTCGTACATTATAACACGGAGTACAAGCATTGATTATAGATAGATTATTAAAGATGTGATTATATCATGTATGAGAAAGTAATTTGTGTAATACTGACTTGAATCTGATTTTACAGAGCGATCGGGAGAAATCGGAGGGGCTTCCCGTCACCCCCTTTATGGACCGGGATAAAGTCACAAAACCAAAAGCCCAAATTGGCTTTATTAAGTTTGTGCTCATCCCCATGTTCGAGACATTCATGAAGGTATGAGATAGGTATATACTATGCAACCATGGGAAAATGAATCTGCTAAGGGGACTTTAAAGAGGAACAACACCATACCTCCCAACTTTTGAAAGCCGCGAAGAGGGATATTCTTTTAAAACCTAAATCACGCCCCCAGTCACACCCTTAACCCCCCCTAGGGAAACACAACCTAAACATTAAATAATAATAATAATAAAGACAATCCCCCTGCACACACATTACAGTCAGGGGCTGTAGTGAGAGGGGCATCCCTCATAACAGCCAGTGAGGGGCATCCCTCATAACAGCCAATAAGGGGAATGCCTCATTACAAATAGCGAGGGGCATCCCCCATTACAGCCAGTGAGGGGCATCCCCCCATTACATCCAGCAAGGGGCATCCCCCCATTACAGCCAGTGAGGGGCATCCCACCATTGCAGACAGTGAGGGGCATCCCTCCATTACCCATCCCACCCAGAAAGCTGGGCAGGATGGAAAGACAGACACTTGTCATCCTGCTGAATGGATCTGCTGCTCTCAGCAGCACCATGCTGCGTTATGGCCCGGCCCGAGTGGCTCCTTCCTGTGACAGGAGCGGCCTCAGCCAATGGCATGGCGCTGGCTGGGGTGTCCCGCCCTGGTTCTCCCACTGGACTACCAATGATGAGAATGCAGAAAAAAAAACAGCAGTCAGCACAGCCTGCGCTGCCCCCTGGAAGATGTGTGTGCGCCGAACTCGGGGTCGGTGCCGGCGAGATGACGGAGGATAGTCTACTAGCGCGGGACGTCGTGATAACAAACCCAAAGCGTGATTGCCCCACTAAAATCACACTTGGGGGCTATGCAACACTCAAAAATGATGATTCGGTAGCTAGCGGCATCAGATACTCACCTCTTCTGTCTGCCACCGGATTCAGCCGCCAGGTGACCGGCGACATCCATGTGTGGCCTCCAGCAATTAGATGTTCTCCACTACCCAGGGCCGGATTAAGTGTGGTGGAGGCAGCTGGTCACAAAATTTGGTGGAGGCCCCAGATACAGTATTTTTTTCCCTTTAAAATAATACGATTCCAAGGCCGCTATATTACCTCCCCCCGGGACATCCAATATTGGGATGCCCTGCTGTGTGATACCCCACAGTCGCCCAGAAACTTTTTTCCCAACACCGCTATCCCTTTAGCAGGACACATGCCCAAGCCAGGCATTTGTGAATGGCCGGTGCGGCCTGCTCCCTGTTAGAGGGAAGCAGGGGATGCGGCCGCCAGCACGCTCGGATCCGCTCGCCTCAGACAAAGGCTTAGACAAAGGGACGGGAGCGGCTCCGAGCGCACTGATTGGACAAACGGCTGTGCATGCGCCGCCGGACCGGGAAGAGGTGAGTTTGTTGGGGCGACCTGGGTGGTTGTTTTCACACAGCGGGCCCTTCCTTGATCAGGGTACCCCAGGGGCAAGGACCAAAGCCCAGGATGGTCAAAATCTTGGGCTTGGTCCACTTTAAAGTGCAATATCCATGCTGTATGTCATTTTATAGAGTAAATGTAATTTTCTATCAGTTAAATGTGAAAGCAGCGTGGTGTGATTAGCAAGTCATACCCCGATTTCTTGTTGTGTATTACGTTCCAAAGCTTTAAAACGAGGCTGAGAGCAGTGGGAGGCTGAAATGGGGGTAAAAAACAAATCTGGGGTGGGAGGGGTAAGTAGATTTTGTATTCTTCCTGGAGTTGAGCAACTGATTTGCTGGTAAATATTTCCAGTGTAATGATCTGTGTTTTCTGTTTTACCAGCTCTTCCCACAGATAGAGGAGGTAATGGTGCGCCCTCTACAGGAAGCCAGGGATCATTACGAGGAGCTCATCCAGCTGGAGGAGGCAATGGCAGAGGTTGGATTCTATTCTATACATTTATATTTCTTTTTAAAGAGGACCAACACCCAGGGGTGATCGGCCCGGAAATCTATAAGATTCCCGGGCCGATCACCTCCCACCCCGCGGGACATCCGAGATCGGGATGTCCCGCGGGGTGAAACCCCCCAGAAACCCCAAAAACATCTTACCTGATCCGCCGCCGCTTCCGCCGTGAATGGCCGGCGGGGGCGCGCACGCGCAGAGAGTGACGCGCGGGAGGCGGCGGCGGCGGAAGCGGCTTGGACGTTCCTGATCCCCGCCTGGACGTTGGCGGGGATTGGCTGCGGCGTTCACGTGGGAGCGTTGAGAGGTGAGTTTTTTGGGGTTTCTGGGGGGTTTCACACAGCGGGGCACCCTCGATCGGGGTGCCCCGCCGAAGTGGACCAAAACCCAGGATAGTCAAAATCCTGGGTGTTGGTCCACTTTAAAGTAGATCAACACCCTGCAGGATCGGCCCGGGAATATCCAATCCCTCCCCACGCTACCCTCTAACATGAGCATGCGTTGTTTGACCGGGAAACAAGGTAAGTGTATGGGGCCACCTGGGGGGTTTCACACGTTGGGGCATTCCAATTTTGGATGCCCCGGGGGAAGGGAATCGGTCACAGTGGGTTTTGGTCCACTTTCAAGAGGAGCAATACCCCCTTAGCTTTATAATGTTGGTCTACCTGTTTTGAAACCCCCCTGATCATCCAATCCACTTACCTCTTCCGTGAGCATGCGCAGTATCCGCAGGATACCTCTTGCTAGGCGCACACCCGCACCAGGCCTTTCTGAATGGCCGCCACGCTCCACAGCTAGAGGCAGCAACTTCCTTGCTGCACTGAAAGTAAATCTGGATGGGACAAGCGTTACTGATTGGCTGAGCAGCCTGAGAATGTGCCATGGGATGAGGAAAGGGTGAGTCTGCAGGCGATCCCGGGGGATACACACAGTGGGGCATCCCAAACTGCCAGAGAGGAACAAAACCAAAGAAAGTCAGTTTCTAAAAAACGAGACCCTACCGGGAGTCATTAAAATAACAAAGAGACTTACCTGACACCCATCCGGTGGCTTCTGCCGAGAGGCTGGATGCCATGGCAGCCAATCAGTGTGCAGCAGCTCGACTCTTGCAGACCCTTCTAGTCTGACTGTATTCCTGAAAGTATTGCTCAGGATATCCCAGTACACGTTATGCTCAGGAACCAAGCACCCAGCAAGAGCCACCAATTTAGTACACCTTACCTACCAACTTTTCATGGTGGGAAAGAGGGACTATTTGAAAAAAGCCGCGCCCCCTCATGTAAGGATGGATAGGAGATAGGATGTAACAGTTACAATAATATAAACAGTTTTAATAGGCGAATGAACCATTTATTGATGCAGATCTGCATGTTACACCTCAAAGAGGGACAAATGAGAACAACTAGGAACAGGGGGACATGAACTCAAAGGAGGGACAGTCCCTCCATGTCAGGGACACTTGGGAGGTATCACATCCCACTATACTATATGCTTAGGAGCCAAGCACTCAGCAAGAGCCACCGACTGAGTCACCAACATAGTATACGTCTCTCTTTGCATTAGTACAATTCTAGCACTAGATGGCGCACCTTGCTTGATTTTCATTCATGTGACCATGTTCCTCTGCCAAGCATGAGTATAAAAGTCTATCTGTGGACTTCTGATAAAAACAAATAAGTCCAGGAGAAAACACCCCTGGGCTTAAAGTGAAACAAAACCAGGGCTGTGGAGTCGGAGTCGAGGAGTCGGAGGAAATTTTGGGTACCTGGGGCTCGATTCAACAAAGGTCGAAAATGGATTTTTCGTGTGTTTTGTGCTTAAAAAGTTGCGATTTTGCTATATATTTTTTTACGAGCTACCTGGAACCATTGTAAAACACGAGTCACTTGAATTAAATTCGAGTGCGATTGTAAAAGTGCGAATTAAATGAGTGGATCGAAAAATTTACTACTGCATTTTACAATTCGAAAATGTTACTACTGATTCAGGTGGACTTGATGAGCCACACACATGATATAAATTAGAGTGTTTCACACTAGTTTTTTGATGCAGCTTTCAGCAGGAGAAAAATAATTTTGCTCTCTCACAATGCAGCCCTTCTACTTTCTTTGCAATGGTAGTGAACTCTAATGGTAGTAAAAAATTCAATTCATAAGAAAAAATCCTAAGAATTCCACTGTTTGTGATTCACTAGTTAGGAAGACAATGAAAGTCAATGGCACTTTTTTACTCCTGAAAAAAATACTGAACTTTTTACCCATTTTTACTAGTAGTAAAAAGTTCCATTGACTTTCAGTGTCTTCCTATCTGGTGATTTGGTAACAGTGAAATTCTCAGGCTTTTTTCTCATGAATTACAATTTTTACTACCATGAGAATTGTTTTCAATGATTTGTGAATCGAGGCCATTGACTTCGAACATATTGCAGATGATGTGGCGCAGAGAAGGCGCACACTACCCATTCCCATATTTTCGGACACGTTTGGAAGTGGATCAGCTGCCATATCAAGCACTTTTCCAGCTTACTAGGCTAAATCGTGCAGCTTTGGAATCCATATTTGGCACCATTAACTGGTAGAAGACCTTTGGTCGACCTTTGGGTTTTTACATTGCGGTGCACCAAAACCCAGAATAGTCAAAATCCTGGCTTTTGGTCCACGTTATAGTGTAAGCATAAGAATGGCGTACCATGAGGTTAAATCGAGCAAAGAGCTGCACCCTGCACCCAGGGACACGTGGTGCTATGTGAGCAAGCCTTGTATAGAAAACAATGGCCACATTTCTGCATTAAAGGAAACATTATTAATACAGGTCCCTGGCAATCCAACCCCCCCCCCCCCCAAAAAAAAAAAAACTACATATATGCCTCTTATAAATATTACTGTTTAATTAGTACTTCCACTACAGAATACCTTGCCTCTTTATTACATGTATCCACAATGTTAGCCATGTACATACAGCTACACAGGCAACTTAAAAAGTTGAAAAAAAAATTATGCCTTTACATTTACCCGTTAAAAAGCCTTACAACACCATGCAACAGTCAGAAAACAATACTAAACAATAGAAAAAAAATTCGAGTACATTTTCCAATAATTTTCACTTGCGACAGCCTTTTTACAAGCATTTTGAAAATTTTACGAGTGATTAGAAAATTTTACGATTGCATTTTCGAGTGCAAGTATTTAATTCAACCCCTTTTTTGAATCACTCGAAAAAGTTAAAACTTTGTGCATGAGATCTGATTTTTCAAGTGACACGAATTTATTTCTACCTTTGTTGAATTGAGCCCCTGGAGTCGGAGTCGGCAAACAATGCACCGACTCCGACTCCTACTAAATTTTGATTTTTCAAGTTTAAATGTCCCAATTCACAAAAAGTTATAATGAATGACTTCTCTATTGTAAGAATAAAGACCAATGCATGCAGTGCCTCACGTAACCGCAAAACGAACACGTTAAGTGACCGTGAAGAAGCGTGCTTTTCATGTGCTTCACTATATGGCACGCAACGCTCAATTAGAAGCGGCAATACTTATACTTTGCATAGTGTTGTGTTCTGCTGTTACAGGGAACCCATGGGTAACCGAGCCTCTCACTGATAAGGGATTAAGTAAATATGTTTTTTGCAGGACTAGAGACACTTGTATAAGTGAAGGGAATGGAGGATCAATTGTTCAAGACTGAAGCTGTACCACTGGAAAAACTGCTGTCATTCAGCAAAAGGCTATAAAAACTTGTAAACTTCGATTGTTAGCTTAAACTTTAAACATGACTATGGGATTCTACTAGGAAATCATGTTTTATAATAAAGGCCCCTTTCTGGATCCTCCCACTGCCCTATCTTCAGCAGAAGATCAGCACACAGAAAGGAGAAGGCAGCTTCTGCCCAACTACCTCTCTCTGCTAGAAGTAATGACATGTATGTTGCCTTTCTTTCCTTCAAGGAATGTATAAAATACATTCACTTATTAATACAGTCGGAGTCGGAAGTACAAAAAACTGAGGAGTCGGAGTCGGAACATTTATCTACCGACTCCACAGCCCTGAACAAAACCAGAGATTTTCACTATGCCAAGTTTTGGTCTGTCCCCCTGAGGCACCCCGGTTTGGGGTTTGGGGTGTCCCGCTGTGTGAAACCCCCAGGTCGCTGGGCCCACTTACCTCTCGGGCCCACGCTGCGGCTAGACCCCCGGCTTGAATTCTAGCTGCACTTGCGAGCAGCGCTGGCATCACTCGGCTCTCTTGGATGTGCGCGGCCCCGTCTAGCCATTCAGTTGCGGCAGGTGGGGTTGTGCGCAGCCGAGGAGGGAAGCGAGTAATGCCAGCGCCACTCAGGCAGGCACCCTGGGCTCAGGGGGAAAGGTGAGTTTACAGAGTGTCCTGGGGGTTTCACACAGCAGGGCATTCCAGTTTGGGGGAGGGGGTAAGCTTGACCTGGAGTCTCATAGACTCCAAGGTGTGTTTTTTTGGTCCACTTTAATGTTTATTAGTTTGTATTAATTGCCTATGGGTGGTTTTTAAAGAGAAACAAGCATTTCGTTCCTTCTCCATTCTAATTTGGGATGCTCCGTTGCGTGAAATCCCCCAGACTGACCTTTTCGATGATCCCACGGTGCACGTGTGGGCTGCAAGCCTGTCCCTGGTTCGGGTCCTATTTAGTTTCTTCTGCCACCATTCGCCCCCCCCCCCCTTCCCATTCAGAAATGGATGGCACGGGTTTGGCTCTGAGAATATAGCAGTGGCCCAGCTGCAGGGTTACTGGCCAGATGAGTATACCTAGAGTTCCCCAAGTCTACACACAGTGGAGCATCCCAATTCAGGATGCCCCACTGGCCTAGAGTGCTAATGGCTCTTGGGCAGTGGCTGCTCCTCTTTAATTGTTTTACTTGGACTTTCCCATCAGATATCAAATCACAGTTGAGAGGAGACGACTGACGGGGGACATGATTAAAGCGGACCTTCACTCTGAATAAGAGCCTATCTTATATGTTTCCCCCACCCTGTACATACAGATTGCTCACATTAATCCGGACCTTCACCCTGAATAAGAGCCTATCTTATATGTATCCCACACCCTGTACATACAGATTGCTCACATTAATCCGGACCTTCACCCTGAATATACCTGAATATACCTCCTATACCTGAATATTCACCCTAGCTTATATGTTTCCCACACCCTGTACATACAGATTGCTCACATTAATCCGGACCTTCACCCTGAATAAGAGCCTATTTTATATGTTTCCCCCACCCTGTACATACAGATTACTCACATTAATCCGGACCTTCACCCTGAATAAGAGCCTATTTTATATGTTTCCCCCACCCTGTACATACAGATTACTCACATTAATCCGGACCTTCACTCTGAATAAGAGCCTATCTTGTATGTTTCCCCACCCTGTACATACAGATTGCTCACATTAATCCGGACCTTCACTCTGAATAAGAGCCTATCTTATATGTTTCCCACACCCTGTACATACAGATTGCCCACATTAATCCGGACCTTCACCCTGAATAAGAGCCTATCTTATATGTTACCCCCACCCTGTACATACAGATTGCCCACATTAATCCGGACCTTCACCCTGAATAAGAGCCTATCTTATATGTTACCCCCACCCTGTACATACAGATTGCCCACATTAATCCGGACCTTCACCCTGAATAAGAGCCTATCTTATATGTTTCCCACACCCTGTACATACAGATTGATCACATTAAAACTCATCCTACCTGCACCTACTTCATGTTATGAGGCTTTAAACATCCAAGATGGCGGCTCATGTAACATCAGGCAGCCTGCAAACAGGAAGTGCCTTCTGACTGTGCTGCTCTGCATTCTGGGATTGCTGACCTTTTTCTGACCCTAGCTCTGTCTGAGCAAAGCATAGCTATAACCCACCCCCCTGTACTTTATCCCACTCTCCTCTCCTCAGTAAGTGTGATGCTTCTGAGTCAAGATGGCGGCGCCTGTATCCTAATGTCCTTAACAGAGTTGCAGCCCAGTGGGGGAAAGAATAATAAGTGACTAAAAACTTAAAATATATTAATTTTAGATGATGGGGAATCATTTTTTAAGGGTTTGGGCTTTTCATTAAATCATGGTGAAGGTCCGGTTTAACTTGTATAAATAAATAAATGACCCATACAAAAAATATGGGGGGAACACTATTTCGGGTAAAATCCTCTCTAAAGAAACGGGGGCGCTCCCTTCGACTGGCAAAAAATAAATTTAGTCTCCGAAGGCAACAATCATTTTTTACCATAAGAACTATAAATCTATGGAATAGCCTCCCACAGAAGCTTGTTACAGCATCAACCGCTGACAGCTTCAAAAAAAGGATTAGATTATTATTATTTAGAAGAAAATAACATTAACAGTTACTATTAGCGGTTATCAGTAAAAAACCTAAATAACTTCCACCTATAAAATAAAATAAAAAATAACTTTCCCTGCCCCAACTCCCTTGGTTGAACTTGATGGACATATGTGTTTTTTCAGTATTAACTATGTAACAGTTGCCCATGGGCATGAGCCCCCCCACCTACCTTTCACCTGAGCCACAGATCTCTTACCCTTGCCAGTACGAGAAGCCAGCACCGCCAGTGAGCGCGGCCTTAGGGTCTCTAAGCTATAAGTTGTGATATTGATCCAACCAACGTAATTCAGATGGCTCATTTAAAGGAGCAGTATCGCAAATTTTTCTTGGTGACTTATATTTAAATGGTACTTTGAATGTAGGTAAGTGTTGGAGTAAGAATTACAAATTTAGAAAAAAATGATGTGTGTGTTGAGCAGCTGGAGACTAATAGCTCATGTTTATGTCTTGAGAGTGTCGGAGCCCGACACTCTGGCCTGTTCCATGCTGAGGAGAGGGGGAAACAATGTATCAAAGTATCAGCTGTTCAGTGCTGGCAGCCGTCCAGCATAAGATAACAACATTGCCTGGCCAGAACTCATATATCTAAAACAGAGAGAAAAGCTCTAGAAGTCATTTAGCTGATTTTGACAGTTTTCCCTTCATGTTGGCTCTGCTGCAGAATCTTTCAGTTTACCATTTTCTCTTTCTTATTTTTCATTTTTCCATATGATCTTTCTTTCAGCTTTGTGTGTTTTGAGCAAAGCCCAACCCAGGATGTTCACTATCTGGAGTTTTGTTTTGTGCCCCTAGGGGCATCCTGACTTGGGATGCCCTGATATGTGAAATCCCCAAGTTCACCTGTGAAAACGTACCTTTCCCTGTCCCACAGCGCATGCGCGGGCTCTCATCCAATCAGCTCTGTTTGCATGCAGATGGGGAGCCTGAGCAGTAACCTTCCTGGCCGCCCGGCCTGTCTAAATGACTATCTGCGTGAGCGCGCCAGAAAAATGGGTTATCCAGGGGTCGTTTCACACACGGGGCATCCTGATTTAGAATGCTCAAGGGGGAAGGTCAATGGCCGGGTCTTATAGACTTCAGGGTCGGCAACTCAGGGTTTTGTTCCACTTTAATACCTTTAGATTTTCCTGCACAGTTATTCAAAGAAGAATTTCAGTTATTTTCAGTCAGTTTAGTTTATTTTGTATAGATTTTACACATTTGAGTCACCTGGTCTCATAACAAAAGCAGCACCTCACACACACACAGCCGTTACCACTGATTACAGTGTCAGCCTCTGAGGTAAAGTGTTGCTAGGAGACCAGTGGGCTAAATGAAGCAGCTCACTAAATACAACCCAGCAGATCCCCCTATTCAGCAAATGGACTGAGCCATTGTCATTATACCATTTAAAAGAAAGGCAGATATTTTTTCCTTTTTCTATCGCCAGATTATTTATACACATGTTAGAAGCTATTGTGTGGCTATTTATTTATCTTTTTTAATGCAAATTTCGCTATACTGCTCCTTTAAGTTTAATTTCAGCAGGTCTCCAGCAAAACGGAATTAATACATCTTAAAGTGGACCAAAACCCACCCTGGAGACTATGAGACTCCAGGTCAGGCTTACTCCCTCCCCTGGGGACATCCCAAACTGCCCCACTGTGTAAACCCCCCCAGGGTGCGCAGTAAACTCACCTTTGCCCCCAGCCCAATGGCATCTGCGAGGACGGCGCCAACACCACTCGCTTCCCTCCTTGGCTGTCACGCACAGCTGAAGGGAGCTGAGTGATGCCAGCGCCACTCGCAGGTGCAGCTAGGAATCAAGCCGGGCTGCTCTAGCTGCAGCATGGGCCCAAGAAGAGGTAAGTGGACTGGGAGACCTGGGGGGTTTCACAAAGCCGGGGGAGGCAGACCAAACCCAGGATAGTAATAATTCCAGGTTTTAGTCCACTTTAAACTGCAGGAAAAGTCCACATGCAGAATTTGTAATAACTTTCAGAAAATATGTAATTTTCATCAGTGTCCACAAGGTGGTGCTCCAACCTCACAAATCAGGATGTTGCTGAGAAGCCTATCAACCAGCTTCACTTAACCGGACCTTCAGCGTGATTTAATGAAAAGCCCAAACTCTTAAAAAAACGGTTCCCCAGCATCTAAAATTAATATATTTTACGTTTTTAGTCACTAACTTATTATTCTTTCCCCCACTGGGCTGCAACTCTGTTCAGGAATTTAGGATATGGGTGCCGCCATCTTGACTCAGAAGCATCACACTTACTGAGGAGAGGAGAGTGGGATAAGATACAGTGGGGCGGGTTATAGCTGTGCTTTGCTCAGACAGAGCAGAGCTGGGGTCAGGTAAAGGTCAGCAGTCCCAGAATGCAGAGCAGCACAGTCAGGAGGCACTTCCTGTTTGCAGGCTGCCTGATAAGATGGCAGCTTCCATAAGCCACCATCTTGGATGTTTAAAGGCTCATAACATGCAGTAGATGCAGGTAGGATGATTTTTAATGTGAGCAATCTGTATGTACAGGGTGTAGGAAAAATATAAGACAGACTCTTATTCAGAGTGAAGGTCCGCTTTAAAGTGGACCAAAACTCAGCAGCATCGGCCCAGATTCCCGGGGGCGATCGATTCCCTTCCCCCAGGGCATCCAAAATCGGGATGCCTCGCTGTGTGAAACCCCCAGGTCGCCCACTACACTTACCTTACTTCCCGAACCTACAGCGCATGCGCTGGCGCGGGCACGCTCCCTGTTAGAGGAAAGCGGGGGATGCGGCCAGCAAAGCGCTCGGAGCCGCTCTGCTAAGACGTCGCTCAGGCGTGCATAGCTCAGCGGCTCTGAGTGTGCTGATTGGACGGGCGGCCACACATGTGCCGTAGGACCGGGATGAGGTGAGTTACCTCAGGCGATCTAGGGGGGTTTCACGTAGCGGGGCACCCCCGATCGGGGTGCCCCAGGGGGGAAAGGACCAAAACCCGGGATAGTCAAAATCCTGGGTTTTGGTCCACTTTAAGGTTGCAGCAGCAGGAAGCTGCTCTAAATCACCCGCGCCCAATCCTCTTCCTGTCAGCGGCGGTGGAGAGGTGGCGCTTGAAACTGGCCCCAGCTGGGGCTACAAATGCCGGCTCCCATGAGTGAGGTCACTCCTAGTGTTGGGGCTCTTTTAACCAGTGCTGCCACCGCTCTGTCAGGCAGAGGATCTGGCAGGGGTGAGTTATATCAGCGAGCTTCTGCTGCACACTCTGGACCCCCAGCCACATCCTCCCCCCAAAGTTTGGGTCCCCATTGATTCCAATAGGGACCGTGTTGTGGTTTGTGTTGGGGTTTGTGTCCCGAACCCGAACATTTATTCAAAGTTTGACTGAACTTGCCTAACCCAGGGGCGTAGCTAGGGGGGAGCAGGGAGGCACTTGCCCTGGGTGCAGCAGGTCAGGGGGGCACCAAAAGAGAACCTGAGCACAGATGGGGGACACCATTTCGAATCTTTGCCCCGGGTGCCAGAAAGCCTAGCTACTCCTCTGCCTAACCCGAACTTTGGGGGGTTTGCCCATCTCTAATCAGAAGCTCACAGTCCAGATAAATAAACCTAGTAGCACAGTTCTCATAGTTAATTGTATTTTATGCTGTTTAGAGCAGTCAGATGCTGCACGAGCTGTGGACTCCACAGTGCTTTCCTCACATCTCAGTCCTGAGGATCTCTGTGTATTAAATGGGAGTCAGCTGGGATTGATTGTAGCCTATCACCAAGAGGTGGGGGGTCAACCTGACACGAGCCTCAGGATTGACTTGGTTGTCAGGATCAGGGGGGAGGCGCTGGAGGCAGAGGAGGAGTAAGAGAAGAAATACATTTCCCTTCCCTTCCTGCGACCAGGGTGGAGGGACTGACACTTCATTAGGTAAACTGCCAGGGAAATTATTATAAGGTTTGACTGGTCAATCCATTTAAAGCGTCAGTGTTATAACTGTGTGCTTACAGTGAGTGAATAACAGTGGCAAAAAAACCTCTCCCTCATCTTTACTTTTCCTAAAACAAATGAGAAAGATGTTGGTTAGAGTTTTGCTTTAAAAAAAAACAAAATTGGCAATTTTTTTTTTTTTTAATTTATACTCATCCTCTCCTCCCAAAGCAGATAACTTTAAAGTGGACCAAAACCCACAGAGATTGGCCCAGGAATCTATTGATTCCCTTTCCCCAGGGCATCCAGAATCGGGATGCCCCCCTGTGTGAAACCCCCCAGGTCACCCATAAACTCACCTTCTTTCCTGGTCCAATGACGCATGCGCGAGCAGCGGCTGCATCCGCGCTATCCCGCACCAGGGACTATCCTGTCCGCTTTCCGGTAGCGAGGGATGCAGATGTCAGCGTGCTCGGATTGTATTAGACGAGCTCCTGTTGGAAGGGGCTCAAGCAGATCCGAGCGCGCTTATTGTACGAGCGGCGGCACATGCATCTTAGGACCAGGAATAGGTGAGTTTGTTCGGGCCACCTGGGGTTCCAAACAGCAGACCACACCCGATTGGGGTGCCCAGGGGGGCAGGGACCAAAACCAGAGATAGTAAAAATCCTGTCTTTTGGTCCACTTTAAAGGAGCACTATTGCAAAAAATAGCCCATAATAATAATAATAATAATAGATATCCATATAAATATAAAACAAAGGTTGTTACACCGCGCTGCCTAAAAGAGAAAAGATAAATGGATATAATGCTACAACGTGCCAGACTCTTATCCCCAAAAAAATATCCATATAATATGCTGGATGGCGGGAGGAGGGGGGTCACTTTTACACCCGGCATCAAGAAATCAGGGGTGACAGGCTACATCCACCCTGATACACTAAACCTGTCACCCCTGGATTTTATTCCTCCCACGAGAGAATAAACCACAAGCTTAGCAAGAGAATTTTATTCAGTTCGGGTGTATAAGTGACCCCCTCCTCTCATTAGCCAACATGTTTATATGGATTTTCAATATTACACAATTTTGTGATAGTGCTCCTTTAAGATTTATCAACACTTTCATTTCCTGACCCCAGGAACCCATTTCTAGCATGTAATGTTTCGGTCTAAACTGGAAAACAAGCTCCCATCGAGAAAGCGCCACTGTGCCCATAACTCATTAAAACAGCAGGGGGCGCTGTGGAACTTAAACTCCTTTTTTCATGGCAAATCATTTCCTAAATGGGCTCGGCAGATTTCAGGCTCGGAAATGTAGCATGCAGTTCACATTGGTAATTGACCATGAACGTTCCTTGGCACAAAGCAGATCAGACTATTCGCTCGCACAGAATAATCGCCTCTCTCTCTTTCTCTCCGCAGGTCCAGCAACGGAAGACGGAGGTCGAGTCCGGCAGAGGGAAGCGCGGTGGCGAGACGGTCTAGCTGTGTGTAGAATTCACTTTTCCATGTGTAATAAGTGTGAACCTGGCTGGCGAGGCGTGGGATCCCTGCTGGGACCGGTAGGAGCGAGCCGATGATTAATATAACTTCGCCGTGACCTCTTCCAGCTGTCCTGCAAGCAATTGGCTCTCAGGCTGTTTTCTTAAACACGTCATAGCTGTTCCATGTAAAGTCTCCCTCCTGGTGCCGGTTGTATGCCTGAAACAGCAGGGGGGTGCAGTTCTCGGTTTCTGGGGCTCGCTATTTTCTGACGATAACGCTGGGAGTCATTAAATGAGGATTAGGCTTTTCAGCGCCTGAAAGCGAGGTTACAATAACAGCGCTGGGCAGCGGCGATAGATCAGCGAGTATTCAGCGATTTTCTCTCCTATACATAACGAATCCCCCTAAACCGCACTTCCCAGATATTTCATTAAGGCGCTCGCCCGGCAGCTGGACAAAGATCATTTATCTTGTGAAAACTATTTAACTACTCAACAATTTCCAACCTTTTGATGGCGACGGTGAAATATGGTTTCCTCGTTTTTTTGGTCCATATTAACCACAGGTTCTGGATGCCGAGACTTGTAAGCGGTGGCGTACTTAACCATCACGCAAACTATGTAAATGCCTGGGGCCCCCACCTGCCAGGGGGCCCCCAGAGGAAGGGTCAGATAAAAAATAAATAACGGCACTCGGCAGGCTGCGGCTACTGAGGGGCTGGTTAATGCAGACCAAAACCCAACGAACTTGTAAAACAGATTTGGCCTAAACTCCTACCGATACTCGATTCTTAGGGTCAGGGTCGGCTCCAGGTTTATGTGGGCCCTTGGGCGGCATTGTCTCAGTGGGTACCTTTGTGGTGAAGAGTCGCCCTAAATCTGGATGCCCCCTAAGGATCATGCTATTTGGACCAAGGCGCTCTTCATGAGGGGAGCAATTCAGGAGATGCTAATTAAAGTGGACCAACACCCAGGGGGGATCGGCCCAGGAATCTATCAGATTCCCGGGCCGATCAGATCCCTTCCCACGGGGCATCCGAAACCGGGATGTCCCGCGGGGTGAAACCCCCCAGGACGCCCACAAACCTTACCTTAACCCCGTTCCAATGGCACATGCGCGGGCCTCGTCTCGCGCTTCCCTCTAGAAGGGTGCGCACCCGCGCCGGATGTTTGTGAATGACCGGCGAGGGCGCGCTCCCTGTTAGAGGGAAGTGCGAGACGCGCCCTCCAGCGCTCAGAGACGCTGTGGTTGGACACCGCTTGTACGTGCATACCACAGCGGCTCTGAGCTCTCTGATTGGACGAGCGCCCGCGTAGGAGCGTGGCGAGGTGAGTGTTTCCGGGCGTTCTGGGGGGTTTCACACAGCGAGGCACCCCCGATCGGGGTGCCCCACCGAAGTGGACCAAAACCCAGGATAGTCAAAATCCTGGGTGTTGGTCCACTTTAACACAATGCAGAGTGTGCAGTAGATAGGAAGCCATGAGCAAGCTGCTGCATCAGTGCGCTCAGCTTCATTCAGTTATAGAAGATGCTGTGACATCACAATGGTTCAGAGCGGCCACCGGTTGCATCCCCGTTCATCTCTAGCTGGACAATCAGAAATGGCTGCGTTGGGTATGCACTTAGCTAAAGGTATAGCAAGGCCGCGACCTGCACATGTGTCATTGGAACAAGATTAGGTGAGTGGGTGCGGTCATTTAATGGGGTGTCACACAGTGGGGCATCCTAGTTTGGGATGCCACAGGGAGTAGAAATTAGACGGCCATATGGACAATTCCCATATAATTATCTTTGCCATGGATGGACAATGTCAGGATGCCCCACTGGGTTCGCTTGTGCTGGTTGAGTCATTTAGCCTGAGAACCAGGGCCCTACGACCTTCCTATTAAAAGTTACCACCCAAAATAGCATCTGGAGTTTATTCTGTCTGAAAGGAGGGAACATCCTGCCTCCCAGAGGGGAGGGGAGAGCTGAGCATAAAAGGAGTCTCTAGGCTGGGCTCAGCATCACTATCAGGGGGAGGTCATGGTAACGTGCTGGAAGGACCAGGAATCGCAGGCTGTCCCACGCTGTCTCCCTGGGTGCCCTGCATCACAACTCATCATCTGTTTGGCTAAGTTAACCTGAGTTATCTGTTCATTTTTTATAATACACACCTGTATTTCGCTCTTCAGACCAGTATATGTACTATTCATAGCATTCTTTGCCTAGTGTGTGCTTACAAACCTTAAAATATATAATATAAATATTAAAATATAAAATGAAAATATATCAATTAACCTGAGCTGTTCATTTTGTTTTGATCGGAACTCATACGTTCGCGTCTGTCGAACAAGTTACAAGCTTCCGGGGACAATGTCAGGATACCCCACTGTGTGAAACCCACTGGCCTCGCTTGTGCTCCCACAGCGCATGAGCAGGCCGCAGCTATTGTAGTTCACAATACAAAAATTGTCTTTGATCAGGGCCCCTAGACACAACTTTGCATGGGACCCTAGAAATGACAAGCCCGCCCCTGCTTGTAAACCGATCCAGGATGCTGCTTCCTCAATATCTCCCAAACGAAAGTCTTCTTTCCTCCTATGTTAACACTAGTTGTGTGACCTCCCGATAACCAATAGGCCCCACTGGTTTATAAAGTCTCCCTCCTGGTGCCAGTAGTGTGGCCTGTTGGTGTACCACAGGGCTCTGTCCTAGGACCCCTATTTTTTTTAATCTATACTTAAACTCCTGGCCAATTTAAAACCTCACTCCAATATCACTTTTATGCAGATGATATTACATAATTACAATTATTTTTATTAGTTATCAGGTGGCGGCGACAACACCCAAAAGATAAACCGGGCCCGATGGGGGGGTATCGGCCACATATAGGTTTAGGTCAGATGTTCTCCTTTAAGATACAATGGTGGACCTGGAAGCCAAACATAAATTAAAAAAAAAGAAGAAGTGAGAAACATGACCCCGTCTGGACAATGAGGAAACACAATGGCAGAGCGGGCGCTGTGATAGGAAGGTGGCACGTGGATGACTGCCAGGGCTCGCTGTTATTCTTCAGTCGCTTCTGAGGTTAAATCAATAGCGCCATTTCCTACACAGACTTGGCCCAGGGAAGGCAAGGGAGCTCAATAACTCACTGTTCTCAGGACTCTGCCAAAATATCTACGTGAAAAGACAACTTGCAGCCCGGCGGAGCCCAATAAACGTATAAAAACTGTAGAAAAGAAGCAATATCCACCGAAGGACAATGGTGTATCCCACATACGTACTGGTCAGAACATTACACATATATTGGAGAGGAATGGGGGTGGTGTGCAGGGGCGGACTGGAGGTAAAAAATGGCCCGGGACTTTTCTGGTCACACCGGCCCTACAGTGTGTCCGTCCTGTTATCCGCACCCCCACAACAGACAGTGTGCAGAACCCCCCTATCACCCCATAGAAGGCTGTGTGTCAGAACACCCCTCTCCATAACATGCCAGGGTACCAGGGCCCCCCATAACATGGCAAGTGGCAGGGCCCCCCCCATAACATGCCGAGTGGCAGGGCCCCCCATAACATGCCGAGTGGCAGGGCCCCCCCATAACATGCCGAGTGGCAGGGCCCCCCATAACATGCCGAGTGGCAGGGCCCCCCCGTAACATGCCGAGTGGCAGAGCCCCCCATAACATGCCGAGTGGCAGAATCTCCCCCATAACATGCCGAGTGGCAGAATCCCCCCATAACATGCCGAGTGGCAGAATCCCCCTATAACATGCTGAGTGGCAGAATCCCCCCATAACATGCCGAGTGGCAGAATCTCCCCCATAACATGCCGAGTGGCAGAGCCCCCCATAACATGCCGAGTGGCAGAATCCCCCCCATAACATGCCGAGTGGCAGAATCCCCCCATAACATGCCAAGTGGCAGAATCCCCCTATAACATGCTGAGTGGCAGAATCCCCCCATAACATGCCGAGTGGCAGAATCCCCCCATAACATGCCGAGTGGCAGAATCCCCCCATAACATGCTGAGTGGCAGAATCCCCCTATTAACATGGCAAGTGGCAGAATCCCCCCATAACATGCCGAGTGGCAGAATCCCCCTATAACATGCTGAGTGGCAGAATCCCCCCATAACATGCCGAGTGGCAGAATCCCCCCATAACATGCTGAGTGGCAGAATCCCCCCATAACAGGCTGAGTGGCAGAATCCCCCTATTAACATGGCAAGTGGCAGAATTCCCCCATAACAAGCTGCCTAGCAGAACCCCCCCATAACATGCTGCCTAGCAGAAACCCTGCCTAACAAGCTGGCAGAACCCCTTTATAACAGGCTGAGTTGCAGAATGACCCAGATCCAAAACACACCAAGCTAAATGGCAGAACCCCCGCCCCCCCACTCCCAACCCCCCTGGCCCCACTCACCTCGCTGTTGCTTCTGGGGCTCGCCACATTGCTGGAAGATGCGGATCGATGCCCGCCGCTGTGCAGCAGCCTCTGATGACCGGGCGGCAACATAGCAATAGCATGAAAGTTCCGTCCGAGCCGGGACTCTCATGATGACGCTGTGCACTGCCCGGTCATCATAGGAAGGCCGCCGCCGCCTCCCCTGCACTGGCTACCTGTCGGCTCTAGTTTAATGACGGCTTTTGCATCTAGTTACCGGCCGGGTGAATGGAAGCCGCCGTTCACCTGACCCGCTGCCAGAAGCCAGAACCAGCGCTGGCATTAAGGGATTGGCAGCCGGCCAGTGCAGGGTAGGTGGCGGCCTACCGGGCATTGTCCCGGTATGCCCTATGGCCAGTCCGCCCCTGGTGGTGTGGGTAAAAAAACTACATCAACAAAACATAAAGCCACCTTCCCACTAATTATCACCCTTCACCATAAATCCACTGATTATTTCACCATTTGAATAAATCTTTATTTTATAAATATCTCTTAAAATGTCTTCATAGCAGTGGCATTGCTAGGGCTGGTGTCACCCGGGGCTGTAGGAAATGGTGTCACCCCCCCCCCCCCCCCCCAAAGAAAAAAATTTTTTGTATGTTGAAAGAACTCAATGGCAGAGAAAAGGAGCACACCGGTTACAGACAGCTGGAGGAGAAAAGGGGCGGGCCAGACAGGCAGCAACCAATAGGAGTCGGGGCAGGGCCAGACATCGCACCTGAACAAAAGCGGGGCGCGCGCCTATTATAATCAATGTATGATAGCAGAGGCGCTTATGCGTTGTGCAGTACCTCACTAGCACACATACATCGGCCTGCACGCTCCCTTTATGTCCATTAAAAACACCCATCTCCCGCCAGGTAACGCGCCCACCATGCAACACCACCACACACGCCACTGAGCAGTTACAGCTATAAATCCCCGAATAAACAGGAACAGCGTGCGCTCACCCCAGCAACACCACACACGCCCTCACCTGTTTCTGGCGACGAATACCGCGCGCGCTCTCAGCAACAGCGAACAAAAGCTCCCACCTCGTCCACGTGACCTGCTGTGCGCGCACACCATTGGTCCACAGATTCTGGACAGGCACCAGCAGCCGCTCCGCCTCCTGCCAAATGGCGCTCGAGCGTTGTGGGAGAGATGCGTAGGTGTCGCCGTGAGGGCATAGCATCCCCACAACTGACTGCTCTGTGCCACAGGCTGGCAATAATTGAGGTGACATAATGCTATAGTGCGGTGTCACCCTCTAGGTCTGGTGTCACCCGGGGCGGTCCGCCCCCCCCGCCCCCGGGTCGCTACGCCACTGCTTCATAGACAATATATGGTATACAAGTATACAGTCTCTTAAAATGACATCTCCACAAACAATTCAATTGACATGATTTTTCAATCGGCTGCCCCATTACTGTTAAAGTGGACCAAAACCCACGCCGATTGGCCCAGGAATCTATACAATTCTCAGGTTGATTGATTCCTGCCCCTGGGTATCCACAATCGGGATGCACCAGTGTGTGAAACCCCCCAGGTCGTCCCATTCACTTGCCTTGCTTCCCGGTCCAACGGCGCATGCGCAAGTCGCGGCCGCATCCCCGCTATCCCTCTAGCAGGGCACGTGCCTGTGCCAGGCATTTGTGAAAGTCCAGTGCGGGCACACTCCCTGTTAGAGGGCACTCGGAGCCGCTGGACTTAGACGAAGGCTTAGACGACGTGACGTCAGTGGCCCCAAGCGCGCTAATCAGAAGAGCGGCCACGCATGCGCCATAGGACCAGGAGGGGGTGAGTTGGCATTGGCGATCTGGGGGGGGTTTCATACAGCGGGACAAAGGACGCAGGATAGTCAAAATCCTGGGTTTTGGTCCACTTTAAACACTGATGCTTGTCAGGTGGACATTGTGAGGGGGCGAGGGGTAGGGGAAATATTATAACTTATTTCTGATGCCCCAGTCCCCTTTTCATTTAATTTCCTTCTAACAAAAGACCTACTTAACAAAGGAGGAACGGCCATTTGGTCGAAGGAATAGCCACTTGCCCAGGAGAGATCCGTACACACAGACAGCAGTCCCCATTTCAAAGACGTCCTGCTGGTTCCCCTCCCACCTTCGCCAGAATGGAACCAGCCAAAACACCTGGTTGGGAAGTTGAGATGACAGGAGGACTTGAAAGAGATCTCCTCAGACAGTCTGGCACCAGAACGGTACCAGGAATTACTAGACTGACATTTACCCTGGTTACAAGCCGGGTCACAATCTGGAGGCCCAGACGCATCCACCTATAGGTTTCCCACTGTTGTAACTAGCATAGAACTCGAGATATGGACATCTCAGTTCCAGATCCATGCAAACCCATCATCCTTGGACCCATAAGATGTCCAGTGGCTGGTTGAGTCATTTAGCCTGAGAACCAGGGCCCTACGACCTTTCTATTAAAAGTTACCACCCAAAATAGCATCTGGAGTTTATTCTGTCTGAAAGGAGGGAACATCCTGCCTCCCAGAGGGGAGGGGAGGGGAGAGCTGAGCATAAAAGGAGTCTCTAGGTTGGGCTCCGCATCACTATCAGGGGGGAGGTCATGGTAACATGGTGGAAGGACCAGGAATCGCAGGCTGTCCCACGCCTCCCTGGGTGCCCTGCATCACAACTCATCATCTGTTTGGCTAAGTTAACCTGAGTTATCTGTTCATTTTTTATAATTCACACCTGTATTTCGCTCTTCAGACCAGTATATGTACTATTCATAGCATTCTTTGCCTAGTGTGTGCTTACAAACCTTAAAATATATAATATAAATATTAAAATATAAAATAAAAATATATCAAATTAACCTGAGCTGTTCTTTTTGTTTTGATCGGAACTCATACGTTCGCGTCCGTCGAACAAGTTACAAGCTTCCGGGGATTAGAAAAATGTATTGTGCGATCCCGGAGGCTGTGGCGTCACCTGGGCTCACGTCATAAGCCTTTCCTCACAGACATGTTTTCACCTTATCACTTCTGATGCCAGCCCTGGATTCTTAAAGTGATTGACGAGTCAAAAGTTTAAAAAAACAGCCTACCTTTCACTGAGTGGCTGGAGCGCTCATTTGTCGGTCTCCTTAGTGAGGAAATCACTTCCTCATTCAGCTTTCAGTCTCCACCCCGCTGACCTGCTCCTTCAATCAAACTTCAGTGGACCAAGAGTGGAAACACCCTCCACTCTCTCCCCAGATGTCCTGATTGGCTGCCTCTCTCTGCAGCCCAGAAACCCCGCCCTCCTCTCTGGTCACGCTATGTGCTGGCAGGCTGGAGACGCTCTTAGCCTGCAGCATCTCCCACCCCCTTTGTCTGGTCACACTATGTGCTGCCAGGAATAACTAGAGGCACAACAATGCACTTATTTTTTTTTACTATGATATATGTAAAGCACACAGTGTGCTTACATCACATTGCTGTTGCCACACCCACTGTTTCTCCTTATTTTTTCTCTGCATCTCCGATGCTCTAATACTTTTACAAATAACTGAGGGATCGGTATCAGTGTGTTGTTGTAAATGGTGTGCAATCTGAACAAAGGCGAGTTACAAGTGGTGTGCCGCAGGGCTCTGTCCTGGGCCCCATTCTTTTTAATATATTTGTAAGTGACATAGGAGAAGGCTTGGTAGGAAAAGTTTGTCTGTTTGCTGATGATACAAAGGTTAGTAATAGGGTGGATATTCCTGGAGGTGTCTGCAACATGGACTACTGGATAGATGTTCAAAACTGTGGAAACTAGAGTTTAATGTCTCTAAATATAAAATCCTGCACTTGGGTAGAAGGAATCCCTGCTCTGAGCACCGTATGGGCAGCACTGTGTTATCCAGGACCTCGGAGGAGAGAGATTTAGGGATACGGATTACTGATAGCTGCAAGATGATTGGACAGTGTAGCCAGGCAGTGGGAAAAGCAAGCAGGATGCTCGGCTGCATAGCTCGAGGCATCACCAGTAGGAAGAGGGAGGTTGTGATGCCGCTGTATAGAGCCCTGGTGAGGCCACAGCTAGAATACTGTGTGCAGTTCTGGAGACCTTACCTGCAAAAATACATTATTCAAATAGTGTCCAAAGGCGGGCAACGAAAATGGTGGAAGGACTTAAACTTAAAACTTATCAGGAGAGACTTAAAGAACTTAAATTGTACAGTCTGGAGGAAAGAAGGGAGAGAGGGGACATGATGGAGACCTTTATATATGTGAAAGGATTGAATAAGGTTCAGGAGGGAAGTGTTTTTAAGAAGAAACTTAATGATAGAACAAGGGAGCACAACCTGAAGCTAGTCGGGGGGAAGATCAGGAGCAATGTTAGAAAATATTATTTTACAGAAAGAGTAGTAGATGCTTGGAACAAACTTCCAGCAGAGGTAGTTGAAAAATCAACAGTCACTGAATTTAAACATGCCTGGGATAAGCCTCCATCTATCCTAAGATAAAGAGAACATACAGTATACACATAAGATACAGAGAACATACAGTATACACATAAGATACAGAGAACATACAGTATACACATAAGATACAGAGAACATACAGTATACACATAAGATACAGAGAACATACAGTATACACATAAGATACAGAGAACATACAGTATACACATAAGATACAGAGAACATACAGTATACACATAAGATACAGAGAACATACAGTATACACATAAGATACAGAGAACACACAGTATACACATAAGATACAGAGAACATACAGTATACACATAAGATACAGAGAACATACAGTATATACATAAGATACAGAGAACATACAGTATACACATAAGATAAAGAGAACATACAGTACACACATAAGGGCAGACTAGATGGAGCGTATGGTCTCCTTCTGCCGTCAACCTTCTATGTTTCTATGTTACAGGGTGTTTTTGAAAACGTATTGACGTTTGGGACAGTGCAACGTGTAGCCCGAGACAACAGCACAACAATCGGGTGCTCGCCTTTAGTATAACTTTAAGGTTGAGGTGAATTAATGGTAGTTCAAATCAGGATACCCCAGGGCATGGTATATAATCCACGTCTGGTCCTTTAACCAGAGCGGACTGTGAAGGTCCTTGTTTATCCAGGTCAGAGTATCCCTGAATAAATTGTACTTTACCCCCCCCCCCCCCACGCCAAAGCTGAACTTTGGTGACTGGGGTTGGTTTTAGGGTTTCAAAGTACAGTTCCTGTGTTCTGGAGGATCTAACTTGAAGTGATATTTCAGACAAAGGCATACCTACCAACTTTTCAGGGTGGGAAAGAGGGACAATTGTTAAATTAGGCCACGTCCCTCATTGAGGCGGGATATAGGAGATAGGATGTAACAGTTACAACAATATAAACACTTTGAATAGGCAAATGAATCATTTATTGCTGCAGATCTGCATGTTACACCTCAAAGAGGGAAAATGAGAACAACGAGGAACAGGGAGACATGGACTCCAATCAGGGACACTTGAGAGTCATGACAAAGGTAATTGTTACATTGCGTCAGGCTATGTTTGACGCTGTCCTAAACCGTTTTCCATTTTTAAATTGAAAAAGAAATGGCTCAGATAGCTCCATCCGCAGACTCGGGAGAGAGCGAGTGCGCAGATTGGCTGAGTGGCGCGCTCGGCCAATCAGCAAACTCATTGTCACTCGGCTCCCTTGCAGCTGTCCACCTTGCACCATCCCCCGCCCACCATGCGGCCATGGCGTGACCTCGCTGTCCATACAGGAAGGCCTGGCACGGGCACGGCTAGAGGTGAGTGGGGATGCGGCTGGAGCGCACAGACCCAGCGAGGGCTCCGGGAGAGGATGAGTGTTTCCGGGGTTCATGGGGGTTTTACACAGTGGGGCATCCCAATTCCCCAAGGACTGGAACTTGAGAGACCCTGGAGTCTAAAAGCAATTCACCTGGAGCAATTCATCTAGAGAACCTGAAAACCATTTGAGTGCATGTCATTTACAATCATTGCATTGGATAATGTGTTGGGGTAGACTGCTCACCAATCTATCGGCCAAGATGGCAAGCTCTCCAATCAGTGAATACAGACCATCCGAGACGGTGAGCTCTCCAATCAGTGAATACAGACCATCCGAGATGGTGAGCTCTCCAATCAGTGAATACAGACCATCCGAGATGGTGAGCTCTCCAATCAGTGAATACAGACCATCCGAGACGGTGAGCTCTCCAATCAGTGAATACAGACCATCCGAGACAGTGAGCTCTCCAATCAGTGAATACAGACCACCCGAGACGGTGAGCTCTCCAATCAGTGAATACAGACCATCCGAGACGGTGAGCTCTCCAATCAGTGAATACAGACCATTTGAGATGGTGAGCTCTCCAATCAGTGAATACAGACCATCCGAGACGGTGAGCTCTCCAATCAGTGAATACAGACCATCCGAGACGGTGAGCTCTCCAATCAGTGAATACAGACCATCTGAGACGGTGAGCTCTCCAATCAGTGAATACAGACCATCCGAGACGGTGAGCTCTCCAATCAGTGAATACAGACCATCCGAGACGGTGAGCTCTCCAATCAGTGAATACAGACCATCCGAGACGGTGAGCTCTCCAATCAGTGAATACAGACCATTCGAGACGGTGAGCTCTCCAATCAGTGAATACAGACCATCCGAGACGGTGAGCTCTCCAATCAGTGAATACAGACAATTCGAGACGGTGAGCTCTCCAATCAGTGAATACAGACCATCCGAGACGGTGAGCTCTCCAATCAGTGAATACAGACCATCTGAGACGGTGAGCTCTCCAATCAGTGAATACAGACCATCCGAGACGGTGAGCTCTCCAATCAGTGAATACAGACCATCCGAGACGGTGAGCTCTCCAATCAGTGAATACAGACCATCCGAGATGGTGAGCTCTCCAATCAGTGAATACAGACCATTCGAGACGGTGAGCTCTCCAATCAGTGAATACAGACCATCCGAGACGGTGAGCTCTCCAATCAGTGAATACAGACCATCCGACACGGTGAGCTCTCCAATCAGTGAATACAGACCATCCGAGACGGTGAGCTCTCCAATCAGTGAATACAGACCATCCGAGATGGTGAGCTCTCCAATCAGTGAATACAGACCATTCGAGATGGTGAGCTCTCCAATCAGTGAATACAGACCATCCGAGACGGTGACCTCTCCAATCAGTGAATACAGACCATCCGAGATGGTGAGCTCTCCAATCAGTAAATACCGACCATCCGAGATGGTGAGCTCTCCAATCAGTAAATACCGACCATCCGAGACGGTGAGCTCTCCAATCAGTGAATACCGACCATCCGAGACGGTGAGCTCTCCAATCAGTGAATACAGACCATCCGAGACGGTGAGCTCTCCAATCAGTGAATACAGACCATCCGAGACGGTGAGCTCTCCAATCAGTGAATACAGACCATCCGAGACGGTGAGCTCTCCAATCAGTGAATACAGACCATCCGAGATGGTGAGCTCTCCAATCAGTAAATACCGACCATCCGAGACGGTGAGCTCTCCAATCAGTGAATACAGACCATCCGAGATGGTGAGCTCTCCAATCAGTGAATACAGACCATCCGAGACGGTGAGCTCTCCAATCAGTGAATACAGACCATCCGAGATGGTGAGCTCTCCAATCAGTAAATACCGACCATCCGAGACGGTGAGCTCTCCAATCAGTGAATACAGACCATCCGAGATGGTGAGCTCTCCAATCAGTGAATACAGACCATCCGAGACGGTGAGCTCTCCAATCAGTGAATACAGACCATCCGAGATGGTGAGCTCTCCAATCAGTAAATACCGACCATCCGAGATGGTGAGCTCTCCAATCAGTAAATACCGACCATCCGAGACGGTGAGCTCTCCAATCAGTGAATACAGACCATCCGAGATGGTGAGCTCTCCAATCAGTGAATACAGACCATCCGAGACGGTGAGCTCTCCAATCAGTGAATACAGACCATCCGAGATGGTGAGCTCTCCAATCAGTAAATACCGACCATCCGAGACGGTGAGCTCTCCAATCAGTGAATACAGACCATCCGAGACGGTGAGCTCTCCAATCAGTGAATACAGACCATCCGAGACGGTGAGCTCTCCAATCAGTGAATACAGACCATCCGAGATGGTGAGCTCTCCAATCAGTAAATACCGACCATCCGAGATGGTGAGCTCTCCAATCAGTGAATACAGACCATTTGAGATGGTGAGCTCTCCAATCAGTGAATACAGACCATCCGAGACAGTGAGCTCTCCAATCAGTGAATACAAAGCATTCGATATGGTGAGCTCTCCAATCAGTGAATACAGACCATCCGAGACGGTGAGCTCTCCAATCAATGAATACAGACCATTCGAGACGGTGAGCTCTCTAATCAGTGAATACAGACCATCCGAGACAGTGAGCTCTCCAATCAGTGAATACAAAGCATTCGATATGGTGAGCTCTCCAATCAGTGAATACAGACCATCCGAGACGGTGAGCTCTCCAATCAGTGAATACAGACCATTCGAGATGGTGAGCTCTCCAATCAGTGAATACAGACCATCCGAGACGGTGACCTCTCCAATCAGTGAATACAGACCATCCGAGATGGTGAGCTCTCCAATCAGTAAATACCGACCATCCGAGATGGTGAGCTCTCCAATCAGTAAATACCGACCATCCGAGACGGTGAGCTCTCCAATCAGTGAATACCGACCATCCGAGACGGTGAGCTCTCCAATCAATGAATACAGACCATCCGAGATGGTGAGCTCTCCAATCAGTAAATACCGACCATCCGAGACGGTGAGCTCTCCAATCAGTGAATACAGACCATCCGAGATGGTGAGCTCTCCAATCAGTGAATACAGACCATCCGAGACGGTGAGCTCTCCAATCAGTGAATACAGACCATCCGAGATGGTGAGCTCTCCAATCAGTGAATACAGACCATCCGAGATGGTGAGCTCTCCAATCAGTAAATACCGACCATCCGAGATGGTGAGCTCTCCAATCAGTGAATACAGACCATTTGAGATGGTGAGCTCTCCAATCAGTGAATACAGACCATCCGAGACAGTGAGCTCTCCAATCAGTGAATACAAAGCATTCGATATGGTGAGCTCTCCAATCAGTGAATACAGACCATCCGAGACGGTGAGCTCTCCAATCAATGAATACAGACCATTCGAGATGGTGAGCTCTCCAATCAGTGAATACAGACCATCCGAGACAGTGAGCTCTCCAATCAGTGAATACAGACCATCCGAGATGGTGAGCTCTCCAATCAGTGAATACAGACCATCCGAGACGGTGAGCTCTCCAATCAGTGAATACAGACCATCCGAGACGGTGAGCTCTCCAATCAATGAATACAGACCATCCGGGACGGTGAGCTCTCCAATCAGTGAATACAGACCATCCGAGACGGTGAGCTCTCCAATCAGTGAATACAGACCATCCGAGACGGTGAGCTCTCCAATCAGTGAATACAGACCATCCGAGACGGTGAGCTCTCCAATCAGTGAATACAGACCATTCGAGACGGTGAGCTCTCCAATCAGTGAATACAGACCATCCGAGACGGTGAGCTCTCCAATCAGTGAATACAGACCATCCGAGACGGTGAGCTCTCCAATCAGTGAATACAGACCATCCGAGATGGTGAGCTCTCCAATCAGTGAATACAGACCATTCGAGATGGTGAGCTCTCCAATCAGTGAATACAGACCATCCGAGACGGTGAGCTCTCCAATCAATGAATACAGACCATCCGAGACGGTGAGCTCTCCAATCAGTGAATACAGACCATCCGAGACGGTGAGCTCTCCAGTCAGTGAATACAGACCATCCGAGATGGTGAGCTCTCCAATCAGTGAATACAGACCATCCGAGATGGTGAGCTCTCCAATCAGTGAATACAGACCATCCGAGACGGTGAGCTCTCCAATCAGTGAATACAGACCATCCGAGATGGTGAGCTCTCCAATCAGTGAATACAGACCATTCGAGACAGTGAGCTCTCCAATCAGTGAATACAGACCATTCGAGATGGTGAGCTCTCCAATCAGTGAATACAGACCATCCGAGATGGTGAGCTCTCCAATCAGTGAATACAGACCATCCGAGACGGTGAGCTCTCCTATTAGTAAATGCCAACCATCCTCTTTAGAAATTCAGGTGGAGATCAAAGGTCAGGACACCGGCAAATCCAGTGATGGCTTTCGCCCTGTATCATGTCGGCATCCGCGCCTCTTTTATAGAGTTAGTACGGGGTTATATGACCCAAACCCTCCAATCAGAAGAAAAGGTCAGAGTTATAGTAAACTGTAGGTGGGCGTCTGTATCCGGGTTAACTCTGGCAAGTGGTGCACAAGCTCCCCTGAGGTGGCCTCAGTCTGGCCTAGTACCCCTCTGACCAGCTTGAACATGGCTAAGTGGCACCCGGCCTCAGTTACTGAAGGTACCGGGTGAAGGTAAGCAGTGGAGCCTTGTGCTCAAAGTTCAGAAAAGTTCATTTAAATTATAAAAACAGAAGAGATCGCTGAATTTTGATAAGATGTCAGAAACAACTAACGAAATATTTGAAAATCAGAAGTAACCCAAATTAAACATAACAAAAAAAAAAACACTATATTCGTTAAAGATGAACCACGCTGCTGATCTGGTTGTACGTGGCCCCGGGGTCAAAGAATTGTTGTGATTGGAGCCGCCCAGCCAACTGGCTGCATTCACACCTCGGCTTTACACATGAGCTCTGCGTTTGCAGCCAGCTCCGGAGCCAGAGGAAATGACTGCGTGTTATCTTGGAATGTTGTGAGCTGTGTAATGTGGCCACTTTCCATACACCCCCCCCCCCCCCCAATAAGAAACCTGGAGGTGGCTGCAGTGACCCTGGTCCTACCTTTGAGATCTTTGGAAAAGCATTCATAGCCTCATACATAGTCTGCAGCACCTCAGCAGGATGCCTTTACCTCACTGCCACTATAAGGTCACATGGAAATTTCCATTATTAGATTTTATGACATACCCCGTTTCCCGGAAAATAAGCCCTAGTAAGATTTGAGCATTATTTTCTAATGCGTGAAATGTTAGCCCTACCTTGAATTTAAGCCCTAGTTACAAGGTATAGGAGCAGCTGTAAAGGAGGGTGAGGACCCATCATGGCTGTAAGGGAGGGTGAGGACCCATCATGGCTGTAAAGGAGGGTGAGGACCCATCATGGCTGTAAAGGAGGGTGAGGACCCATCATGGCTGTAAAGGAGGGTGAGGACTCATCATGGCTGTAAAGGAGGGTGAGGACTCATCATGGCTGTAAAGGAGGGTGAGGACCCATCATGGCTGTAAAGGAGGGTGAGGACCCATCATGGCTGTAAAGGAAGATGAGGACACATCATGGCTGTAAAGGAGGGAGAAGACACATCAGGGCTGTAAAGGAGGGTGAGGACACACCATGGCTGTAAAGGAGGGTGCGGACACATCATGGCTGTAAAGGAGGGTACGGACCCATCATGGTTGTAAGGGAGGGTGAGGGCCCATCATGGCTGTAAGGGAGGGTGAGGACCCATCATGGCTGTAAGGGAGGGTGAGGCCCCATCATGGCTGTAAGGGAGGGTGAGGCCCCATCATGGCTGTAAGGGAGGGTGAGGACCCATCATGGCTGTAAGGGAGGGTGAGGACCCATCATGGCTGTAAAGGAAGGTGAGGACCCTTCATGGCTGTAAAGGAGGGTGAGGGCCCATCATGGCTGTAAGGGAGGGTGAGGACCCATCATGGCTGTAAGGGAGGGTGAGGCCCCATCATGGCTGTAAGGGAGGGTGAGGACCCATCATGGCTGTAAGGGAGGGTGAGGACCCATCATGGCTGTAAAGGAAGGTGAGGACCCTTCATGGCTGTAAAGGAGGGTGAGGACCCATCATGGCTGTAAAGGAGGTTGAGGACCCATCATGGCTGTAAAGGAGGGAGAAGACACATCAGGGCTGTAAAGGAGGGTGAGGACACACCATGGCTGTAAAGGAGGGTGCGGACACACCATGGCTGTAAAGGAGGGTGCGGACACATCATGGCTGTAAAGGAGGGTGCGGACCCATCATGGTTGTAAGGGAAGGTGAGGCCCCATCATGACTGTAAGGGAGGGTGAGGCCCCATCATGGCTGTAAGGGAGGGTGAGGCCCCATCATGGCTGTAAGGGAGGGTGAGGCCCCATCATGGCTGTAAGGGAGGGTGAGGACCCATCACGGCTGTAAAGGAAGGTGAGGACCCATCATGGCTGTAAAGGAGGGTGAGGACCCATCATGGCTGTAAAGGAGGTTGAGGACCCATCATGGCTGTAAAGGAGGGTGAGGACCCATCATGGCTGTAAAGGAGGATGAGGACACATCATGGCTGTAAAAGGAGGGAGAAGACACATCAGGGCTGTAAAGGAGGGTATGGACACACCATGGCTATGAAGGAGGGTGCGGACACACCATGGCTGTAAAGGAGGGTGCGGACACACCATGGCTGCAAAGAAGGGTGCGGACACATCATGGCTGTAAGGGGGGGTGAAGTCACACAGGTAAGCTCGTCTGTCAGGAGTGAAATGTCTGATCTTGCTGGCTGTACCACAGTCTGCCGCCATGCTGGGCACATGGCCAATCTCTGTGCACGTACTGTACCGGAGCTACTGTACCGCTACCACCATCCTGCCAGCTGCCAGGTAGCTACAAGACATCCTTATTGCTTGTCTTTATTAACTGTCTGCAGCACCAACACCCGTTAAAGTGGACCAAAACACAGGATTTTGACAATCCTGGGTTTTGGTCCTTGCCCTCAGGGTACCCAAATTGGGTGGGGTGCCCCACTGTGTGGAATGGTTACGGTTATGGTTACACTCCGGGGTATAAATAGATTGTGGGACAGATCTTTGTAATGACCCCAAATATATTTATACATAGTAATTAGATCCCCCCTCAGGCACCTGTTTTCTAAACTAAATAAACCTAACTGACAATCTCTCCGGGTACTCTAGCCCTGCACTCCTTTTATTAACTTTGTTGCCCTCCTTTGAACGCGCTCCAGTTCTGATATGTCCTTCTTACGCACAGGTGCCCAGAACTGTACACAGTATTCCATATGGGGTCTGATCATCTAACCAATGGGGATCTGGTGTCCGAGGTCAGGGTTGAAGAAAATCTGGGTTCCAGTGACCATCAATGCTTATGCTTCAGAATAAAAACAGACATTGTGCAATCACACACCAGAACCAAAGTGCTAGACTTTAGGAAGACAAACTTCAAGGAAATGGCGGAGTATGTAGAAAGAAAATTAGGTGAGTGGAACAGAGTAGCAGAAGTAAGTGCCCAGTGGTCACTATTAAAAATGGCCATCTTAAAGGCAACTAAGCAATATGTGAAACAAACTAGCAAGAATAAAAGGAAGAAGAAACCATTATGGTTTACTAGGGAAGTCAGCACTATCATAAAAGATAAGAAGTCTGCCTATAAGAAGTATAAAGTAAGTGGAAGTGTAGCTGACAGAGAGGCATATAAAATTAAACAGAGGGAAGCAAAACTAATTATAAGGACTGCTAAAGGGCAAAAGGAGGAAGAAATGGCCAAATCTATGAAGAGGGGAGATAAAACCTTTTTCCGATATATTGGTGACAGAAAGAAGAAAAACAATGCAGTCTCAAAAATTAGAAATAGGGAAAATAAATATATTGATGGAGATAAGGCTGTGGCTGACCATCTGAATAGCTACTTTTGTTCGGTATTTTCAGATAGTAGCAGGCACGGCCATAGCACAGCATCCCGCTGGGAGGGTACAGCTCCGGAGTTTCTGGAGGCTGATGTCCTATCCGAGCTGGCATATCTAAAGGTAAGTAAGGCGATGGGTCCAGATGGAATCCACCCCAGAGTTCTAAGGGAACTTAGGTTTGTGATTGCAGCCCCTCTAACTGATTTACTTAACCATTCCCTTTCAACTGGTGAGGTTCCAGATGATTGGAGAATGGCCAATGTCGTACCAATACATAAAAAGGGGAGTAGAGAAGAAGCCAGTAATTACAGGCCAGTTAGTTTAACATCTATAGTGGTCAAATTAATGGAAACACTCTTAAAAAAACAGATAATTTCCCATCTAAAAATTAATGACCTATTGGACCCAAAACAGCACGGCTTTACTGAGGGCAGATCATGTCAGACCAATCTTATTGATTTCTTTGACAATGTCACTAAAGTGTTAGATGAAGGTGGTGCTGTGGATATCGCCTATCTGGATTTTAGCAAAGCCTTTGACACTGTACCACATAAGGAGCTCATAGATAAGTTATTGAAGGTAGGACTCAATCCCTGGATAGTTCAGTGGATTTCCAGTTGGCTGAGGGATCGGTATCGGAGCGTTGTTGTAAATGGCGTGCAATCTGAACAAAGGCGAGTTACAAGTGGTGTGCCGCAAGGCTCTGTCCTGGGCCCCATTCTTTTTAATATATTTGTAAGTGACATAGGAGAAGGCTTGGTAGGAAAAGTTTGTCTGTTTGCTGATGATACAAAGGTTAGTAATAGGGTGGATATTCCGGGAGGTGTCTGCAACATGGAAAATGATTTAGCTTTACTGGATAGATGGTCAAAACTGTGGAAACTAGAGTTAATGTAAAATCCTGCACTTGGGTAGAAGGAATCCCTGCTCTGAGCACCGTATGGGCAGCGCTGTGTTATCCAGGACCTCGGAGGAGAGAGATTTAGGGACACTGATTACTGAAAGCTGCAAGATGATTGGACAGTGTAGCCAGGCAGTGGGAAAAGCAAGCAGGATGCTCGGCTGCATAGCTCGAGGCATCACCAGTAGGAAGAGGGAGGTTGTGATGCCGCTGTATAGAGCCCTGGTGAGGCCACAGCTAGAATACTGTGTGCAGTTCTGGAGACCTTACCTGCAAAAAGACATTATTCAAATAGAACGTGTCCAAAGGCCGGCAACAAAAATGGTGGAAGGACTTATACTTAAAACTTATCAGGAGAGACTTAAAGAACTTAATTTGTACAGTCTGGAGGAAAGAAGGGAAAGGGGGGACATGATTGAGACCTTTAAATATGTGAAAGGATTGAATAAGGTTCAGGAGGGAAGTGTTTTTAAGAAGAAACTTAATGATAGAACAAGGGGGCACAACCTGAAGCTAGTCGGGGGGAAGATCAGGAGCAATGTTAGAAAATGTTATTTTACAGAAAGAGTAGTAGATGCTTGGAACAAATTTCCAGCAGAGGTAGTTGAAAAATCAACAGTCACTGAATTTAAACATGCCTGGGATAAGCCTCCATCTATCCTAAGATAAAGAGAACATACAGTATACACATAAGGGTAGACTAGATGGACCGTATGGTCTCCTTCTGCCGTCAACCTTCTATGTTTCTATGTTTGTACAGGGGTAAAAGGATTGTCTGGTCATGAGCACCTATGCCCCTCTTGATGCACCCCATGATTCTGTTTGCTTTGGCAGCTGCTGCCTGACATTGATTACAACAGTTACGTTTATTGTTAACTAAAACTCTGAGGTCCTTTTCCATTGTTGTTTTACCAAGCGTTTCTTTATTTAGTATGTAATAATGAAACAGATTTCTCCTTCCCATGTGCATTACCTTAGATTTATCTGTGTTCAACTTAATTTGCCATTTAACTGCCCATGCTTCCAATTTATCTAAATCTGTTTGTAGCTGCCTGCTTTCCTCTTTTGGGTTAATTACTTTACACACTTTTAGCTTAGTATCATCTGCAAATATTGAGACGTTACTGTTTAATCCATACCCAATGTCATTAATATATATACTGAATTGGACTGACCCTTGTGGTACTCCGCTAGTAACAATGACCCAGTCTGAGTATGTACCTTTGATAACCACCCTCTGCTTCCGATCCATCATTAAGCCAATTTCTCACCCGAATGCACACGTTTTCCAAGCATTCTCATCTTTTGCACAAGTCTTTTATGTGGCACAGTATCAAATTTTTTAGAAAAGTCAAGATATAGAATATCTATCGACTCCCCCTGATCCAATCTTGAACTTACCTACTCATAAAAGCTGATTAGGTTTGCCTGGTAGGAGCGATTCCTCATAAATCCATGCTGATATGGAGTAATAAGGTCATTTCCCCAAGATACTCCAGGATAATATCCCTTAAGAAACCTTCAAACAGCTTTCCTAACAGGACACACAAGCAATCTTGAGAAGTGTCATTGAGTAATTGCTGATGAGGAGTCCTCATAGCTCTGCAGGTCTCCATTCTTCTGATGTTACATAGTAACATAGTATGTAAGACTGAATAAAGACTTTAGTCCATCCAGTTCAGCCTGTTTCTCTCCTTCCAGTGGTCTAGTAGCCATAGCTGGAAATGTTATTACATGCCAGGAAGGCATCCCGGCCACTATAGATCTCCTTCCAGTGGTCTAGTAGCCATAGCTGGTAATGTTATTACATGCAAGGAGGGCATCCCGGCCACTATAGATCTCCTTCCAGTGGTCTAGTAGCCATAGCTGGAAATGTTATTACATGCCAGGAAGGCATCCCGGCCACTATAGATCTCCTTCCAGTGGTCTAGTAGCCATAGCTGGAAATGTTATTACATGCCAGGAAGGCATCCCGGCCACTATAGATCTCCTTCCAGTGGTCTAGTAGCCATAGCTGGAAATGTTATTACATGCCAGGAAGGCATTCCGGCCACTATAGATCTCCTTCCAGTGGTCTAGTAGCCATAGCTGGAAATGTTATTACATGCCAGGAAGGCATCCAGGTCACTTTTGAACGTTTTTACTGTATCCCTCATAACTACCTCCTCTGGCAGCGAGTTCCATAGTGTCACTGCTCTTACAGAGAAGAATCCCCTCCTATGTCGGTGGAGAAAGCACCTTTCCTCTAACCTTAGTGGATGCCCTCGGGTTATGGTTACACTCCGGGGTATAAATAGATTGTGGGACAGATCTTTGTATTGACCCCGAATATATTTATACATAGTTATTAGATCACCCCTCAATCGTCTTTTTTCTAGACTAAATAAACCTAACTTGGACAATCTTTCCGGGTACTCTAGCCCCCACACTCCTTTTATTAACGTTGTTGCCCTTCTTTGAACGCGCTCCAGTTCGGATATGTCCTTAAGCACAGGTGCCCAGAACTGTACACAGTATTCCATATGGGGGTCTGACCAGTGACTTGTACAGGGGTAAAATGATGCTCTGGTCATGAGCACCTATGCCCCTCCTGATGCACCCCATGATCCTGTTTGCTTTGGCAGCAGCTGCCTGGCATTGATTACTACAGTTGAGCTTATTGTCAACTAAAAACCCTAGGTCCTTTTCCATTGTTGTTTTACCAAGTGTTTCTTTATTTAATGTGTAATCATGACACAGATTTCTCCTTCCCATGTGCATAACCTTACATTTATCTGTGTTAAACTTCATTTGCCATTTAACTGCCCATGCTTCCAATTTATCTAAATCTGTTTGTAGCTGCCTGCTGTCCTCTTTTGTTTTAATTACTTTACTCAGCTTAGTATCATCTGCAAAGATTGAGACTTTACTGTTCAATCCGTACCCAATGTAATTTATATATATATTGAAGAGAATTGGTCCCAGAACTGACCCTTGTGGTACTCCACTATTAACAGTGACCCAATCTGAGTGTGTACCATTGATAACCACCCTCTGCTTCCGATCACTAAGCCAATTTCCCACCCATCTGCACACGTTTTCCCCCAGTCCAAGCATTCTCATCTTTTGTACCAGCCTTTTATGTGGCACATGGGCTCCATTTGCATACTTACTTGCAATGGCAGTAGAGGACAGTGAATCACTACATCCAATCAAGGAGCCTTTCTCCACATGAGTGGAACAAGGGATGTATACAGAAAGCATGATGTCAGCACTAGAGATGACAAGAGAAGATCAGATGTCAGGGGTCCACGGGATCAATCAATCGTGTGGGAGAAAAGGTTTTAACTTTACAAATCCTTTAAAGTGCTACAGCAGGCAAAGGTAATTGTTACACCATTGTGTCGAACTACATTTGGCGCTGTCCTAAACTGTTTACTTTTTTTTTTAAATTGAAGTAGAAATGGTTGAGATATTGAAGTTTACAGGTTCAGCTTATGATTTCCCTTCTGTAAAAAAGTGGGCATGGCCCTTGGATTTGTGATACTGCATAATCTATGATGAATCTGGAGGAGATGGAGGCAGAGGGAAGATGGAGGGACCAGAAATCCTGTCCCACTGCTTAGCTGATTGGGGGATGAGATAAAAATACCATTTTGTGAATACTCACCTTGTAAAATGGGTATTATAAGTATGTCTCACACCCTGCTTCGGAAGTAGTCATTACACTTGGGTTATGTCCAGTAGAGGGCGAACTTCTGCAGAGATGACTAGAAAAAAAGGAAGCCCCTCCCGGTCCATAAATACCTGGGACCTCCCAAGCACCTCCCAGTATAAGAAAGCAGTAAGGGGACCAGGAAGAGCAACTAAAAAACTTACAAGACAAAACAGTAACACCAAAGAGGATCCAAGATACAACTCAGGGCGGGGCGAAGCAGGGTGTGAGACATACTTATAATACCCATTTTACAAGGTGAGTATTCACAAAATGGTATTATCCTAAGTATGTCTCACACCCTGCATCGGAAGTAGTCATTACACTTGGGACATCCAATAGCAGTGTCCAAAAAGGGTGGGGATCCCAATAGGCAAAAATGCACAAATGAAAACCCCTGCCGCTTGTAGAACTGTGCGGCCAAAAGGCCCGCACATCAACCTTACAAAAACTTGTAAAAGGTATGAACAGGTGACCAAGTAGCAGTCGCACAACTTATTCCACTAAACTGAAAAGGGGAACCCTCCCCTTGGCAATATAGGCCCACACGAGGACCAGACATATCCATTAAAAATGGCAAATATGAAGGCACCAAACCCGTCAGGGGCCAGAGGGCACCACAAACAAGGCTTCCTTCCTACAGAAAAAGGAAGTAGCCAAGAAATAGAAAATCAGCAGGGCCCTCTCCTCGTCAAAGCTAGACGAAGGACACAAGGAAGAAAAACACATCCTTAAAAAGATGGAAACACAGCGAACAGAAGCAATAGCCAACAAAAAGGCAATCTGTCGTGCAAGCATAGAAAATGCAGATCCCAAATAGCCGCCAGGCTATTTCTGAGGACAAAAGATCCTAGAAGAACACCACCAGGACAGAGGCCTGCCCCAGCAAAGCCCTTAAGCTGGAGCCCCAGACCGTACAGACGAAAGTCCAAAACCTAGAGAACAAAAACACCTTGCAAGGCAAGGCCCTAGCCTCACACCTATCAATATAGGACCGCCAAGTCCTGTAGAAGAAGTTAAAGGAAGACCACTTCCCAGCCAAAACAAGGGTCCAAAGCACAGCATCAGACAAAACTTCCTCTATGAAGATGGAGAAGGTTGCAGGAGCCACGCCGCAAAGCCAGCGCTTGCAAACTGCAGAACAAACCAAACCTATCTTGACCACCCTGGAGCCACCAGCGTTGCTGACGCACCCTCAGGAGCCAGCTAGCGCACCACCTTGCCCACCACGGCGAAGGAAGGAGACAGGTGCAGGAACCACAGACCCCTCCAGGCAAAAGACATGGCGACCACTGCCGGAGGCAGAGGAACCTGAGACCGAAAAACCAAACGTTGGGAGCTAGTGATTGCAACGGGAAGCAAGGAGAACCACCTCCGGAAACCCCCACTTGCGACAGAGGGACCGAAACACCTTGCGGTAAAAAGAAAAGCACCGTGATATCCACTCCCGGAATGAATGCTGCTGAGATGCATGGAACATCGCTCTCCACCCATGCAAGAATCAGCGACACTTCCCTGAGGGCACTCCAGCTGCGAGTCCCTCCTTGGTGATCGACGTAAGCGACCGCAGTTCAAGCGTCCAACTGAAGCTGAACCGGCAACCTGTAAATGATGCATCCAGCATGACAGAATAGAACAAATAGCTCTGAGCTCCAAAAACAGAGATGGGAGCGGGAGCCTCCTGAAGACTCCTCAGCCCCTGGAACCGAAAGTCCATCCAGAAAAGTCCCCAGCCCGACAGGCTGGCATTCGTGGCAACCGTCTCCCAAGAGCCAAAAAGGATCTGCCCCTCAACAGACCGCTAAGCTCCAGCCACCACTGAAAGGATTGCCGAACCCTGGGAGACAGCAGAAATGACCGAGCCAACCCCCGGGAACAGCCGTCCCAAATCCGCAATAGACGGAACTAGAGCGACCTCATGAGGAACTCATGAGGAGCAAAGGGGACTGCTTAGAAGGAAAAACCACCATCAATCCCACCAGTTTCATCCCTAGCCGGAAAGAGGCGAGGATTGTCCATGAGAACAAATATCAGGTCCTGAACCCTCTGCACCTTTGAGCGAGGAAAGAACCCTCTGGCCTGACCGGATCCAGATTCGTGCCAGAGAACTTGGAGTGGGTGATCACCCATCCGAACCGTTCCAGCGTCGTCACCACCCTGGAGTCCATCTCCACCCCGCATAGAAAAGATCCTGTAATGAGTAGATCATCCAGATACGGCACAATGTAAACACCCTGGGCTCCGAGAAGGGCCATTATGCCCGCCAGCCCCTTGGTGAACACCCTTGGCACCGAAGGCAACCAGAAAGGAAGGGCCTAAAACCTAGAGCTCTCCCCGTCGGGGAATTGAACCCTGGTCTCCGGCGGGGATACTGACCACTATACTAACAAGGATCAGCTACAACTGAAAATGCCGATCTTCCACCCCAAAACCGAGAATCTCAGGTGAGCGGGGTAGAATGAACATAAAGGTAACAACCGTGATGTCTATAAATGTCACAAAAGCCCCCTGATGAAGGGAATAGATGACTGAACGCAGAGACTCCCTGCGGAACTTCTGGAATCTGATGAACCTGCAGAAAGGCCTCAAAAACCAGAATGGTTCTGATAGATCTATCCTGTTAAGGGACCACAAGGGTTGGAACAATAGCCCCGGCCCCTGCACAGCCCGGGGGTCCGAGGAAACCCGAGAACAGAGGAATCACCACTGAAGATAGAGAAGGCCGCACCTCTGCCAGCTCTGGCACCGAGAAAAGAAGGATTACAGGAGCCTGCCCCCCGAAGAGAGCACGTCGCCTCTAGCATGGCGGAAGCCTGCCTCCTTACGCAACTGAATCCAATATGAGTCCAAACAACCGCATACCCCTGAAGGGTAGCCAATGTTAGCAACCAGACAGAGCGTCGTATAGCCACAAGCAAAGCTGATATTCCGCCATACCGACATATAGTGTCATCCAGGCAGACAAGACCATGGTCAGGAACTATACACACCGCATAAGCGCAGCCAAATTAGCACTGACAGGGTCCGGCTGGGACCCCTCAACAGGCCCCAAACCACAGACCTGAGAACCACAACCATGATTACAGAAATACAAACCGACCGCCAGGCAGAACCCACGCCGGCAAGGGCATGTCAAGCCATCTGATCAACTGACGATCCTCACGATACTCAACCGTGGAGACGCCTAGAGAGTGCACCACAGATGCGTCGGACAATCCCAGCACCGGACGCATCGACCTCGGGAGGAGATGACCAGCGCTTCACCGCAATCCCCATACAGGGATACCTCCTATCCCGTTCCTGAGGAAAACCGGGAAGCCGGTTAGATCCCTCCCGATCCTTAATAATCATAAATTAGAATGAAACTGAGTTGGGCACCCATACGAGGCTTAGAGGTCTCAAGAAAAAAATTATTTTCCCTTCTGCGGAGGGGACTCCGCCGTAAGAGGAATAGCCAACACCTCAAATAAATGGCCAGGATCTTGGGGATAACCACAGCATCCCCAAACCCCGCCTCAGGATCCCAACTGCTGATCCTCAGGACCATCAGATTCCAGAAACAGCTCTTTCCGCAAGCGGAAAATAAACAGACCAGTCAAGGGAATCATGATCATCAAGAACCGGCACTGCCGGAGACAGATGTCTTCTCTTAGCCGAGGCCACACTGGCCACAGAGCTAGAAACAATATATCGATGTTGGCCAATCCAGCACATACATCAGATTGCGACTCCCCGCTAATGACAATGTCACATGGGGTACAGATAATTTAAGGTGAAGTAGGTGATAAGGCCGGCGGCACTGACCCAGACGTCCGGGCCCCCGACTGCCGTGTTAAGGCCTGCTGACCACAAGGTATGCACTAGCACAGTATCCCAAACAAGGGATACCCCCCAACCCACACACCGCCGGGACTGCCCCGAAGGGAGCCAGAGCCCGGATCCAGGGGAGCCTCCAAATGGTGATTTGTATGGTAGTCGCAATGACCCGCGGGAATTACGCTAGAAGCAACCCGGGATGCCCCTTAAGTCCGTAAGTGGGAGGATTTGCAAGCCCAAGGGACCCCAGGACACATTGACAGGAGGGCCCCCATAATAAAGAATCAAGACAAGCACTCATACATTCAAACAGAGTGTGGCTAAACAAAGAATATAAAAAAAATATATAGATATACATAATGCGACAAGGAGCATATAATATAAAAGATAAATCATCTATACCATGCTAGTGTCATATGCAATATTACCAGGAACGCAAGGTGGGACAAAAGGATCCCACGGTGTGCTAATCTGGCGCTGGATAAAGCGCCCTAACAACATACAATCAAGGGACAATCAAAGCCCCACAGGGCACTCACCTCGACCAGAAGTCTTCAGAGCCGAACCTTGATCTGGAGGAAGCAGACGAAGAGGGCAGGCCAGCGCGGATCGCACGCCTCCGCCTCCCCATCCTCACCAACGGGCGCTCAGTGAAAGAGATAGAGCGAGGGAGAGAGAGAGAGAGAGAGAGAGGTACGGGCCGCCGCCGCCGCGGCAAGCGCCCGGCCCCCTCCCCATCAAAAGAAATAACTGGGCGCCGCTGAGGGCGCCAAAGAGCGAGAGAGCGGGGCGGGCCGCCGTCAGCGTGTAGAACGCCCGGCCCCGCCCCCTCCTTAGTCACGAAAGCCAGGCGCCGCAGATGGTGCCAAAGAGAAGAGAGAAAGAGAGAGAGAGAGGGGTGGGCCGCCGCCAATGCGTCGAGCGCCCGGCCCCGCCCCCCTCCGCATAACAGTAAAAAGAGTCAAGAGTGTGTGAGGGAGAGGGACGGGCCGCCACCAACGCCCAGAGCGCCCGGCCCCACCCCCTCCCCATAGCAAGATAGAACAGGGCGCCGCAGAGCGCGCCAGAAGAAAATAAGTGAGAGAATGAGAGAGTGAGGATGCGGGAGCGGGCCGTCCCAGCACGCAGAGCGCCCGGCCCCGCCCCCCTTCCGACCACAGGCAATGAGACCGGGCGCCGCCGAGGGTGCCAGAGAGAGTGGGGCGGGCTCCTGCCAGCGCGCCGAGCGCCCGGCCCCTCCCCCTCTCCTCACAGCAAAGAGGGGAGACGAATCCCCTCAGCCTCCCCACTAGCCGCCATGACAGTGCGGCCGTCTCTCCCGACGGCCGCTGCATGTCAGGACAACCAAACTACAGTAAAAAAAACACCAAAATTACAGTAAAAACACACACACGTTAACACTCATTGTCCCCTAATAAATAAAGGAATACTTCCCGAAGCTCCGTGACCACTGGGCAAGGGAAGGTCACAGCCCCCCCCCTCGTCCCACAGAGAATAAAGGAACAAGGGAGGGAGGGATCCCCAACTACAAAGTAAAAAGTGGGGGAACGGACAGGGCATCCCAAACCGGGGTCACCAACCCGGTTAACCACCTACCCTCTAGTATAGGGTCTCACGGTGGAGCATTAGCTCCCAAGCACCTAGGGTGCCATTCTACCCTCACCCGGACCGGCAGCCTAGGCTCGGAGGCAGGGTAAATCAAAAGGGGATCCGGGCGGTAATAGGTAAAATAGAGGGCTGGGAGTCATCCCGGCTACCTGAAATCCCCCTGTGCAAGGAGGAGACATCATCTTCTGCTTGCTTGCCGTCTGCAGAGACTAAAACTGGGAGGTGCTTGGGAGGTCCCAGGTATTTATGGACCGGGAGGGGCTTCCTTTTTTTCTAGTCATCTCTGCAGAAGTTCGCCCCCTACTGGACATAACCCAAGTGTAATGACTACTTCCGAAGCAGGGTGTGAGACATACTTAGAATAAAGAGACACCAATTCCCCCCACATTGATGGAATAGGTGCAGGAGCTGGAGACGATCCGCTGCATGGAAGAACTAACCACAAAGAATAGAGAGACCACATGGTATACAGTGACTCACACCTCCCAGCCCTACTTCAGTAGACCTAATATGGTGCTATGCCTCCGTCCGCCCCTAGGCTTAGCCTTGGGTGCCCCTACTATGTCCACTAGCAACATCGCCATGAAGAGTGCTGACATGAGAGGTCATCTGGGGGAACGATCCACCTAGTATTCCTCCCCGTGCATGCCTGGTGTGTTGTTCCCTGCCCGCGACCCCTCTACCCGCAATCCCCCTGTCTTTCCGCAATCTGTCTGCACTCCCCCTTCCATCCTAAGCACAGGCTATTCCAGAATTTAGAAGAAAAATTCTTAAAGTCGCGATCAGTGACACCCAGATCCACATATGGAGCATAACTATACCTAAACAAATTCCGGGACTAGGGGACGATTTATTGGCCCCAATAGTATACGTTCGGGGTCGTGTCAAGGCTCGATTCTTCCTTAGAACAGCTTCTGAGCCCACCCCCCAATTTCAATGTGTAATCATTTACAAAAGCGGGCGCAGAATATTATTGATAGACGGGAAGTGGCTTAAAGCGGTCCTTCACTCTGAATAAGAGTCTATCTTATATGTTTCCCACACACTGTACATACAGATTGCCCACATTAAAAATCATCCTACCTGCACCTACTGCATTTTATGGGCATTTAAACATTCAAGATGGCGGCTTATGGAAGCCGCCATCTTATCAGGCAGCCTGCAAACAGGAAGTGCCTCCTGACTGTGCTGCTCTGCATTCTGGGACTGCTGACCTTTTCCTGACCCCAGCTCTGCTCTGTCTGAGCAAAGCACAGCTCTAACCTGCCCCCCTGTACCTTATCCCACTCTCCTCTCCTCAGTAAGTGTGATGCTTCTGAGTCAAGGTGGCGGCGCCCGTATCCTAAATTCCTGAACAGAGTTGCAGCCCAGTGGGGGAAAGAATAATAACTTAGTGACTAAAAATGTAAAATATATTAATTTTTGATGCTGGGGAACCGTTTAAGAGTTTGGGCTTTTCATTAAATCATGGTGAAGGTCCGGTTTAATTCCAATGTCTGTATTATGTTTGTTTAGGTGTTCGATGTACCCCCCCCCTTTTCTTGCCCTTTTTTTTTCTTGCTTGTTGTATTGTATGCTCCCCTTTTTTTGTATCTTCTTAAAATTTGATTATACTAAAAAGAGATTGGCATTGTCTGAACCTATAAAACCCAGATATCTCGGCCATTTCTGCTTCAATTCGAAAATGGAAAACAGTTTAGGACAGCGCCAAATGTAGCCCAATTGTGTAACAATTACCTTTGCCTGCTGTAGCACTTTAAGACATTTGACACATTGATAAAATGTGGCAAGCTCTCCAGGTGATAAGGAGAGCTCACTTTCACATCAGGTGGAGAGCGGAGCACCATTTAGAGAATAAGCCGCTATATGAGAACTCTTGTAACAACCCCAAACTGTTTCTTCGCAAAACGACTCATTTTGGAAAATAAAGGATTTATTTCTTATAAAAATTTCTCATCATTTCTGATAGGAAAAAATTCATGATCGTCTTTGGTCCATAGTACACAAAGTAACACAATACTGCCATCTTGGGGTTCACCGGCTTCGGAGTGGCTTGGCATATACTGGCTCGAAAACGTAGTTCATGACGGACAGGAAGACGCTGGCGAGGAAAATGACGCTCATGACAGCCAGCAGGACGTAGCGGCCGATGAAGAACGTGTCCACAATCTGTAGAAGACAAAACACACTTTAGATGATTAACTACGGTAAGTACATGATGAGGGAGTATAATAAACACTAAAATCTATGTATAATAAAGGAGGTGACTTACGGACATCAGCAACTGCCATGCTCACAGGCCGGGCCCTCACACCTACTGTATTCCTTTAACTACAGCCCAATAAGAAAACCCAGGATTATCACTATCCCGGGTTTTGGTGTACTATTTGTAACCCCATTAATCACCCATAAAGACTTGCTGGTCACACGGCTCATGCGATGACTCTCATTCAATCAGCGCCATATGTTGTGCATAATAATGCCCAGGATGTGGCTCTGTTTAAACACAATTGGCAATAGAGAACGTAAAACACCACATCCCATTTCCATTTTTGACAGGGGAGTGGTTACTAAAAGTGCCCTGGGGGGGGGGGGCATCTTTCTTCACCTCAGGCAGCAGGGAGGTTAGTTTCACCCCTGTCTATATGTGATGGCTGGGCCCCTAGTTTGAATTGGACCCAAGGCTACCAGACTCACCCCCGTATTCAAACTGTTCAGACAGTCATGTTACAGGTTTCAGGGGCCCAGACACAACAAGGCTGAGATCAGACAGGGAGCCCAGCCTTGACATATGGATTACTAGGGGAGCTCAGGCATTGTGGCCCCTACTATGAAGTGCCCTGGATAGGAAATAGAAGCTGTATAGCAGTTAATTGACCCATTTCACACCTTTATTAGACTGTTACATTTGATGTGGATAAAATATATTATTATTTATTTAAATGGACACCCCAGGCAAAGGCCTAGCCTATCTGAATGGCTGGGCGCAGGAGCCAATCTGCAAGTGAGCAGAGCATCGGAGAGGAAAGGGAGGTATGACAGGGGCCCTATGGACACCCTTCACCATCTGGAAAAAAAACCTGTATTCTACCAAAAAGTGGGGTGGCTTGTGCACCTTCCCCCTAGAATGTGTGTATCGGGAGGGTGTGGTCATGCTTAAAAGAAACTCCAGGCCTACTTCGGCCTACTTTTTGTAGACATACATATGAATAACCATCTCCCCTTTGTGAGGGTTTTTACAATATATGGATCTGAATCTTTGGTTTAATGCAACAGCTTTATTGCATTGTGCGCCCTAAAACAACTAATGAGAAACAGTGTTTTAGGGGAAGAGAGGTGCCCCAACAATGTTCCCCTCTCTGATTCCCAACACTAGCACTTGTCTCTTTCAGAGCCATCAGGGAATTGGACAAAATATGGCTGGCTGGATGTTGAGATTTAATGCAATAATGCAAAAGCTTAATCGCATTGTGAGCCCTAACAGACGCCAGGGAGCATAGGCTTACAGGGTCTCTGCTGTGCTGCCCCCCCCCACCCTCGCTAGCTGCTCGGAAATGAGCGGCCCCAACAATGTTCCTCTACACTGCAGCCTCCCATTAGTGCTTGCTTCTTTCAGCGCCAAGTGGGAGCTGAAACAAAATATGGGTCTAGACGGTTTAATGCAATAGTTTAATCGCATTGTAAGCCCTAAAACAATTGCTCAGAAACAGTGTTGGAGGGGAAGAGAGGAGCCCTAACAACGTTCTACTGCAGTGAAGCCTGGCACTAGTGCTTGCCTCTTTCAGAGTCAAGTGGGAGCTGGAACAAAATATGGGTCTGGTTGTGCTGGTTTAATGCAATAATGCAAACGCGTTATCGCATTGTGCGCCCTAAAACAACTGCTCAGAAACAGTGTTGGAGGGGAAGAGAGCAGCCCCCAATATGTGCCTCTGCACTGAAGCCTCCTACTAGTGCTTGCTTCTTCCAGTACCAGGTGGGAGCTGGACAAAATATGGGCCTAGATGGTTTAATGCAATAGCTTTATCACATTGTGAGAAGTAAAACAATAGCTCAGAAACGGTGTTGGAGGGAAAGAGAATGACCCCAGCAATGTTCCTCTACGCTGAATCCTCCCAGTAATGCTTGCTTCTTCCAGTGCCAAGTGGGAGCTGGGCAAAATAGGGGTCTCAATGGTATAATGCAATAGCTTAAAGGAGCAATATCGCAAAATTTGCATTAAAAAAGATAAATAATAGCCACACAATAGCTTCTAACATGTGTATAAATAATCTGCCGATAGAAAAAGGAAAAAATGTATGCCTTTCTTTTAAATTGTATAATGACAATGGCTCAGTCCATTTGCTGAATAGGGGGATCTGCTGGGTTGTATTTAGTGAACTGCTTCATTTAGCCCACTGGTCTCCTAGCAACACTTTACCTCAGAGGCTGACACTGTAATCAGTGGTAACGGCTGTGTGTGTGTGAGGTGCTGCTTTTGTTATGAGACCAGGTGACTCAAATGTGTAAAATCTATACAAAATAAACTAAACTGACTGAAAACGACTGAAATTCTTCTTTGAATAACTGCAGGAAAATCTAAAGGTATTAAAGTGGAACAAAACCCTGAGTGGCCGACCCTGAAGTCTATAAGACCCGGCCATTGACCTTGCCCCTTGGGCATTCTAAATCAGGATGCCCCACTGTGTGAAACGACCCCTGGATAACCACAGATACCCCCATTTTTCTGGCGCTCACGCAGATAGTCATTTATACAGGCCGGGCGGCCAGGAAGGTTACTGCTCAGGCTCCCCATCTGCGTGCAAACAGCGCTGATTGGATGAGAGCCAGCGCATGCGCTGTGGGACAGGGAAAGGTACGTTTTCACAGGCGAACTTGGGGATTTCACATATCAGGGCATCCCAAGTCAGGATGCCCCTAGGGGCACAAAACAAAACTCCAGAAAATCCTGGGTTGGGCTTTGCTCTAAACACACAAAGCTGAAAGAAAGATCATATGGAAAAATGTGTTGAGAAAAGAGAGAGAAAATGGTAAACTGAAAGATTCTGCAGCAGAGCCAACATGAAGGGAAAACTGTCAAAATCAGCTAAATGACTTCTAGAGCTTTTCTCTCTGTTTTAGATATATAACTTCTGGCCAGGCAATGTTGCAATGTTGTTATCTTATGCTGGAGGGCTGCCAGCACTGAACAGCTGATACTTTGATACATTGTTTCACCCCTCTCCTCAGCATGGAACAGGCCAGAGTGTCGGGCTCCGACACTCAGAAGACATAAACATGAACTATTAGTCTCCAGCTGCTCAACACACACATCATTTTTTTCTAAATTTGTAATTCTTACTCCAACACTTACCTACATTTAAAGTACCATTTAAATTCATCCATTTAAAGTCACCAAGAAAAATTTGCGATACTGCTCCTTTAATCGCATTGTGAGCCCTAAAACAATTGCTCTGAAACAGTGTTGGAGGGGAAGATAAGGGCCCCAACAATGTTCCACTGCAGTGAAACCTGGCACTAGTTCTTGCCTCTTGCAGAATCAAGTGGAAACTGGACAAAATACGGGTCTGGTTGTACTGGTTTAATGCAAGAATACAATAGCTTAATTGCATTGTGAGCCCTAAGAAAATTGCTCAGAAACAGTGTTGGAGTGGAAGAGAGGAGCACCAACAACGTTCTCCTGCAGCGAGGCATGGCACTAGTGCTTGCCTCTTTCAGAGCCAAGTGGGAGCTGGACAAAAAATGGGTCTGGTTGTGCTGGTTTAATGCAATAATGCAATCTCTTAATCGCATTGTGAGCCCTAAAACAGCTGCTCAGAAACAGTGTTTTAGGGTAAGGGATGTGCCCTAACAACGTTCCCCTCTCTGATTTCCGGCACTAGCATTTGCCTCCTGCAGAGCCACCAGGGAGTGGGAAAAAAAAGGTCTGGAAGTTGTGGTTTAATGCAATAGCTTTTTAGCATTATGAGCCCTAAAACAATTGCTCAGAAACAGTGTTGGAGGGGGAGAGATGTGCCATTGCCCAACAATGTTCCTCTACGCTGAGGCCTAGCACTAGTGCTTGTGTCTTCCAGAGCCAAGTGGAACGTGTCCAAAATATGAGCCTGGATGTCTTGGTTTAATGCAATAATGCAAACACGGGCAGGCTGATTCATTACTAACGCCAGGTAGCGACGGATGAGCGTCTGTAGAGCGGATTTCAGAGCGACCGCTAGTAGTCACTGTGCTCGGCCACTGTATGGGACCGAACGGTAGCGCCAGCTCAGTGCGACTGACTCACACCATATTCATCAAAAAACAGCCTCAAACACCGCCAGCGCTCAAAATCATGTAGTTGTAGCCCATAGCGCCAGAGGCTGTGTGATTAAAGTCTGTTTTTGAACATGTATCCACTAGTAACAAAGAGAAAACATATGGAATTACATTGTTATTACATTGTAACATGAACGCTTTAATACCAGACATGTAAGGACAAATCTGCATAAAAATATTATTAATCAAAAATGTCATTTTCTTGCCCAGGATACATGTCAGAAGTTTTGAGATTTTTTTTTAGGAAAAAAAAAATTGGGATCAGGAAAGGGATTTAAGGATCGTCCATTGAAATGTATGGGAGAGCGCCAGGTAGCGACAGGTAAGACGTGGCGCTCTGCAAGGATGAATGCCGGCGCTGTACGCTAAGCCTGGGATAATGATGAATCGTACGCTACATGGCGTTGTTCTAGTCGCTCACCAGATTCGGCTTCATAAATGTGTAATTGAGTGCCGTATCCGGCGTTCACCTGCCGCTGTACAGGCACTACCTGGCGCTATCCCTTCATAAATAAGGCCCTTAATCGCATTGTGAGCCCTAAAACAACTGCTCAGAAACTGTGTTGGAAAGGCCCCAATTTCGAATGCCTGGCACTAGGTCATCCAGTGTAAAGAGCCACCTGGGAGCTGTACAAAATTGCGGGTCGGCTTTAATGCGATAATGCAACAGGCCTAACGCAGGGCTGTATTCTGCACATTACAAATCGCTTTACTCTCCCTTTTTATGTGTGTGTTGTATTGAGTCTGTGGTAGGTTTTATACCCGGCATATACCCGGCTTACGTTTGGAACGTTTATATGGAGCATCTTAAGTTTCTTTAGACCATTCTCTTTTTCCTTCGCTCACGCGGCACAGAAGGGAAGCGCAGCCCCTGCATCCATCCATCAGATAACGGAGCATTGTATCCGAAACAGCCGGAGAAATGGACACCGGTATCCCGGCCCGATTTATCTAGCGGCCGCGGCTCTTCTCCGAGCAGCTAATTATGAGATTTGTGCCTGAATCTCCCCCCTTTCTGGCCCTCCGCGCTGCCTCGGCTCAATAGCCTATCAATAATACATGACTCAGGCTTTACACACTGAAAGCTCGCTAATTGGCTAATTAAAAAAGCGAAACGCATTGTGCGGACAAACATGTCGTTCACGAGAGACTCGTTGTGCGCGGAAGCCGAGGTCAGCCTTTAATACGCTGCCTCAGCCTGACCTCTCTTGTTATAGCAGCATGTTAGTCAGATCCCCGGGGCCAGCCGGTGCTGGAGGACGCCTCCGACCATCACCTTTCATGATTGCTCGCTTTTTCATGCCAACCAGCCGAGAAAGATTCCTTGTTGCGTTTTGTTTTTTTTTATTACCGTTTTGAGGGTTTATTGCTCAAAGTCTGACAGAGCGTTCCTGGGTTTTTTTTTTGGTTAACAATAGTGAGTTGGGTGATTTGAATGTGTTTGCAGAGATGTGTCCGACATTTAAAGTAGACCAAAACCCAGGATTTTGACTATACTGGGTCTTGGTCCTTTTCCCCGGGGCACCCCGATCGGGCCGGCCGTTCACAAATGGCACGCGCTCTGCTAGAGGGATAGAGGAATGTGGCCACGCGACATGGGACCGTGAAACGTGGTGAAAAGTGAATGGGGCGACCTGGGGGGTTTCACACAGCGGGGCATCCCGATTTTAGATGCCCCAGGGGGGGGGGGGATGGGAATCAATCGGCCCAGGAATCTTATAGATTCCAGGGCTGATCAAGCAGGGATTAAGCACTTTAAAGTGGACTGAAACCCAGCTGGATTGGCCGGGGAATCTATAAGATTCCCCGGCCGATCCATTGCCTCCCCGTGGGGCATCCAAAATCGGCATGCCCCGCTGTGTGACACCCCCCAGGTCGCCCGCTACACTTACCATAATCCCGGTCCAACGGCGCATGCGCAGGCCGCATCCCCGCTATCCCTCTAGCAGTGCGCGTGCCCGCATCAGTCATTTGTGAATGGCCGGTGCAGGTGCGCTCCCTGTTAGAGAGAAGCGCGAGATGCGGCTGCCAGCGCGGTCGGAGCTAGTGAGCTTAGACGTCGGGTTAGACGTTCATAGCTCAGCGCTGATTGGATGAGCGGCCGTGCATGCGCCATAGGACCGGACCGAAACCCAGGATAGTCAAAATCCTGGGTTTTGGTCCCCTTTAAAGTGATCCTATACCCAAAAAGGAAGTTGATGTCGTCACCTTCTATCCCCAGCCCAGTGCCCCCAAAACAGCCTGTGTTTCTTTTTTTTAACTAAAGCCTTTGCCTGATATTCATAAAAACACTAACCGGATTCTGTATGATGTTCGACTGGTGGCTGTATGGCTCCCGGGCTGTTCAGCAGCCCTACAACAATGATTCATTCAGTTACAAGCTAAACTGCCCCATGAGATATATGCCTTATTGCAGTTATTATAATTGATAAGGCTGACCCTTAATGCTGAGATGTGTGCAACTGAATGAATCATCACTGGAGAGCACCAGGGGGCGCTGCTGCGCAGTCAGAGAGCCATACGACCATCATTTGAGCATCAGACTGCATCAAGTTCGTGTTGTAATCAATACTGTGCAAAGGCTTTAGTAAAAAAAAAAATAAAAAAAAAAATACGGGCTGTTTGGGGCACTTGGCTGGGGATAGAAAGTGACAACATAACCTTAATTTCTGGGTATAGGATCACATTAAAGGACAACTACATCCGACAGCAAGCTCACAGTTGCTGTGTTCTCTATTCCCTGGGCAAGTCCACTGAATATTTTTTTCCCTGGGTCCTGTCTGATAACACCCACCTCCATTCATCTTTCCCCCGGTAAAAGATCTGATTTGGGTTTTATACTGGACCTTCAGCATAATTTAATGAAAAGCCCAAACCTTTAAAAAAGAAATTGATCCTATACCCAGAAAGGAAATGTATGTCGCCACCTTCTATCCCCGGCCCTGTGCCCCCAAAACAGCCTGCGTTTCTTTATTTACTAAAGCCTTTGCCTGATATTCATAAAAACACTAACAGGATTCAGTATGATGTTCTAATGGCGGCCGTATGACTTCCGGGCTGTGCAGCAGCCCTCCAACAATGATTCATTCAGTTACAAGCTAAACTGCCACACGAGATGTATGATTTATTGTAGTTATTATAACTTATAAGGAATTGACCTTCAATGCTGAGATGTGTGTAACTGAATGAATCATCACTGGGACAGCACCAGGGGGCGCTGCTGCGCAGCCAGAGAGTCATGTGACCACAAGTTCACTATTGTGCAAAGGCTTTAGTAAAGAAAAAATATGGGCGTTTGGGGCACTGGGCTGGGGATAGAAGGCGACGACATAAACTTCCTTTCTGGGTATAGGATCAACTACAGCTTGCAGCAAGCTCACAGCTTCTGTGTCCACTGAATATTTATTTTCCTGTCTAATAACACCCAACTTCACCCATCTTTTCCCCGATGAAAGACCTGATTTGGGTATTAAAGTGGACCAAAACCCAGGATAGGCAAAAGTTTAGACTATCCTGGGTTTTGGACCTTTCCCTGGGGGCACCCCGAGATCGCTGCAGCAACTTACCTTATCCCGGTCCCACGGTGCGTCTAAGAGCCGCATCTTCCGCCTCCCTCTAACAGGGAGCGTGCCTGCAACGGCCATTCACAAATGACTGGCGGGGGCACCCGCACTGCTAGAGGGGAGCGGAGGATGCGGCTGTCAGAGCTGCTCTTAGGACCGGGATAAGGTAAGTTGGCTGCGGCGATCTGGGGGGGGGGGGGGTTTACTCAGTGGGGCACCCCCCAATCAGGGTGCCCACGGGGAAAGGACCAAAACCCAGAATAGTCAAAATCCTGGGTTTTGTTCCACTTAAAGGAGAAGAAAAAAGGGAGGACTCACCTGTCCTGTTTTAGATGACCAATCCCCAGCAAGGAGCAGCACTGCTGGAAGCTGCTGGAATGACTGCTTAGTCAGCCAATCGTTGCAGCAAATTTCATGGATAACCAGGACTGGACCAGGTGAGCGTGCCCAACAGGAGATGGAGGTTTAGGTGCCAAGAGGACCTCACAACATTGCTCACGTGTGGTTTGTTTAAAGTGGATCAAAACCCACCCTGAATCCTATGAGACTCCAGGGGAGGCATACTCGCTCCCCCCGGGGCACCCCGATCCCCAGGTCGCCCTGAAAACCCTTGTTTCCGGTCCAACAGCACACGTTCAAGCAGTGGTCATATCCCCACTATTCCTTTAGCAGGGCACGCTCCCTGTTAAAGGATAGCGGGCGATGCGGCCGCCAATGCGCTCAGATCACATTAGATGAGCTCCTGGAGGAAGGGGCTTGAGCGGATCCGAGCGCACCGATTGGACGAGAGGGCTGTGCGTGCGTTGCAGGACCGGGGAAAGGTAAGTGAGATCGGGCGACCTAGGGGGGTTCATACAGCGGGGCACCCCCGATCGGGGCGTCCAAGGGGCAAATACCAAAATCCAGGATAGTCAAAATCCTATAAACCGGACCAACACCCTTAGAAAAAACAGAGCTCATTTGCATCCCTCTCCTGGGCAACTCAAATTGCTGCACATCAAAATTCATTTACCTTTTTTGTAACTCCTGCTGGGGTCAATTTTACAATTAAAATGGCGTGCCATGGAGTTGCAGGCCACCTGCAAAAAAGAAGTGCTGCTGGGTTTCCTGTAGCTGTGCATTGTGGGTTGTGTCAGTTGAATACTGCACCTACAAAAAGGAAGTGCTGCTGGGTTTCCTGTAGCTGTGCATTGTGGGTTTTGTCAGTTGAATACTGCACCTACAAAAAGGAAGTGCTGCTGGGTTTCCTGCCACTGTGCATTGTGGGTTGTGTCAGTTGAATACTGCACCTACAAAAAGGAAGTGCTGCTGGGTTTCCTGCCACTGTGCATTGTGGGTTGTGTCAGTTGAATACTGCACCTACAAAAAGGAAGTGCTGCTGGGTTTCCTGCCACTGTGCATTGTGGGTTGTGTCAGTTGAATACTGCACCTACAAAAAGGAAGTGCTGCTGGGTTTCCTGCCACTGTGCATTGTGGGTTGTGTCAGTTGAATACTGCACCTACAAAAAGGAAGTGCTGCTGGGTTTCCTGCCACTGTGCATTGTGGGTTGTGTCAGTTGAATACTGCACCTACAAAAAGGAAGTGCTGCTGGGTTTCCTGCCACTGTGCATTGTGGGTTGTGTCAGTTGAATACTGCACCTACAAAAAGGAAGTGCTGCTGGGTTTCCTGCCACTGTGCATTGTGGGTTGTGTCAGTTGAATACTGCACCTACAAAAAGGAAGTGCTGCTGGGTTTCCTGCCACTGTGCATTGTGGGTTGTGTCAGTTGAATACTGCACCTACAAAAAGGAAGTGCTGCTGGGTTTCCTGTAGCTGTGCATTGTGGGTTGTGTCAGTTGAATACTGCACCTACAAAAAGGAAGTGCTGCTGGGTTTCCTGCCACTGTGCATTGTGGGTTGTGTCAGTTGAATACTGCACCTACAAAAAGGAAGTGCTGCTGGGTTTCCTGCCACTGTGCATTGTGGGTTGTGTCAGTTGAATACTGCACCTACAAAAAGGAAGTGCTGCTGGGTTTCCTGCCACTGTGCATTGTGGGTTGTGTCAGTTGAATACTGCACCTACAAAAAGGAAGTGCTGCTGGGTTTCCTGCCACTGTGCATTGTGGGTTGTGTCAGTTGAATACTGCACCTACAAAAAGGAAGTGCTGCTGGGTTTCCTGCCACTGTGCATTGTGGGTTGTGTCAGTTGAATACTGCACCTACAAAAAGGAAGTGCTGCTGGGTTTCCTGTAGCTGTGCATTGTGGGTTGTGTCAGTTGAATACTGCACCTACAAAAAGGAAGTGCTGCTGGGTTTCCTGCCACTGTGCATTGTGGGTTGTGTCAGTTGAATACTGCACCTACAAAAAGGAAGTGCTGCTGGGTTTCCTGCCACTGTGCATTGTGGGTTGTGTCAGTTGAATACTGCACCTACAAAAAGGAAGTGCTGCTGGGTTTCCTGCCACTGTGCATTGTGGGTTGTGTCAGTTGAATACTGCACCTACAAAAAGGAAGTGCTGCTGGGTTTCCTGTAGCTGTGCATTGTGGGTTGTGTCAGTTGAATACTGCACCTACAAAAAGGAAGTGCTGCTGGGTTTCCAGTAGCTGTGCATTGTGGGCTGTGTCAGTTGAATACTGCACCTACAAAAAGGAAGTGCTGCTGGGTTTCCTGCCGCTGCGCATTGTGTCACTTGAATATGGGCAGCATCACATCTGAGATGCTGGGAGAGGAATCTCCAAAATGGCCGCTACCAGGAGAAAATCGGTGAGGAGGTGTTTCAGCTTTAAGTGAATGCAGGAGCAAATGTAAGTGCTGACAATGATTCAGCATCATGCATGCAGATGGGGCAAGCGAGATTCGGGAAGATTTTTATTCAGCTGTGCCAGGCTGCTGGTCCGGTCACACCTCTCCTTTCCGTTACGAGCAAGAGTTTTGTAAAAATGGCCGAGGGTCTTTGTATCAAAACAATGCGCTTCTGATGCGCTAGCAATGCTTTTGCGTTGCTGTTTTTATGGGTCTATTCACACCTCTTTGCTGGCGCTGCGTTGGGTGATGCAGTTACAACGCAGAGGAAACATTGTCCATTATTCTAGATGGGATAGTTCGCACACCTGAGCTGCGTGGCGCAACGCAATAAAAAAACGTTGCACACACCTTTTTCAGCGCAACTTTGTAACAGCGCGGGTCAATAGCAGCCTATGGCAACGTAAGCGCAACGCATGTATAACGCAGACTACCTACGTTGCATTTGCATTGCGCTGCCATAGACTTTACCACTAACTTATTATGCAAAAAATGTTTTTCTTTTAATAGGCTTCATTCACACCTCTCCACTGGCGCTGCATTGGCCAACGCAGTCATATCGCAAGTGAAAAAAATGCTGCCCATTATTTTTTATGAACCAGTTCACATTTATATGCAGCGTACATATGTGAATTGGACCATTAAAAATAATGGGCAGCATTTTCCCTTGTGTAGTGGCTGCGTTGCCCAACGCAGCGCAGGCAGAGAGATGTGAATGAAGCCTAATAAAAGAAAAACATTTTTTTGCATAATAAGTTAGTGGTAAAGTCTATGGTAGTGCAACGCAATGTAGGTAGTCTGCGTTATACATGCATTGCGCTTATGTTGCCATAGGCTTCTATTGACCTGCACTGTTACAACGTTGCGCTGAAATATTCTGCAATAGTGTCTGCAATATTTTTTTAAAGCGCAGCTCAGGTGTGTAAAATACCCCACCTAGAATAATGGACAATGTTTCCTCTGCGTTGTAACTGCGCTGCAACAGATGTGAACAGAGCCTAAAGGAGAATGGTGGACCCCTTTTAAAGAGGACCAAAACCCATGGAGATCATACAAGCTTCCTGGGCTGATTGATTCCCTCCCCCCAGGGCAGGGCCGGCGTCAGCACCAGGCAAAGTGGGGCAGCTGTCGGGGCCCGCACACTCCGGGGGGCCCACTGACAGGGCCGGTATTTGGGGTGTGCGTCGGCGCTTGACCGGTGGCAGACTAGGAGGATACCGCCACAGCTGGTGCCCACATCTTCTGGAATGGCGGGGTTCCACACAATGGGGCATCTAGATTTAGGATCCAGGGGAGGAAGTGCTGGGTTTTGTTCTGCTTTTAAGTTGCCCACCTCAGCTGATTTCCTATCCTTGGAGCATCCCATCTGTGATACCTTACTGTGTGACACCCCCTGGGATCTCTGGCATACCCACTATGCAAGCAATTCCACCCCTGAGTTTTGGTCCGCTTTACCCAAATTGGGATGCCCCTGTTTGTGAAGGAACCCCCTGGTTTGACTGTTAACTCAAACTGGCGATCCCACAGTGCATTCACCAGTTCCAGGAACTATGGGGGGGTCACACACAGGGGCATCCAAAATCAGGAGGATCTAGATTCATTTAGACTCCGAGGTCAGGTTTAAAAGGGTTTGGTGTGCTTCAAAGTAGACCAAAACTAGATATTTGGTCCAAATAGCATCCTTAGGGAGCATCCAAATTTAGGACATCCCTCGGTGATGTTACGCGACTCTTCACCACAAAGGGGCCCACTGAGACCATGTCGCCCACGGGCCCACATAAACCTGGAGCCGGCCCTGCCCCAGGGCATCCAAAATCGTGATGCCCCGCTGTGTGAAACCCCCAAGGTCGCCCCATACAATCACCTTCTTTTCCGGTCAAACGGCGCATGCGCGCGCTGCAGCCACATCGCCGCTATCCCTCTAGCAGGGCAAGTGCCCACGCCAGGCATTTGTGAATGGCGGATACGGGCATGCTCCCTGTTAGAGGGTAGCGGGGGAATGCGACCGCCAGCACGCTTGGATCCGCTCGCCTTAGACGAGCTGATGTGAGCGGATCCGAGCGCGCTGATTGACGGGGGGCTGCGCATGCGCCGTAGGACCGAGGATGGTGAGGTCGATCAGGCGATCTGGGGGGTTTCACACCCGGGGGCAAGGATCAAAACCCAGGATAGTCAAAACCCTGGGTTTAGGTCCACTTTAAGTCCTTCACCTGCCGCTACTCAAATCTGCAGTTTGGAATACTTACCTACTCCCTGCTAGGGATCTAAGTTATGGGGACTGAGCTCACAGGTCTGGTCCCCATCCTGCCAAGACAATGTCTGAAGGACGGGTGGCCAAATGGGTCAAAACATGAAGGTCAGCTAAAGCTGCTTCTGGCAAACTGCTGGATCTCCAGAGAGCTGGAATATACAGATGGAGGCCTAGACTAAGCATTCGTCCAGGAATAATTTGGTCTATACCAATAGGTGAATGGGGGGGGGGGGGGACATACATAGAGGCCGATTCATTAATAGCGCCAGGTAGCGACAGATGAGCGCCAGTAGCGTGATTTTCACAGCGCCAGCTAGTATTCGCTGTGCTTGGCCGTAGTTCGCTTGTTGACAGCGACTCAGTCGGTGTGCGTTAATGTTGAATACGGGGTTAGGAGTCGCTGTTTGACAGGTTCCGCGCTGTATGGGTGCGCCTGACAGCGAATGGCCAGAGCGAACGGCTCCCACCATATTCATTATCAAATCACGCTCAAAAAATTCTCGCGCTGTGAAATGCTTGTTTAAACCCCAGAGCGCTGGCGGCGATGGCTTAAAAGTAGTTTTTAACCCCCAAACAACCATATTTTTTGATGTAAAATTTACACAAGTTTTTAGAAACATTTTGTAATATGAATACATTAATATCAGACCTGTAATATCAATTCTGCACAATTTTTTTTTTTTTTTTTTTTTAACCTTTAAAAAAATAGCTAACATTGCAGAAGTGTTCACAAAATGTTTGCCATTTAAAAAAAAAAAAAAAACATTAATATCAATTAATTATGAATATTTAAAGATTGCTCCATTGAAATGCATTGGAGAGCGCCAGGTAGCGAGAGGTCATACCTGGCGCTGTGATGGGATTAGCAGCGGCGCTGTTCGCTGAAGTCTGCAACATGATGAATCCCGCGCTAGCTGACGCTCTCGCCGGCGCTAGCCTCATTTAGCGTGATAAATGCGTGATTGTGTCCGCCGCCTGGCGTTCTGGAGTCGGTAGCCGCCGATAGCTGGCGCTACCTGGCGCTAGCGAGACACTACCTGGCGCTAGCCCTTGATAAATAAGGCCCATAGAGTGCACAAAGGACAATGACCTACCTGAATCTCCTTCTCTGGAGCGGGGGTCTCCTGTGCTCGTGGGAAGAATACCAGTATAAGGGTGACAATAAGCGCCAAGAGGAAGAATATCACACTCAACAATCTAGAGAAAAACAGAAGCACAGGTCACATTGTATACCACACAAATCATACAATCTTCTTAAAGTGGACCAAAACCCAGGATTGTGACTATCCTGGGTTTTGGTCCTTGACCCCCGAATGGGGATGCCCCGCTGTGTGAAACCCCCCAGGTCGCCCAATCTGACTTACCCTTCCCCGGTCCTACACCTATGTGCGGCCTCTCGTCCAATCAGATCCCCTCGCCACTTTGTCTAAGAGCTTGTCTAAGGCGAGCGGATCCGAGCGCGCTGGTGGCCGCTTCCCCCGCTACCCTCTAACGGGGAGCGTGCCCGCGCATGCCACTCACACAAAGGATAGCGGGGATGCGACTGCTGCTCACGCGTGCCCGTTGGACGGGGAAAGAAGGTGAGTTTCCGGACCTGGTTAGTTTCACACAGCGGGGCATCCTGATTCTGGATGCCCCGGGGGTAGGGAATCTATCTATAAGATTCCAGGGCCATTGGGGCATGGGTTTTGGTCCACTTTAACTGAGTATATACATTGCCTCGAAAAAGTATCCCTTGAATTTTTCCACATTTTTAAAGTGGAGCAAAAAGCCTGATTCCCTGCCCCTGGGGCATCTAGATTCGGGATGCCCCGCTGTGAAACCCCCTGTGCCCCATGTAAAATGTACCTTCTCCCTGATCCAATGGCGCATGCACAGGCCACGGCCACCATCAGCTATAACCGTCTAGCTAGGCTCCCGCCAGTGCCGGGCATTTGTGCATGGCCAGAGCGGGCACACACCCGGGTAGCAGGGCGCGCTCAGCTCCCTTCGGCTACACTCGGCCCTAGACACAGTCGCCCCAGGGGGAGGCCAGCATTGGAGTTTGTTCCACTTTAAGATGTTTACCACTGGAAACCTTCAAGTGCATAATCCACCGATTTACTGTTGTAGGAGAACCTTACCTAAAAAAGTGTATATTCCCCTAATGCAATAGATACCAGAAACAGGGAACAACAAGAAAAAAAACATTAAAGTGGACCAAAACCCAGGATTTTGACTATCCTGCGTTTTGGTTCTTGCCCCCTGTGTGAAACCCCCCCCAGTTCACTGAAGCCAACTTGCCTCTTCCCGGTCCTACGGCGCATGCGCGGCCGCTCGTCCAATCAGTGTGCTTGGAGCCGCTGACGTCACGCCGTCTAAGGCTTCGTTTAAGGCCTCCGAGCACGCTGACGGTCGCATCCCCCGCTTCCCTCTAACAGGGAGCGTGTCCACGCCGGCCATTCACAAACAAGGTAAGTGTATGGGGCGACCTGGGAAGTTTCACACAGTGAATAGATAAGATTCCCGGGCCGATCGCCTTGGGTTTTGGTCCACTTTAGACCAAAACCCAGCAGGGTCGGCCCAGGGAACTTACAGATTTCTGGGCCGATCCATTCCCTCCCCGCGGGGCATCCAAAATCGGGATGCCCCTGCCCCGCTGTGTGGAACCCCCCAGGACGCCCGCAAACCTTACCTGAATCCCGGTCCAATGGCGCATGTGCGGGCCGCAGATTTATGAATGGCCGGCGCGGGCATGCTCCCTGTTAGAGGGAAGTGCGAGATGCGGCCGCCAGAGTGTTTAGAGCTGCTGAGCTAAGACGTCGCTTTGACGCGCATACCTCAGCGTCTCCGAGCCCGCTGATTGGACGAGCGCCCATGCATGTGCCGTAGGAGTGGGGTAAGGTGAGAGGTGAGTTAATCGGGCGATCTGGGGGGTTTCACATAGCGGGGCACCCCGATCAGGATCCTGGATTTTGGTCCACTTTAAAGTGAACCAAAAGGCCCCAGCCCTGGCATCTGAAAGACCACAGACATGGGCGATTCTCTCTCCGGGGCATCCCGGCTCCCCGGTATACTTACCAATCCAGCGATCCCATGGTGCATGCGCAGCTGCATCACCAGCTTTTATTTCATAATGGCCATCGTGGCAGTGCATCAGCCAGAGGATGACGCAATCCATTCTGATTGGCCGGTGTCACCGATAATCTATTCTGATTGGAGGAGAGCTGGGGCATGCTGCGTGGAGAGGGAGGTATAGCGGGCGAATTGGGGAGTTTCACACACACATGTGATGCCCCAGTAACGTGCACCAATACCCAGACGAATGAAAGACCTGGGTTTTGGTCCTCTTTATAGACCGACTGCGCATCTGCTACAGTCTTACCGAGCTGCCCCCGAGGCACGAGTCAGCAGGACGCACAGCAGCAGTGTAACAACCCAGATGACGGCGATCACAAACACTCCTGTGCCCACGCCGAGGACAGTGGTCGCCATCCTGCAGGGGAACATGGGAAAGGTTAGCAGTCAGGTGATACATCTGGAATCATAGATAAAAGGGCCTGGACTTGTGTATGTCACATATAATGCTGCTCTAACATTCATCCTATGCTGTTTATTAAAGTGGACCGAAAGAGGATCCTGATATGGAATGCCCTGCTGTCTGAAACCCCCTGACTCCCCTAAAAACTCACCTTCCCCCCAATACAATGGCGCATGCGCAAGCCGGGCCGCCATCAGCTATACCTGCACCAGTGCCAAGCATTTGTGAATGGGCGATGGGAATGGGAGGGTAGCGGGGATGTGCCCACTGGTGCGCTCAGCTGCTTTTGGCTACAATCGCTCTTAGCCAAGTCTTAAAACGGACCTTCATCCTGAATAAGAGTCTATCTTATATGTTTCCCACACCCTGTACATACAGATTACTCACATTAATCCGGACCTTCACCCTGGATAAGAGCCTATCTTATATGTTTCCCGCCTGTACATACAGATTACTCACATTAATCCGGACCTTCACCCTGGATAAGAGCCTATCTTATATGTTTCCCACACCCTGTACATACAGATTGCCCACATTAATCCAGACCTTCACCCTGAATAAGAGTCTATCTTATATGTTTCCCCCACCCTGTACATACAGATTGCTCACATTAATCCAGACCTTCACCCTGAATAAGAGTCTATCTTATATGTTTCCCCCACTCTGTACATACAGATTGCCCACATTAATCCGGACCTTCACCCTGGATAAGAGCCTATCTTATATGTTTCCCACACCCTGTACATACAGATTACTCACATTAATCCGGACCTTCACCCTGGATAAGAGCCTATCTTATATGTTTCCCACACCCTGTACATACAGTGCACATTAATAATCATCCTACCTGCATCTACTGCATTTTCTGAGCCTTTAAACATCCAAGATGGCGGCTCATGGAGCAACCGGCAGCCTGCAAACAGGAAGTGTCTTCTGAATGTGTTGCTCTGCATTCTGGGACTGCTGACCTCTTCCTGAGCCCAGTTCTGCTCTGTCTATGCAAAGCACAGCTATAACCCGCCCCCTGCACTTTATCCCGCTCTCCTCTCCTCAGTATGTGATGCTTCTGAGGCAAGATGGCGGCGCACCTATCCTAGAGTCCTGAACAGAATTGTAGCCCAGCGAGGGAAAAAATAATACGTGATTAAAAATATATTAATTTTAGATGCTGGGGAAGAGTTTTTTAAGGGTTTGGGCTTTTCATTAAATCATGCTGAAGGTCCGGTTTAAACAAAATTGACGAACGCAGCCGAGCGTGCTAATTGGACGAGAGCCAGCGCATGCAATGTAGAACCAGGGAAAGGTGAGTTTTACTGGGAGACTTGGGGGGATTTACACGAAGGGCACCCCAAATTGGTGTGCCCTGGGGGCAGGGACCAAAACCTGGGATAGTAAAACTCACAGGTTCTGGTCCACTTTAACACTTTACAGCTTTAATCATGTCATGTGATCATAACATTCCTGATCCTACGCTGAGATAAGCAGCCTAAGAGCCTATCTTATATGTTTCCCACACCCTGTACATACAGATTGCCCACATTAATCCGGACCTTCACCCTGAATAAGAGTCTATTTTATATGTTTCCCACACCCTGTACATACAGATTGCCCACATTAATCTGGACCTTCACCCTGAATAAGAGCCTATCTTATATGTTTCCCACACCCTGTACATACAGATTGCCCACATTAATCTGGACCTTCACCCTGAATAAGAGCCTATCTTATATGTTTCCCACACTCTGTACATACAGATTGCCCACATTAATCTGGACCTTCACCCTGAATAAGAGCCTATCTTATATGTTTCCCACACCCTGTACATACAGATTGCCCACATTAATCTGGACCTTCACCCTGAATAAGAGCCTATCTTATATGTTTCCCACACCCTGTACATACAGATTGCTCACATTAATCCGGACCTTCACCCTGAATAAGAGCCTATCTTATATGTTTCACACACCCTGTACATACAGATTGCTCACATTAATCCGGACCTTCACCCTGAATAAGAGCCTATCTTATATGTTTCCCACACCCTGTACATACAGATTGCCCACATTAATCTGGACCTTCACCCTGAATAAGAGCCTATCTTATATGTTTCCCACACCCTGTACATACAGATTGCCCACATTAATCTGGACCTTCACCCTGAATAAGAGCCTATCTTATATGTTTCCCACACCCTGTACATACAGATTGCTCACATTAATCCGGACCTTCACCCTGAATAAGAGCCTATCTTATATGTTTCACACACCCTGTACATACAGATTGCTCACATTAATCCGGACCTTCACCCTGAATAAGAGCCTATCTTATATGTTTCCCACACCCTGTACATACAGATTGCTCACATTAATCCGGACCTTCACCCTGAATAAGAGTCTATCTTATATGTTTCACACACCCTGTACATACAGATTGCTCACATTAATCCGGACCTTCACCCTGAATAAGAGCCTATCTTATATGTTTCCCACACCCTGTACATACAGATTGCTCACATTAATCCGGACCTTCACCCTGAATAAGAGTCTATCTTATATGTTTCACACACCCTGTACATACAGATTGCTCACATTAATCCGGACCTTCACCCTGAATAAGAGGCTATCTTATATGTTTCCCACAACCTGTACATACAGATTGCTCACATTAATCCGGACCTTCACCCTGAATAAGAGTCTATCTTATATGTTTCCCACACCCTGTACATACAGATTGCCCACATTAATCCGGACCTTCACCCTGAATAAGAGTCTATCTTATATGTTTCCCACACCCTGTACATACAGATTGCTCACATTAATCCGGACCTTCACCCTGAATAAGAGTCTATCTTATATGTTTCACACACCCTGTACATACAGATTGCTCACATTAATCCGGACCTTCACCCTGAATAAGAGCCTATCTTATATGTTTCCCACACCCTGTACATACAGATTGCTCACATTAATCCGGACCTTCACCCTGAATAAGAGTCTATCTTATATGTTTCCCACACCCTGTACATACAGATTGCTCACATTAATCCGGACCTTCACCCTGAATAAGAGTCTATCTTATATGTTTCCCACACCCTGTACATACAGATTGCCCACATTAATCCGGACCTTCACCCTGAATAAGAGTCTATCTTATATGTTTCCCACACCCTGTACATACAGATTGCTCACATTAATCCGGACCTTCACCCTGAATAAGAGCCTATCTTATATGTTTCCCACACCCTGTACATACAGATTGCTCACATTAATCCGGACCTTCACCCTGAATAAGAGCCTATCTTATATGTTTCCCACACCCTGTACATACAGATTGCTCACATTAATCCGGACCTTCACCCTGAATAAGAGTCTATCTTATATGTTTCCCACACCCTGTACATACAGATTGCCCACATTAATCCGGACCTTCACCCTGAATAAGAGTCTATCTTATATGTTTCCCACACCCTGTACATACAGATTGCTCACATTAATCCGGACCTTCACCCTGAATAAGAGTCTATCTTATATGTTTCCCACACCCTGTACATACAGATTGCTCACATTAATCCGGACCTTCACCCTGAATAAGAGCCTATCTTATATGTTTCCCACACCCTGTACATACAGATTGCTCACATTAATCCGGACCTTCACCCTGAATAAGAGTCTATCTTATATGTTTCCCACACCCTGTACATACAGATTGCTCACATTAATCCAGACCTTCACCCTGAATAAGAGCCTATCTTATATGTTTCCCACACCCTGTACATACAGATTGCTCACATTAATCCGGACCTTCACCCTGAATAAGAGTCTATCTTATATGTTTCCCACACCCTGTACATACAGATTGCTCACATTAACTCAGTAAGGTTGCCTAAATTTTTTGCCGCAAGAGAAGTTGCAGGGTTGCCAGGGGAGGTCGGAGCATGCTGTGCCGGATCAAGGTGTGTGTATAGGGCGAACCGGAGTGTTTCACAATTTTCCAGGGTTTGGGTCCACTTTAAACTGAGTTTCTGTAGTTGCTGGATTGCTGTACCCCTCCCCCTGCTCCAAGTGGACCCAAGTCCCGGTTTTGCCCTATACACAGACACCTTGATATGCAAATCCCAAGGCATATACACGGACCTCCACTGGCAACCCCACTATGACTTAAAACGGAACAAAACCAGGTTTCGCTCCACTTTAAAGCAGAACAAAAATCACTAGCCAGCCTGCCCCTGGGGTATCCTATAGCAAGATGTCCCGATGTGTGAACCCCCTGGATCATCCGGTAAACCACTCGCAAGCTGTTGTTTCACGTCATCGGGAACCTTAGCCACAATGTTTAGAATTTCTGACCATTTTCTTTCACCTTAGCCAATCGGTGATGGCAAAAGATGCCAGGGGGCGTGGCCTTGGCGGTGAAAACCCCCCTTTTCTTTTAAAACTGGGTCACGGCCATGCTGACAGCATCGCCCGGCTGCTGAGCGGAGCATTCAGAATGGGGTTCCGCTCCACTTTAAAGCAGAACAAACCCCACCAGCTGCCACCCTGGAGACTAAAAGATTCCAGGACCAGCCGCTGGCTTCCCCCCAAGGCATCGTGATGCCAGATAGGGATAGCTAGCTGTGTGAAACCCCCCAGGACGCCAATAATCGCTTACCTTTCCCCGCTTCAATGGAGCATGCGCAGGCTCTCGTCCAATGAGAGCCATCTGCTGTGACTATGTCATTTGGCAAAAAGATCTTATTGTTTTCAATGGGGAGTGTGCGCTGCCACATCCTCCGTGCCGTGCGAGCGCTTTTGCCCCAGTCATTCAGATAGGCTGGGCGCCGGGGATGCGGCAGCGCACGCTCCGCACTGAACTCAACAAGAGCCGAAGGATGTAAATACAGCGATTGGCTGTGCGCTCGCGCTTACCTGTAGGAAAGAGGAGGAAGCGAGTTGTACTGGATCCCAACTCGGGATGCCCTTGGGGAACAGAACAAGCCCGGGAAAGTCAGGGATGCAGGGGCCATATGGGAGCAAGGATCGAGGTGAGTTTTCTGGGGGGGGATGCCCTGGGATAAGGAATCACCATGGCTTTTGGTCCTCTTTAAAGCGGTCCTTCACTCTGAATAACAGTCTATCTTATATGTTTCCCACACCCTGTACATACAGATTGCCCACATTAATCCGGACCTTCACCCTGAATAAGAGTCTATCTTATATGTTTCACACACCCTGTACATACAGATTGCCCACATTAATCCGGACCTTCACCCTGAATAAGAGTCTATCTTATATGTTTCCCACACCCTGTACATACAGATTGCTCACATTAATCCGGACCTTCACCCTGAATAAGAGTCTATCTTATATGTTTCCCACACCCTGTACATACAGATTGCCCACATTAATCCGGACCCTCACCCTGAATAAGAGTCTATCTTATATGTTTCCCACACCCTGTACATACAGATTGCTCACATAAAAAATCATCCAACCTGCATCTACTGCATGTTATGAGCCTTTAAACATCCAAGATGGCGGCTCATGGAACATCAGGCAGCCTGCAAACAGGAAGTGTCTTCTGACTGTGCTGCTCTGCATTCTGGGATTGCTGTCCTTTCCCTGACCCCAGCTCTGCTCTGTCTGAGCAAAGCACAGCTATAACCCGCCCCCCCTGTACTTTATCCTGCTCTTCTCTCCTCAGTATGTGATGCTTCTGAGTCAAGATGGCGGCGCCCGTATCCTAAATTCCTGAACAGAGTTGCAGCCCAGTGGGGGAAAAACTTAAAATATATTAGTTTTAGATGCTGGGGAATCGTTTTATAAGGGTTTGGGCTTTTCAATATATCATGGTGAACGTCCTCTTTAATATACATTCTGCCAACACAAGTGGAGACTGGCTTTTTGGGTTTTGATTCACTATAAGGATCCGAGTCTGGATTTAGCCCTTTAGAAATAAAGCAGTCAAATGGCAGCCCTGGGCAAGCGACTGCAGCAACCAGTTTGCCATGGGTCACCGATGGTCATGTGGTCGGCAGGAGAGCAGAGTGGCGAGTCTGTCCCTTTAAGTTTCTAAGAGGTCTCTGCCCAGGCAAGTAAAACACGTCACGCTTACCTGGCAGCCCCCAGGCTCGTTCCCACGTCGTCCAGCAGTTGAGGCACTGAAAAGGGGCTCCTTGGCCACCCTGCTGCCAGTCACTAGAAAGCATTGATTGGCTGCGGAGGGGCGCATCATGTCAGCAGCCATTGATAAGCTCTGATGCATCCCAAAAGCAGGTTCGAGCATGTTCTTAATCTTGTAGCTGCCACAACCACACTGTCTCAGCATGCAGGATTACGTGTGATCGAGCCTGAGGCCTGGCAGGTAAGTGACGTCAGATCCGATGTCAGGTTCGGCTAAGGACATTATGAGTGGAGCATTTGAGATGCCTAGCTGTGTGATCACCATTAATGTGGACCAAAACCCAGGATTTTGACTATCCCGGATTTTGGTCCTCGTCCCTATGGCATTCCAATTTGGGATGCCCCGCTGTGTTAAAATGGACTAACACCCTCCCCTGACGGGGGTGCCCCGCTGTGTGAAACCCCCCCCAGATCCCCAAAATCCCTACTTTTGGCCTTATTTATCACGGGCTAGCGCCAGGTAGTGTCTGACGAGCGCCAGGTACCGCCAGCAATCGGCGGCTACCGACTCAAGTACGCCCGGCGGCGGTCACAATGACGCATTTATCAAGCTAAATGAGGCTAGCGCCGGCGAGAGCGACGGCTAGCGCGGGATTCATCATGAAGCCGACTGCAACGAACAGCGCCGCTGCTAATCCCATCACAGCGCCAGGTATGACCTGTCGCTCCCTGGCATTGTCCAATGCATTTCAATGGAGCAATGTTTAATTAATCATAATTAATTGGTATTATTATTTTTTTTAATGTCAAAAATTCTGAGACCACTTCTGCAATGTTAGGTTTTTTTTTAAACTAAAAAAAAAAAAAAAAAATATGTGCAGAATTGATCTTACAGGTCTGATATTAATATATTCATATTACAAAATGATTCCAAAAACATGTATAACGTTACAATCAAAAAATATGGTTGTTTAGGGGTTAAAAACTAGTTAACACCCATCGCCGCCAGCGCTCTGGGGTTTAAACAAGGAATTCACAGCGCCAGCAAATTCGGAGCGTGATTTTTTAATGAATATGAAGCTAGCCGTTCGCTCTGGCCATTCGTTGTCAGGCGCTCACATACAACGCTGGACCTGTGAAACAGCGACCCCTAAGCCCGTATTCAACATTACCGCACACCGACCGAGTCGCTGTCATCAAGCTAATGCCGGCCAAGCACAGCGAATACTGGCTGGCGCTGTAAAAATCACGCTACAGTCGCTCATCTGTCGCTACCTGGCGCTATTAATGAATCGGCCTCTAAATCCTCGATCCAGCGGCGCCCGCCGCCTCCCATGTGTCCCTCTAGCAGGACGTGCACCCGTGCGATTGGGGTGCCCCACTGAAGTGGACCAAAACCCAGGATAGTCAAAATCCTGGGTGTTGGTCCACTTTAAACCCCCCGGATTGCCCAGAAAAACTCACGTTTCTGCGGTCCTACAACAAATGCACGAGCGTTCAGCCAATCAGTGCGCTTGGCTACATTCAGCCTTTTTGGCTAAGGACAGAATGCAGCAAATGCAGACATCGGCGTCCCCGCTAGCCTCTAACAGGGGGGAACTGCCCCATCCAGCCAATCACAAATGCCTGGCGCGGGCACACCAGGTATAGAGAAGTGTGGCTGTAGCACACACATGTGCTGTTGGATCGGGGATCAGGTCGGTTTTACTGGGGATACAAGGGGGTAGCGCACAGCACACACAGATTTGGGATGCTCTGGGGAGAGGGAATCACATGGCTGAGATGGGTTTTGGTCCCCTTTAAAAAGCTTACCTTTCCGGAGGTCCCACAGAGCAAGGCCAATCAGCGAGTGATGATAGGCCAGCGACTCGCGCATGCGATCAGGCGTAGTCAGGGGCCTGACTACGGAACGCGTGGGGACCCATCCTTTGGCTATCCATGTGGGGGGACATCTCGGGGACTCGCTTTCTTTACGGTGAGGTTTTCTTTTGCTGTTATTATATATTTAACTGTGACCACTTTGCACTTTGCTCCTTTTGCCATGTTTTTCTCATAGATTATATTACATAGGATTTGTATGGAATATACTTTTTTTGCACTCTGGCACAAATAGAAAATTGCACTATATTTGATTGTTTTTTTTATAATGTTATGGATTTAGCAGAGATTGTATTAGGATAGCGAGTCAACATGGGATGCCCTTCATAATGAATGGCTTTGGGCATTTTTAATTATATGTTTGTATGTAAATTTTAAATGGAAAACCCAATAAAAATGAATTCTTGAGATATAGTTTGATTGATTAATTGTTGTGGAGGGGGTGCTACATCTTTGGGGCTAATCGAGTTGCTGGAACCCTCATTTGGTGGAGTTGTTATTAAAAATAGCCCTAGGTTGCAGGCACGGCCACATACAGCGCAGAATAATATTAGTTATACGTTGTATAGGTGGTGCGAAAAACGCTCATTTTGTGTTAGGTCACGCGTGCGATCAGGGACCGCCAGAAGTTAGGATTTTTATGGTGATCACACAGCAAAGCATCCCAAATTTAGGATGAGAGGAACAACACCCGGGAGATTAAAAATCCTAAGGCCCTTATTTAACAAGGGATAGCGCCAGGTAGCGACTGGTGAGAGAACGGTAATGACGGTCACCGCCACGAGAACGCCGGCTCCCCTCCGCAATCACACATTTATCAAGCTGATCCTGCTTAGCGACTGAGATAGCGCCATACAGCGACTCATTCATCATTATTCCAGCCTCACCTCACAGCGCCAGCGAGCGACCTTGAACAGCGACAGGTATGACCTCTCGCTACCTGGCGCTCTCCAATGCATTTCAATGGAACAATCTTTAAATATTCATAATTAATTGTTATTAATTTTTTTTTTTTTTTTTTAAATGGCAAAAATTCTGTGACCACTTCTGCCATGTTAGATATTTTTTTTAAGGTTAAAAAAAAAAAAAAAAAAAAAAATTGTGCAGAATTGATATTACAGGTCTGATATTATTGTATTCATATTACAAAATGTATTTAAAAACTTGTTTTTTTTCCAAAAATATGGTTGTTTGGGGGTTAAAAAACTACTTTTAACCCATCGCCGCCAGCGCTCTGGGGTTTAAACAAGCATTTCACAGCGCGAGAATTTATGGAGCGTGATTTCTTAATGAATATGGTGGGAGCTGTTCGCTATCATGCGCTCCAATACAGCGCGGAACCTGTCAACTAGCGACTCCTAACCCCGTATTCAACATTACTGCACACCGACTGAGTCGCTGTCAACAATCGAGCAACGGCCAAGCACAGCGACTACTAGCGGGCGCTGTGAAAATACCGCTACAGTCGCTCATCTGTCGCTACCTGGCGCTATTAATGAATCGGCCTCTAAGTGTTGCTCCTCTTTAAAGTGATCAGCAATGTTAAGTTTCACCACAAGGTGGCGAACTACACATATGAGAACATGGAACAAGCGCGTTTATTCCATTACCAGGAATAGGACTCTCCCTATTCCACATGTCCTGACCCGGGTCACTACTACGCCCCCCCCCCCCACCCCCCCCCCGTTCACACCTCCATCAATGGCTTATTCATCTTTCCAGTGGCTCCGCAAACTGTTGCAGAGCAGACAACTTGGCAATGGCCGAAGTGAGAATTAACATCACACAACTACAGGCAAGTCCGGCGTGATCCAGAAGACGCGCAGCATCGTCGGGAGCGGGTGGGGGGATTGTGGGGGGGTTTTTAAAGACATTTCACTGAAAGTGGAACAAAACCCAACAGGGCCGGCCTGGGTATTTAAAGTGGACGAAAACCCAGCTGGATCGGCCCGGAAATCTATAAAATCTATAAGATCCATTCCCTCCTCCAAAATCGGGATGCCCCGCTGTGTGAAACCCCCCAGGACACCCGCTACACTAACCTTAATCCCGGTCCAATGGTGCACATGCATGGGACGCGGACGCAACTCGCATTTCTCTCTAGCAGGGTGCGTGCCTGCGCCGGCCATTCGCAAATGTTAAAGGGAAGTGCAAGATGTGCCCGCCAGCGACTGGACGAACGGGCGCGCATGGGAGGTAGGACCGCGGTGAGGTGAGTTGACCCGGGCGATCTGGGGGGGGGTTTCACATAGCGGGGCACCCCCGATCGGGGGGAGTGGACCAAAACCCAGGATAGTCAAATTCCTGGGTTTTGGTCCACTTTAAAAGAATCCAGGGCCGACCAATGTCCTTCCCCTGGGACATTTTCATTCGGGATGCCCCGCTGCGTGAAACCTCCAGGGCTGCCCATAAACTCACTTGCTTCCTGGCTCCCGCATCTTTGGCCAGTGCCCGCGCTCCCAGCCATTCAGATAGGCAGGGGATGGGAGCGCTCCCGTTTGCCGAACAATACATATGCAAATTCCTCTGATTGGACGAGAACCTGTGCATACACCGTAGGCCTGTGGAAAGGTTAGTTTTTCGGGGCGATCTGGGGGTTTCACACAGTGGGGCATCCCAGCTTGGAATGTCCCAAGGAGTAGAACTTGGAAGGCCCTGGAATATTTTAGACTCCAAGGCCTCCGATGTTCCTCTTTAATATGCACTTGATTGATAAATTGAAGGCGAGCCTGCACATGCGCTGTGGGATTGTTGACAAGGTAAAAATCCTCAGTATTTCGGGTGGGTTTCACACAGCAGGGGCATCTCAAATCGTGATGCGTTTTGCTCCGCTTTAAAGTGGGCCAAAACCCAGGATTTTTTTACTATCCTGGGTTTTGGTCCTTTCCCCGGGGGCACCCCTCAGATCACTGACATCACGCCAACTAAGCTGCCATCAAAGGCCATGGCTCCGCATCCCCCGCTTCCTTCTAACAGGGAGCAATTCACAAATGGCTGCTGTGGGCACGCGTCCTGCTAGAGGGATAGTGGGGATGCGGCTACGGCTCGCGCATGCGCCGTTGGACGGGGAAGCAAGGTAAGTAAACGGGGCAACCTGGGGGGTTTCACACAGTGGAGCATCCCGGTTTTGGATGCCTTGGGGGGAGGGAATCGATCGGCCTGAGAATTATAGATTATAGATTCCTGGGCTGATCGTGCTGGCTTTTGGTCCACTTTAATGTGCGGCTGGAGAAGCTGAAGCCACAAACATGATGGGCACGCAGTTCCCATCCATAGGCTGCGCACTCCCGCGCCAGCCATTCAGTTATGGCATATGTGGACAGTCCCAGATAGATACTGACACTGCCCGCGCATATGCTGTTGGATAGGTAAGAAACTGGGGGTAAGACTTGTGGGGTGTAATGCAGGGGGACAGACCAATACATAGGAAAGTGAAATCCTGGGTTTGGTCCACTTTAATGTGCGGCTGGAGAAGCTGAAGCCACAAACATGATCAGCGCGCAGTTCCCATCTCTAGGCTACACGCACCTGCGCCAGCCATTCAGTTATGGCATACAGATAGATGCTGACACTGGCCGTTGGATAGGTGAGACAAGTGGGTGACTTGGTGGGTTTGGTCCACTTTAAACTCTTACGGGTCTAAAAGTCGAGGGTCAGATGAAGTCCCCAGTTTGCTGTCTATTCACCTCAATCTAGTGATCCCACAATGCATGCGCGGGCTACCAGAGCAATCCACTGCCCCCGCGCAGGTAGAGGGAGTCACCAGTAGGAGGCGCCCAGCAAAAGATTCAATGGTCATTCATTAAAGCGGTCCTCCACTCTGAGTAAGAGTCTATCTTATATGTTTCCCACACCCTGTACATACAGATTGCCCACATTAATCCGGACCTTCACCCTGAATAAGAGCCTATCTTATATGTTTCCCCCACCCTGTACATACAGATTGCTCACATTAATCCGGACCTTCACCCTGAATAAGGGCCTATCTTATATGTTTCCCCCCCTGAACATACAGATTGCCCACATTAATCCGGACCTTCACCCTGAATAAGAGTCTATCTTATATGTTTCCCCCACCCTGTACATACAGATTGCTCACATTAATCCGGACCTTCACCCTGAATAAGAGCCTATCTTACATGTTTCCCACACCCTGTACATACAGATTGCCCACATTAATCCGGACCTACACCCTGAATAAGAGCTTATCTTATATATTTCCCACACCCTGTACATACAGATTGTCCACATTAATCCGGACCTACACCCTGAATAAGAGCCTATCTTATATGTTTCCCACACCCTGTGCATACAGATTGCTCACAATAAAATTCATCCTGCCTGCATCTACTGCATGTTATGAGCCTTTAAACATCCAAGATGGCGGCTCATGGAACATCAGGCAGCCTGCAAACAGGAAGTGCCTCCTGACTGTGCTGCTCTGCATTCTGGGATTTCTGACCTTTTCCTGACCCCAGCTCTGCTCTGTCTGTGCAAAGCACAGCTATAACCCGCCCCCCCCTGTACTTTATCCCACTCTCCTCAGTATGTGATGCTTCTGAGTCAAGATGGCGGCGCCTGTATCCTAAAGTCCTGAACAGAGTTGCAGCCTATTGGGGGAAAGAATAATAAGTGACTAAAAACTTTAAATTTTAGATGCTGAGGAATAGTTTTTTAAGGGTTTGGGCTTTTCATTAAATCATGGTGAAGGTCCGGTTTAATATGCTCGCCTATGAAAGCTCATTGGAGGAGGCCCATGCATGTGCCGTGGGATCCCAGGATGGAAGTGAAGCTTCACACTGCACCCTAAATCAGGACACCCCTGTAAAATGGAACAAGACCCGGGGGTCTCAGGTTTGGGTCCGCTTAAACCATACCTATCAACTTCTCAGGGTTGGAAAGAGGGACATTTGTTAGATTAGGCCACGCCCCCATCATTGAGGGACGAATAGGAGATACATTGTAACAACTATATAAACACTTTAAATAGGCAAATGAATCATTTATTGATGCAGATCTGCATGTTACACCTCAAAGAGGGACAAAGGAGAACAATGAGGGACATGAGGACATGGACTCAAAAGAGGGACAATCCCTACAAATCAGGGACACTTGGAAGGTATGCTTTAATAAGTCCATGATTTCAGTGCCTTTATTATAACCTCACCCCACCCATCTGCCTCCCATACCCCCAATGCTTTGTATCGGCAGTAGCAGTTATTAAGCGGGTTTGGCCATTACACAAAAAAAAGCGAGAGCCTCAAACTCTACCTGTCCGCAGTCCGCGGCTCTCCATCTCAACAGTCCACACAAACGGAGAACAATACAGCACATGGGCCTCCAATCAGCATTCGCTACACATTGTGTGCGCAGCAGCTACGCCAATCCCAAGGCTCCTCTCATTAGGCACCTGCTCGTTTATTGGCTACAGCGCGTTACTACGCAACGGCCTGCTTGGCGTCTGAGGCCCAGTGCGACGAGTATACTGGGCGCCGTGAAGAGGACCTGTCATGTACAGATCGCAACATGTCCATAGCCAGAGCTGCTATGCCTTAATGGGTCAGCATCTTATATAGATGTCATACAAGAAGCTCCTCCTTCCTAAAATGCCCTAAACACCTGGATTAGGGCATTCATGTATAGGAATACAGTATATGTACTGTATGTTTCTACCCTGTCTGTAATTGCTACTCTGTAAAGCGCTACGGAAGATGATGGCGCTATATAAATAAACAATAATAATAATTCCTGTTGATATATTTTAGAGCTATTGTATTTGGCAGGCAGAAACCCTGTTGGCTTACCTCCCAACTGTCCCTGATTTGGAGGGACAGTCCCTCTTTTGAGTCCTTGTCCCCCTGCCCTCTGTTGTTCTCCTTTGCTCCCCTTTGAGGTGTAACATGCAGATCTGCATCAATAAATGATTCGTTGGCCCATTTAAAGATTGTATTAACTGTTACATCCTATCTCCTATCCATCCCTCAATGAGGGGAGTCACCTAATTTAACAAATGTCCCTCTCGCCCACCCTGAAAATTTGGTAGGTATGCATGTCCCCCGTTCCCTCATTCCCATTTGTCCCTCTTTGAGGTGTAACATGCAGATCTGCAGCAATAAATGAATCAATGAGGGGGCGTGGCTTAATTTAACAAATGTCCCTCTTTCTCACCCTGAAAAGTTAAAAGGTATGTTTCAGTCCTCACCTCTGCTCACTTCTTCCCGCCTTAAAATGGACCTTCACTCTGAATAAGAGCCTGTCTTATGTTTCCCACACCCTGTACATACAGATTGCCCACATTAATCCGGACCTTCACCCTGAATAAGAGCCTATCTTATATATTTCCCACACCCTGTACATACAGATTGTCCACATTAAAGTGGACCAACACCCAGGACTTTGACTATCCTGGGTTTTGGTCCACTTCCGTGGGGCACCCCGCTGTGTGAAACCCCCCAGAAAGCCCCGAAAACTCACCTCTCCCCGCTCCCACGTGACCGCTGCAGCCAATCCCCACCGGCGGACAAGCGAGAGGCAGCGCCGGACAAGCAGAGCGCGTCCGCCGCTGCCTCCTGCGCGTCCCTCTTACAGGGAGCGCACCTGAGCCGGCCATTCACAAACGGCCAGCGCGGGAGTGCGCTCTGCTACTTTTTCCACTTCACAGTGTCAAGACCTGGCACACCCCCGGGACTTAGATCAGGTAAGGGGGTTATTCACAAAGGTTTAGCGGCAGGCAGCGTCTGGTGAACGCCGGGCGCTGTATGTGATACCACATTTATGAAAGCGATTTTGGTGAGTGATTCTAACAGCGGCGTGTAGCGTCCAATTCATCATTACAGGCGGCTCAGTGTATAGCGCCGGCGCTCTAGCTTCCAGAACGCCAGGTATTACCCGGCGCTACCTGTCGCTCTCCCATACATTTCAATGGACGTTCCTTTTCTTCTGTTTAAACAGGGTTTTTTTGTTTTTTATTTAATTTATTTTATTTATTTATTTATTTTATTTTTTTAGAAAGAGTCATTTTTAAAAACTTTTTGGATTTTTTGTTTTTTTATGCAGAATTGTCATTACAGGTCTGGTATTAAAGTGTTAATGTCACAATGTTACAACAATGTCATTCCATGTGTTTTCGCTTTGTTACTGGTGGATATGTGTTCAAAAACAGACTTTAATCACACAGCGTCTGGCGCTCTATGCTACAGCGACCAGATCCAGAGCGCCGACGCTGTGTGTGTGTCCTTTATGGTGTGAGTCGGTCGCACTGAGCTGGCGCTACCTTTCGCTCCCTGCAGTGCTGTACTGGTGTTACAGCGCCCAACATTCATCACATTCATCAATGCGGGTCAGGTTACTAGAGCGATCCAGATGCTCTGTTACAGCGCTCAATACCCGCTTACAGCGTATACTAGTGGTTGCTATACAGACGCTCATCTGCCGATACCTGGCGTTAGTAATAAATCAGCCTCCACGTGTCAGAGCGCTGGACTAGGAGCGATCGCATGTTGGGGGTAAAAGGTAAGTGTGGTGCTGTTTTGTTGTCATGCCTGGACAATGACTTACCAACTCTCCCAAAATGTGTGGCTCCAGCTACTACAACATAGGGGCACACTACCTGCACCAATCAGAAATGCAATCACCTTAAATTATCCATCAAATTATTCAATTAAAATCACATAATATTCATTAAAAAAACACCATCTATAGCAGGGGCATCCCATCTGAGCGTGAATATACAACCAGACCCAATAGCCTCTACAAGTGCATAACTTTCCAAATACTCCATGAGCAATCTCTTCATTCAATTAATACTAATTAGGCCTCGATTCAATTAAGGTAGAAAAAAATTCTCATGGTAGTAAAAAATTCAATTCATGAGAAATAAGCCTGAGAATGTCACTGTTACTGAATCACTAGATAGGAAAACAATGAAAGTCAATGGCAGCTTTTACTACAGTGTAGAAAGGAGGAAACAGTTCTCTACTTTTCTTAGGAGTAAAAAAGCTGCCATTGACTTTCATTGTCTTTTTATCTGGTGATTCAGTAACAGTGACATTCTCAGGCTTTTTTCTCATGAATTGAATTTTTTACTACCATGAGAATTTTTTTCTACCTTTATTGAATCAAGGCCTAAATGTGCTAGAAAGTGCTAACGAGCTACTCCAGTTCAAGATTAATAAATACATATATTAATTAATAATTAATAAGAGACAAATCAGGCAGTGTGCAAACAATGACAACATGGAAAAGTTCACCTAAAAAGCGTTGTCCAGGAATGGTGTCCCCCGCTGCCCTTATTTCGGAGGTAAGTAGCCCACGCATTTCGTGGTCCCCCTAGATGGACCACTTCCTCAGGCTGCAGATAAATGACGGCCAATGAAGGGCGGAGCAGATGTTATTACTGTAAACAGGGGGCAGTTGAGGATGAGTGTGCTGACAGGGTCAGGCTTTGGAAATGGCTCTTCCTGGGCTAACAGAAGGGCAGGGGAGGTACTTACTCAGTTCCTGGGGAAAGTGTCAATAGTGCCCCTGTTGACTTCGGATCCACTTGAAGCAATGCACACTCCTTTATTCAATGGCAGGGTAGATGTATTCAGAGCCCCTGAGGCTTCTTTACACTTGGAAAAGTCCTGCATGCTGTATTTCCGGCGCTACGCAAATGTAGCTCCATAGACGTCTATGACAACACAACACAAATGCAAGCAAAACGCAATGCAGCACAGCGCAGAAGCACAGCTGTGTGAAGGAAGCCTGACACCATCCCCATCTCTTTATGTCTTTGGAAATAATCTCTTTACCACTGCTCATTGCACACTCAGCGGCTTACTGAGTGCCTTGGATGGCACCAAGACATAAAACAGATGATTGCATGCCTCCGCCTACTGCAAGGAGTTATGGGTAGATCTATTATTTCTTTTGTTGGGTGCTGTGAAAATACTTTCTGTTTTAGGAAAGCGTCTATTTTCCTTTACCTTTGAGTAGAGGGCTTTTTAATCACTTTAGTCCCACTATATTAAGTCTAACTTGGCTATTCCCACATGGTGGCTTGCGACTGTGTTTTGGTACTCACCGAGTCTCACCCTCTGTACAGCCAACTACTTCCAACCTTGTGCTGATGAGAGTCACACGCTCGAAACATGCGTCTAAAAAGTGGAGGGTTTTTGGCTGTGTAAATGGTAAGCTAATCCTTGGCATTGCACACTCAGATGCTTTCTGGGTACCTTGGATGGCATCGAGATGTAAAGAGATAATTTGCATGGCTCCACCCACTGCAAGGAGTGATGGGTAAATCTATTATTTCTTGTGTTGGTAGCTGAGGGACACATGGGGTGGCGTGCGCAGACATTTTTTTGTTAAGCCACACCCTCAGCCATGCCCCTAAAGGGGAACACCACCTACAAATTACACACACGCCCCCCCACACCTACATGCAAGTCCCCCACACACACAGGCAAGCCCCCCACACACACACACGCATACAAGCAAGCCCCCCACACACACACATGCCCCCCCACACACATACAAGCAAGCCCCCCACACACACACATGCCCCCCACACACACGCATACAAGCAAGCCCCCCACACACACGCATGCCCCCACACACACATACAGGCAAGCCCCCCCACACACACATGCCCCCCACACACAGGCATACATGCAAGCACACACACGCCTCTCTTTTAACGACTTCCTCTGCTTCTCCCAGCTCAGTGGTGCCATACTTCTTGTAGCTCCACCCCTGCATGATCTGGCTCCTCCCTATGACAGGAGTGGCACCAGCCTCACCCAATAGCATGGTGCCGGATCATTATCTGACGTGAAGGAAAAAAAAAAACAGCCGTTCCCGGGAAGACGTGTGTTCGCTTAACTACACACTTGGGGCCGGTGCTAGTGAAATGACAGCGTGGGACAAAGACTACCAGCGCGTTACAAAGACTACCAGCACGGGACAAAGACTACCAGCACGGGACAAAGACTACCAGCACGGGACAAAGACTACCAGCGCGGGACAATGACTACCAGCGCGGAACAAAGACTACCAGCACGGGACAAAGACTACCAGCGCGGGACAAAGACTACCAGCACGGGACAAAGACTACCAGTGTGGCACAAAGTCTACCAGCGCGGGACAAAGACTACCAGTGTGGTACAAAGTCTACCAGCACGGTACAAAGACTACCAGCATGGTACAAAGACTACCAGTGCGGGACAAAGACTACCAACGTGGGACAAAGACTACCAGCGCGGGACAAAGACTACCAGCGCGGGACAAAGACTACCAGCGCGGGACAAAGACTACCAGCGTGGGACAAAGACTACCAGCGTGGTACAAAGACTACCAGTGCGGTACAAAGACTACCAGTGCGGTACAAAGACTACCAGCGTGGGACAAAGACTACCAGCGCAGGACAAAGACTACCAGTGCGGTACAAAGACTACCAGCATGGGACAAAGACTATCAGCGCGGTACAAAGACTACCAGTGCGGTACAAAGACTACCAGTGCGGTACAAAGACTACCAGTGCGGTACAAAGACTACCAGCGCGGGACAAAGACTACCAGCGCGGGACAAAGACTACCAGTGCGGTACAAAGACTACCAGTGCGGTACAAAGACTACCAGCGCGGTACAAAGACTACCAGCGCGGGACAAAGACTACCAGTGCAGTACAAAGACTACCAGCGCGGTACAAAGACTACCAGTGCAGGACAAAGACTACCAGCGCGGTACAAAGACTACCAGCGCGGTACAAAGACTACCAGCGGGGGAAAAAGACTACCAGCACGGTACAAAGTCTACCAGTGCGGTACAAAGACTACCAGTGCGGGACAAAGACTACTAGCGCGGTACAAAGTCTACCAGCATGGTACAAAGACTACCAGTGCGGTACAAAGACTACCAGCGCGGGACAAAGACTACCAGCACGGGACAGAGACTACCAGCGCGGTACAAAGACTACCAGCATGGGACAAAGAGTACCAGCGCGGGACAAAGACTACCAGCGCGGTACAAAGACTACCAGCGCGGGACAAAGACTACCAGCGCGGGACAAAGACTACCAGCGCGGGACAAAGACTACCAGCGCGGGACATAGACTACCAGCGCGGTACAAAGACTACCAGCGCGGTACAAAGACTACCAGCGCAGTACAAAGACTACCAGCGCGGTACAAAGACTACCAGCGGGACAAAGACTACCAGCGCATTACAAAGACTACCAACGCGGTACAAAGTCTACCAGCGCAGTACAAAGTCTACCAGTGCAGTACAAAGACTACCAGTGCGGTACAAAGACTGCCAGCGCGGTACAAAGTCTACCAACGCGGTACAAAGACTACCAGCGCGGTACAAAGACTACCAGTGCGGTACAAAGTCTACCAGCGCGGTACAAAGACTACCAGCGCGGTTCAAAGACTACCAGTGTGGGATAAAGACTACCAGCGCGTTACAAAGACTGCCAGCGCGGTACAAAGTCTACCAGCGCGGTACAAAGACTACCAGCGCGGTACAAAGACTACCAGTGCGGTACAAAGTCTACCAGCGCGGTACAAAGACTACCAGGGCGGTTCAAAGACTACCAGTGCGGTACAAAGTCTACCAGCGCGGTACAAAGACTACCAGCGCGGCGCAAAGATTACCAGTGCGGGACAAAGGCTACCAGCGCGGTACAAAGACTACCAGCGTGGTTCAAAGACTACCAGCGCGGGACAAAGACTACCAGCGCGTTACAAAGACTACCAGTGTGGTACAAAGTCTACCAGCGTGGTACAAAGACTACCAGTGCGGTACAAAGACTACCAGTGCGGTACAAAGACTACCAGCGCGGGACAAAGACTACCAGCGCGGGACAAAGACTACCAGCGCGTTACAAAGACTACCAGTGCGTTACAAAGACTACCAGTGCGTTACAAAGACTACCAGTGCGTTACAAAGACTACCAGTGCGTTACAAAGTCTAGCAGCACGGGACGGCAGGACAAGGGCCCCAAAGCGTGATTGTCTTGCAAGAATCGGGAACTTGGGGAGTATGCACACCTAAACTAGTGTCACCTACCCCAGGTCCAAGGACCCCCCTTGCTTCTTATACACTCCTTCCCAGGACAGATGGAGGGGCCTAACAATAGCAATAACCTGGCCAGCAACAATGATAAAGTAAAAAGTCCAATCATCATTATGGAGTAAGTCATGAGAAAGGCAATAATGTGAGGAACGTCCTGACCTCCTGTTTCCATGTTACGACACAAGTCACGCAGGGACAGAAGTGCTGACCGCTCTCATGCCGGGGCCATTAGACTTTTGTCTATTTAGCACACAGCGTTTAAATCCCTATATTTGATGGAGGTATATTTAGTGGCCCCTCAGTGACACTTGCGTTCCACACCTGTGGCCCCTGATTCGCTTACAATGCTTAGAGCAGGGGAAAAAAGCAGCTGACACCGAGCCAAAGAGAGCTGACAATCAGCCGAGTGTGTCTTACACAGAGAGAAACATTTGCCGGCACAATCCTCTGATCTGCCATTATCCGGGTTCATTGTTTGCTGGTAAATGAGGATCTGAGCCAGGATGGAGCGTCAGCATTTCAACCGGGAAAGGTAAAGTTTAAATAACTCTGAGACAGACATGTCACAAATGAAGGATTTCCCCTAAAGTCCTCCTTAGGTTTCTCTTAAAGAAATCTTAAAGAGGACCAAAACCCTCACTCCATCGGCCCTGAAAAAAGATTCCAGGGCACCTGGATTTCCTCCCCCCCGGGGCATCCAGAGTCGGGATGCCCCGCTGTGTAAAACCCCCAGGTCGCCCAGAAACTCGCCTTCTTTCCCAGTCCAACAGCGCATGGATCACCAATATCCTTTTAGCAGGTCGCGTATCCATGGCAGGCATTTGGGGGATGCGGCCACCAGTGTGCTAGGATCTGCTCATATTCAATGAGCTCCTGGACGAAGGGGCTTGAGCGGATCCGAGCGCGCTGATTGGACGAGCGGCCACACATGCGTCGTAGGACTGGGAAGAGGTGAGTTTGTTTTGGCAACCTGGGGGTTTCACACAGTGGGGCAACCCCCCTTGCAAGGACCAAAACCCAGGATAGTCAAAATCCTGGGTTTAGGTCCACTTAAAAAAAACTCTGTCATCACATTTTATTCCCAGCCCAGTGCCCCAAAACAGCTTGTGTTTCTTTTTTTTTTTACTAAAGCTTTTGCCCAATATTCATAAAAACAGGAAGTAGTATGACCTTGAATGCCATGCCATATGCATACCTGCCAAGTGTCCCTCAAAACCCACGCCAATCAGCTATAAGATTTCCAGGCCAATCGATTCCCCCCCCCGGGTCATCCAAAATCGGGATGCCCAGCTGTGTGAAAGCCCCCAGGTCGCCCCATTCACTTACCTCGTTTCCCGTTCCACGGCCGCATCACACTATCCCTCTAGCAGGGCGCGTACCCGGCCCAGGCATTTGTGAATGGCCGGCACGGGCATGCTCCCTGTTAAAGCGACCGTCAGGGCACTCAGAGCCGCTGCTCTAAGACGCGCTGTGGGACTCGGAAGAGGTGAGCTGGTCTTGGCGTCCTGGGGGATTTCATGCAACGGGGCATCCCCGATCAGGTTGGCGCGGGGTAAAGGACCAAAACCCAGGATAGTCAAAATCCTGGGTTTTGGTCCACTTTAAAGAGACTGTCCCTTGAGTCCATGTCCCCCTGTCCCTCGTTCTCATTTTTCCCTCTTTGAGGTGTAACATGCAGATCTGCAGCAATAAATGATTCATTTACCCATTCAAAGTGTTTCTATTGTTGTAACTGTTACATCCTATCTCCTATCCATCCCTCAATGAGGGGACGTGGCTTCATTTAACAAATGTCCCTCTTTCCCACCCTGAAAAGTTGGAAGCTATGCCCACCAATGATGCAGCACAAAACTAAACGCGCTTGTCGTGCAAAAGCAAAACAACAAAAGTTTGCTGAGAATTTTCTTTCTAGTAATTTGGGAAATTGCTTTGGAAAGGCCCCAAGCCAAGCGGGATGACTTTCCAGGCAAAAACCGTCGCTGCTTTCTCAACTTAATGTCTAGAACGGAACATCTGCGGCAGGCGCGGGCACTCGATATTTCCACGCCATCGCTGCCACTCCTACTGTGTGACCGTACTCAAGGCTCTTACTTACTGTGCGCCCCAGACTTCATTTCCCGCTTTCCGGGGCTTTATCCCTTTAATGTTCCTCTTTGTCGCTTTGGTGTGACGGGGAATAAGTAATTGCTGCAGCGCTTTCATTGATTGTTTTGGTCCCATCTCACGCGCACCAGATGGTTCGGGTCAACTGGGGAAAATTAAGTCATGTGCGGTTTTCAACCAAGGAAAGTAAATCTTTAAGCCCAACTCCAGCAGAGAGAGGCGATGCATTAGAGCTCCACACAAAATTGTCTTTTTTAAATTTAGAAAGCTCTGGGAAGAGTTAAACATACATAGTAACATAGAATGTAAGGCTGAATAAACACATTAGTCCATCCAGTTCAGCCTGTTTATCTCCTTCCAGTGGTCTAGTAGCCATAGCTGGTAATGTTATTACATGCCAGGAAGGCATCCCGGCCACTATAGATCTCCTTCCAGTGGTCTAGTAGCCATAGCTGGAAATGCTATTATATGCATGGAGGGCATCCCGGCCACTATAGATCTCCGTCCAGTGGTCTAGTAGCCATAGCTGGTAATGTTATTACATGGCAGGAGGGCATCCCGGCCACTATAGATCTCCATCCAGTGGTCTAGTAGCCATAGCTGGTAATTTTATTACATGCCAGGAAGGCATCCCGGCCACTATAGATCTCCTTCCAGTGGTCTAGTAGCCATAGCTGGAAATGTTATTACATGTAAGGAAGGCATCCCGGCCACTATAGATTTCCTTCCAGTGGTCTAGTAGCCATAGCTGGAAATGTTATTACATGCCAGGAGGGCATCCCGGCCACTATAGATCTCCTTCCAGTGGTCTAGTAGCCATAGCTGGAAATGCTATTATATGCATGGAGGGCATCCCGGCCACTATAGATCTCCGTCCAGTGGTCTAGTTATGTTATTACATGGCAGGAGGGCATCCCGGCCACTATAGATCTCCTTCCAGTGGTCTAGTAGCCATAGCTGGTAATTTTATTACATGCCAGGAAGGCATCCCGGCCACTATAGATCTCCTTCCAGTGGTCTAGTAGCCATAGCTGGAAATGTTATTACATGTAAGGAAGGCATCCCGGCCACTATAGATCTCCTTCCAGTGGTCTAGTAGCCATAGCTGGAAATGTTATTACATGCCAGGAAGGCATCCCGGCCACTTTGAACGTTTTTACTGTATCCTTCATTACTACCTCCTCTGGCAGCGAGTTCCATAGTCTTGCTGCTCTTACAGAGAAGAATCCCCTCCTATGTAAGTGGGGAAAGCACCTTTCCTCTTACATTTGTGCATGCCCTCGAATTATGGTTACACTCCGGGATATAAATAAATTGTGGGACAGATCTTTGTATTGACCCCAAATATATTCATACATAGTTATTTGATCTTCCCTCAGGCGTCTCTTTTCAAAACTAAATAAACCTTGAAACTGTGACAATCTTTCAGGGTATTCTAGCCCCGCACTCCTTTTATTAACTTAGTTGCCCTCCTTTGAACAAGCTCCAGTTCTGATATGTCCTTCTTATGCACAGGTGCCCAGAACTGTACACAGTACTCCATATGGGGTCTGACCAGTGACCTATAGAGGGGGGGGCAGGAAGTAGCTGCAAACTTCAGTGGATCAAGTTTGGACGGCGGATCTCGCACATCTCTGCTGCTCGCCTCATCCATCTCTCCTCTCGCTCCTCCAGTTCTGCGCCTCTCTGCCAATCCCTACACTGGCTGCCAATCACACAGCGAATCCTGTTCAAAACTCTAACTCTTGCCTACAAAGCTCTCTCTAACCAGGCCCCTCCCTACATCTCATCTCTAATCCAACAATATCAACCTAAACGCAGCCTCCGATCTGCTGCCGACCTTCTCCTGTCCTCCACCCTGGTCACCTCCTCTCATGCCCGCCTCCAAGACTTCTCACGTGCAACTCCAATCTTCTGGAATGCCCTCCTGCACCCAATCTGCCACTCCACAACCCTCAAAACCTTCAAAGGCGCCCTTAAAACTCACCTATTCAGACAAGCATATAATCTGGCTTAACCAATCTTCTAAGGGGCACACAGCTCAGATAGCATTACCCATCTACCCTTGCAGTAGGCGGAGCTATGCAAATAATCTCTTTACGTCTCTGTGCCATCCAAGGCCCTTAGAACCTCTAAGGGTAAAGCCTAAAGCTCGAAACACATGTCTACTAGTTGGATGTCACATACACAACACATTACACAATTAAAAAATTATTACACAATTAATTGTGTAATGTGTTGTGTATGTGACATTTCTTCTTAAATTATTTTTGATTCATTTAATAATAAAATAATTGTATTTTACTCCTTTGAGTGCGGCCTTTGTATGGGGGTTGTTCTTGGGGATTGATCTAGGATCCCCTTATTACATATATTGTTGTCTTGACCCCACGGGCTATAGCACCTTTAATAATTGTGTAGCTATTGGGGCCGTGCACATCCGCCCTTTGTGTATATTCACTAGTTGGATGTGTTTGGCTGTATAAAATTTAAAGCTAATCCTTGGCATTGCACCCTTAGCGGTTCTAAGGGCCTTGGATGGCACAGAGACGTAAAGAGATGATTTGCATAGCTCCGCCTACTGCAAGGGTAGATGGGTAATGCTATGTGTCCTTGGACTGGGTACTGTGCAAATACTTTCCGTTAAAGGAAAGCCACTCTTTTCCTTTACCAAGGTTATTAGTAGAGATGAGCGAACTTCTTGAAAGTTCGATTCGGGCGATTCGCCGAATTTCCCCAAGAAATTCGTGTTCGCCCGAATCAAACTTTCACGAATCGCTCATCTGAAAAAAAAAATGCCGGCATGGTGGGAGCGGGCAGGCCGGCTGCGCTGTCAGCGGGCCGGCGGCGGCCTGCTGACAGGCGTAGCCGGCCTGCCCGCTCCCACCATGCCAGCATTTTTTTTTATTTATTTCAGGGAAAATTCGATCGGCGCGAACCAAAAAGAATTCGGGTTCGTGCCGAATCGAATTTTCCCTGAAATTCGGAGCGAATTCCGGTTCGTCCGAACCGGTTCGCTCATCCCTAGTTATTAGGTAAAAGTTATTTGCTATTGTAATTAAGCTGACATTAAAATAACGTGACGTGAACTTACAATGTCATACATGGAGTAAAGCTAAATCTTATTTTAGGGCACTATATGGCATATATCTATATATATATATATATATATATATATATATATATATATATATATATATAATGCATCAGGGAAGGATGTGGCCTTTGCCATGTTGCCGCACCTGGCACCCGTCCAACAAGCCATCCAGTGGCCTCCTCCTATTTGTTGTCCTGTTTGCGAGAGGCAGAGAGAGTAATTTAACGCCATTCCCCCAACAATCCTCCATCTCTGCCGTCCATGAAATTACTTCTTGCCTCAAATGTGCTGCTAATAAAACTATTTACTTAGACCTCCCTGAAATTAGTGGAAGTCTATTTATTCCGCGCACCATTGATGGTTTTATTTTAATTCTGTAGTTTTACTTCCATACACTCAACAAAAACTTCATTCCAGCTTTGTGTTTTATTTCTCGGGTCTGCGCTGTGCGGATTGTTATATGCAGCCAGCGGCCACATCCGAGGACAGCGAGCGTGATGAAGCCAGGCAATGAATTAACATTGTTACTGAGTAATGTTTCCACACCGAGGGGCTTATTCTCACCTTTCCATTATTATTACAGCCTCTTTATCTTTGGAGGAATTGTCAGTTTGTAGTTAAACCGGACCTTCAGCGTGATTTATTGAAAAACCCAAACCCTTATAAAACGATTCCTCAGCATCTAAAATTAATATATTTTAAGTTTTTAGTCACTTACTTATTATTCTTTCCCAAACTGGGCTGCAACTCTGTTCAGGACTTTAGGATACGGGCGCCGCCATCTTGGCTCAGAAGCATCACACTTACTGAGAAGAGGAGAGTGGGATACAGTACAGGGGGGCGGGTTATAGCTGTGCTTTGCTCAGACAGAGCAGAGCTACCCCAGGTCAGCAATCCCAGAACTGTCAGAAGACACTTCCTGTTTGCAGGCTGCCTGATGTTCCATGAGCCACCATCTTGGATGTTTAAAGGCTCATAACATGCAGTAGATGCAGGTAGGATGATTTTTAATGTGGGCAATCTGTATGTACAGGGTGTGGGAAACATATAAGACTCTTATTCAAGGTGAAGGTCTGGATTAATGTGAGCAATCTGTATGTACAGGATGGGGGAAACATACAAGATAGGCTCTTATTCAGGGTGAAGGTCTGGATTAATGTGAGCAATCTGTATGTACAGGATGGGGGAAACATATAAGATAGGCTCTTATTCAGGGTGAAGGACCGCTTTAAGGTTTAGATTACTAGTTGTAATTAGGAATCACATTTTTTTACAATAAGATTCATAGGTAAAGAAAGTTATGTAAATAGACACTAGATGGTCAAAACTGTGGAAAATAGAGTTTAATGTCCCTAAATGTAAAATCCTGCACTTGGGTAGAAGGAATCCCTGCTCTGAGCACCGTATGGGCAGCACTGTGTTGGCCAGGACCTCGGAGGAGAGAGATTAAGGGATACTGATTACTGATAGCTGCAAGATGAGTGGACAGTGTAGCCAGGCAGTGGGAAAAGCAAGCAGGATGCTCGGCTGCATAGCTCGAGGCATCACCAGTAGGAAGAGGGAGGTTGTGATGCCGCTGTATAGAGCCCTGGTGAGGCCACAGCTAGAATACTGTGTGCAGTTCTGGAGACCTCACCTGCAAAAAGACATTATTCAAATAGAACGGGTCCAAAGGCCGGCAACAAAAATGGTGGAAGGGCTTAAACTTAAAATCAGGAAAGATTTAAAGAACTTAATCCGTACAGTCTGGAGGAAAGAAGGGAGAGGGGGGACATGATGGAGACCTTTATATATGTGAAAGGATTGAATAAGGTTCAAGAGGGAAGTGTTTTTAACAAGAAACTTAATGATAGAACAAGGGGCCCAACCTGAAGCTAGTCGGGGGGAAAATCAGGAGCAATGTTAGAAAATATTATATTACAGAAAGAGTAGCAGATTCCTGGGATAAGCCTCCATCTATCCTAAGATAAAGAGTACATACCGTATATACATAAGGGCAGACTAGATGGAGCGTATGGTCTCCTTCTGCCGTCATGCGGGACTTTGAAGAGCACGGCTAAAGCTGGGGGGGGGGGGGGGGGGTTGGCCGAGGTTCATGCCCTGAAGCAGCAAAAAGTAAGTAGGGGCCAATGGGGGGGGGGGGCCCGTTTTATTTTAGGTCCAATGTTCCTCTTTCAATACATTCAGACTATTTAGGGGGAAATTTGCAACAGTTCTGGTTCTATGTTAGATCCATCAGAGGCGATTAGTAATGTTAGTGAGGAGTCTGGAGTCCAGCAGCAAAAGGCAGCAGGAAAAAGAAAGTAGCCCAGAGACAGGAAGAACTATGGCAGCTTAAATATATCAGGTTGGTAATCCTGTAAGAGTCTGGGATAAGCCATAGGTGCCCTGCTCTAAAGCTACTGAGGTGAGGCTGCGGTTGTGAGCATCTGGCTGAAGTTGAATACTGCTGATATGGAAGTTATCAGTTGCTACAATAAAGTTCATCTTACTTTTACCACATGGGGGTCATCTCTGGAGTGGACCAAACCGTAGCTTTCTCACTCACCTGGGTTTTGGCCCACTTTACAGGGGCATCTCGACTTGTGTGAACCCCCTGACCCAATGGCGCATGTGGCTTCTCTTCGCCCACATCACAGCTAAGGACCAAATGGAACGGAGCACGCCACCAGCCGCATCCCCGCTAGCCTCTCGTTAGGGGCTTGTCTGTGCCAGTGTTTTACAAATACCTGGAGCGGGCACGGCTCAGGCATACGCTGTTGGATTGGCTTATACAGGGCTGGATTATGAGGGGCGCAAGGGGCCCTCCACCAACCTTTGGGTTATGGTCTGGTCCAGGAGGCTTTTCAGTCCGCAGGGCCAGCAACAAAGCTACTGGGGGTGCAGTGCCCCAACCCCCCCCCCCCCGCGCCTGGACAATTTTCTTTTCTTTTGCAAACCAGCAGCCAAAGCCACCACAGGGCAGGACGGAGAGTCTAGAGCAGCAAAGCCGCCGCCAGCAACGCTACAGTGATGGGTGCAGAGCTGTCACTGCACATAAGCCACCAAGCACAGCCGCTGGCAGCTCAATGCAGGGAACCAGCCGGGCGACTACACTACACCCCACCCAGAATGGCAAAGCAGGAGTTCCCGAGCAGCACGCACCCGCACAAGGGACTCGATCTGACGTTCCGGTAAGTAGGCGGGTGCCAGACAACCACCAATCCGTTTCTTGGCTGAACTATTATTTTATTAAAGGAAAAGAAAATACTGTATCTGGGGCCTCCACCAGATTTTGTTCCCAGGGGCCTCCACCACACTTAATCCGGCCCTTGGCATATACATACGTTTATGTATTGATCATACAGTGGAGCATCCCAAATCAGGATGCCCCAGGGAGAGAGAGTTTAGTTGAGCCTCGCCACCGCATGTATATCGCCTGCTTGCCTCTGGGGGTGGTCCCCTGTTGGATGGAAGACGACTCCATCCCCACCCAATAACAGCGGGTTGGTTGACAACTGGGTGATCCGCCCCGGCCGGTCCGGGTTTGTGTGCTGGGGGCGGGTCTGGCGGCCGAGTATTGCATTGCTGCAGTATATGGCGTGCCATTCCTCACCCCCCAGGGGGCAGTTGTTACAGCCTCCTTTCATTCCCGCCCCTCCTGCCATCCATTCCTGGGAGGGGGGGGTTCTTACTACAAAGAGGATGACTGATGATCATTTGGGAGTGTGGGAGGAGGATGGGTTTTTCAATTATATGGCGCCATAGTAGGTACATATTAAAAAACGCATCTGGTTGTTATTTCATATATACATGAGTAATGGGGACAGGACTGAACTGGAAATACGTTGCCTAATTATTTGTGGTATGAACTTTTTATATTATTGAGTTTCCTCTGGGATTTTAAAGTGGACCAAAACCTACCCTGGAGTCTATGAGACTCCAGGGCAGGCATACTTGCTCTCCCTGGGGCACCCTGATCAGGGGGGGGTCCCGTTATGGGAAACCCTCCACGTCGCCCGAAAACTCACCTTTGTTCCTGGTTCAACAACGCATGTGTAAGCAGTGGCCGTATCCCCCGCTATCCTTTTCAGGCATTTGTGAATAGCCGGCGTGGGCATGATGCCTGTTAAAGGGTAGCGGGGGATGCAGCTGCCAGGGTGCTCATATCCGCTCGAGCTCCTGGATAAGGGAGACCTGCCCTGGAGTGGAAAGACTTCAAGGCTGGCCCACATGGGTTTTGCTTTACTTTAAGTGTACCGTGATGTAAAAATTATCTTTTATCTAGAGCAGAGGTTCCCAACCAGTGGAACCAATACAAGTGTTCAGGGCCGGCTCCAGGTTTATGCGGGCCCTTGGGTGATAGAGTCTCTATGGGCCCCTCGCGGTGTGGTGTGACACTTTATACATGGTGATAAGGTTGCTGTACAGTGAATACTGCCAAAGAATAGAAAGAAAAAATAATAGAAGGAATGACAAAGAATGTAAGAGAAGTAAAAGAGAAAAAAAACAAACCGAGAAAGATAGAAAGAAAGAAGGAAAGAAAGAAAGAAAGAAAAAAGAATAGAAAGAAACAAAGAGAAATAAAAAATATAAATGTAAAGAAACAGAGAAAGTAAGAACAAAAGCATAGAATGAACAATAGAAACAAAGAGAGGATGAATGAATAACTAAGAAAGAATAAAAGGAATGACAGAACAAAAGCAGGAAAGGGAGAGAGAGCAGAAATGGGAGAAAAAAAAAGAAGAGATGGAAGGAATGACAGAAAAAGACAGAAAGCAGAAAGAAAGAAAAGGAATGTCTTACAGATGAAAGATACAAAGGCCCTTATTTAAGAAGGGATAGCGTCAGGTAGGGGCTGGTTAATGAGAGGTAGCGACTGGTGAGCGCCGGACACGGCACGCAATTACACATTTATCAAGCGGAATCTGTTTAGCGACTGGGATAGCGCCATGTAGCGTCTGATTCATCATTTTCACAGCCTCAGCGAACAGCTCCAGCGTTCAGCCTTGCACAGCGCCAGATATGACCTCTCGATTCCTGTCGCTCTCCCATACATTTCAATGGACGATGCTTTTCTTCTCTTTAAACAGAGTTTTTGTTTTTTGTTTTTTTTTTCAAAAAAATCACAAATAATTCCGTGACCTCTTCTGGCATTGAATAAGCAGTTTTTTCATATTTTTTTCATTTTTTATATATTTCCTCAGAAATGACAGGTCTGGCATTAAAGTGTTCAAGTTACAATGTTGTTACAATGTAATTCCATGTTTTCGCTTTGTTACTAGTTGATAGATGCTTGAAGACAGACTTTAAAGTGGACCAACACCCAGGATTTTGACTATCCTGGGTGTTGGTCCACTTAGGTGGGGCACCCCGATCGGGGGTGCCCCGCTGTGTGAATCCCCCCGATCGCCGCAAAAACTCACCTCTCCCCGCTCCCACGTGACCTCGTCCGGCCAATGACAGCGCTCAGAGCCGCTCTGGTATGCGCGTCCAAAGCCGCTTGGACGCGCATACCAGAGCGCTGTCATTGGCTGCATCTCTCGCTTCCCTCTAACAGGGAGCGCGCCCTGCTAGAGGGAAGCGAGAGACGCGGCCGCGTCTCGCGCATGCGCCGTTGGATCGCCGGTAAGGTAAGTATTGTGGGCCTCCTGGGGGGTTCCTCCCCGCGGGACATCCCGATTTCGGATGCCCCGCGGGGAGGGATCTGATCGGTCCGGGAATCTTATAGATTCCCGGGCCGATCCCCCCTGGGTGTTGGTCCACTTTAAACACACCGCCTCCTGCGCTCTGGGCTTCAAACAAGTATATTTCAGCGCCAGAGATTTGTGAGGCTGTTTTTTTGCTGAATGGGGTGTGAGTCGGTCGCTATGAGCAGTCGCTAACATGCGCTCCCATACAGCGCTGTACTGGTCAAATAGCGACTCCTCACAATGTATTCAACATTACTGAACAGCGACTGAGTCGCTATAAACTAGCGACCCACTGCCGAGCACAGCGACTACTAGCGGGCGCTCTGAAAATGCCTGCTACAGACGCTCATCTGTCGATGAATCAGCCTCAAAGAGTAACAAGAGAAACAAAGAGTAAACTGAAAGAAAGAAGGAAAGAAAAGAATAGAGGAAAAGAAACAAACAATAGCAGGACTGATATAAAGTTTCTCCCAATAGTCAATATGCCTCTGGCTTAGTCTTGGTTACTGTCCAGCCCTGGTCTTGCATAGGGGCTGCCCAGGATAGAGGGGATGAGGTGGGGCCCTCCCAAGGTGCAGGGGCCCTGGCACCTGCCTGTATATGCCCAGTGCTGATGCCGGCCCTGCCAGTGGTGGTACCTAAGCTCCTACCTGGTGGTACTCAAGGCCACTGAGGATGAAAGTGTGGGGACATACTACAGATATTCTATTGCTCCAGTATGAGGTTCTAGGTGGCCAAGTCAACAAGCTGCAGGAGTGGAGCATCTTGAAACGACTGCATTGCTGGCAGCAGAGCTTTCATTCTTGGGCCAGTATAGGACCTCCACCCTCCTGAAGAAGTCTTTTATTGTATTGTCGTATTAGTGGAGGTGTGGGTGGTACTTGATTTAATTGCAAAATGGGTGATGTTGGGAAAATCTGATCTAGAGAGTTTCGCTCTTCTTTAAATGTATTATACATATAAAATATTTTTGTGTTTAATTTTGTACTTTACTTGCTTTGATATAGTAAGGGTTCCACAGCCTATATATTTATTTTATTTTTGCCACAACTAATTCAACCAAAACTGTCCAGATCTACAAAAGAACTGCTGTAAGCTTGATTTTTGTAAGTTTATTTCAGCCACAGGGTTGCTTTCAAGTACCGACACAAATTCTTCATCCAGGAACCGGCTCCTTCCTTCTTCCTACAGCTCATGACATGACAGATCCGCACGCCGTAAATCCTTACGGGGACAAAAATTGAGGATAATTGCGCTTGAATACTTTCCAAAAGATGCGCTCAGGCACAGAAAATATATGGACGAGCCTTTAAAAATATGGCCACCCATGAATAATTCCATCTGACATTTATGGTGATCTGATTAAAACCCTTGTCCTTCTCCCAGCTTTAATGTGCGGATAATGTTTAATCCATATTAATTTAGTTGCACCTCGGTGTGAGCGAATGTGGAGCTACCCAGTGTAAGCTTTTCCTCCCGGCTTTTATAAAGGTGAGCCATCATCTTGTGTTAAAAAAAAACAGGATTTTTACTATAGTGACTCTTGTTCCTAGTTCCGAATAAGGACGCCCACTACATACACTTGCTATGCTTACCTTTTCTGCAATCCCACGACCCAAGTGTGGGCTCTCCACCAATCAGCATTCTATGCAGTGCATATTAATGAGTGGCATAGAACATAGAATGGAAGGAGAGCTGCAAGCATCCCTTCAGCCACTTCCTTCCGGCTGTGGGCACCCTCGCCAGCAATTCAGACAGACCTGGTTTGGGGGAACGTGCAGCAGCCATAAGGATGTCAGTGTAGTGGGCAGAAAACTTGATCCCCGATCAGGACCTTGGCACTAACAAATTGAGTTGGATTCTTTAGGGAACTTTGGGTCAGGGCAGGAGGCCGCCGACACTCCTGTTATTGTCTGGCAAGTCATAAGATGTACAGGAAAAGTCCAAAATCAAATTTACAACAGCCGTGGATTGGCCAGGTTCTCATGTCGTCTTCTACTCCCCCGCTTCAAGACAGCATGGTGTGTCCATTGTCTTGAAAGGAGATTTATAGCAGAGTACAACCAAAGGTTGGGCCTCCGGGTTCCCTTCTGACCATATACGGCCTGAGAATAGGTCAGGTCGTAGGTTCGGTGGCAGTGGAAATGACCAATTTTGAGCCAATGAAAGTGAATTGCACTTTTCTCTCCTAAAAAGTAGTAGAATTTTCTCACCTGGTGCTAAATCGACCCTTAGATGTCACTCTCCCTGCGGGAAAAGGGATTCTAGACACAAACTAGGGCTTGGTGTTGGCCTGAATTCAGGATAAGGGGGTCTAGGCACAGACTAGGGAAGGGACCCGACCCATCCGTGCCTGCTGATTGGTTCCTGAGTATAGAGGTTTAGACTTAGGCAGTCTGCAAGGCGGGAGACAAGAGCAGTAGTGAGCTTTGTCAGTGTGCAGAATCAACCCCGCTTGCAAGAACCCCATAACATGTAGTGTGCAGAAACCCCCCAAGAACCCCATAACAGGCAATGTTCCAAATCCCCCCAAAAGAACTTCATAACAGGCAATGTCCAGTTTCCTCCCCAAGAACCTCATAACAGGCAGTGTACAGAGTCCCCCCTAAGAACTCCATAACAGACAGTTTGCAGAATCCCCCCCCCCAAGAACGCCATAAGTACCCCATAACAGGCAGGGTGCAGAATACCCCCCCCCAGAACCCTAAAACAGACAATGTGGTAAATCCCCCCCCAAGAACCTAATAACAAGCAGGGTATAGGATACACCCCCTCCCAAATACGCCATAACAGGCAGTGTGCAGAATCACCCCCCAAGGACCCCAAAACTGGCAGTTGCATAGCCCTCCTAGGAGCCACATAGCAGGGAGTATGCAAAATTCCCCCCACCCAAGACCCGGCAGGGTGCAGTCCCCCCCCCCCCCCCCAAATACCTCATAACAGGCAGTGTGCAAAATCCCCCCCCCCCAAGAATGCCATAACAGGCAATGTGCAGAATACCCCCCAAGAATCCCATAACAGGCAATGTGCAGATCCCCCCCCCCCCCCGACCCACAAGAAATTCCTGATAGGCCGTGTGCTAAATCCACCTGCCTCAGAAACCCCTAGCAGGCCGGCAGAATCCAATCTCCCAAAGTTTGATTCTTCTGCTGCATCCAAATGAGTCACTCAGTCAAAAGTGGGCCTGAGCACAGGTGGGGTGCCATTTCGAACCTTTTCCCCAGGTGCAAAAAAGCCTAACTACGCCACTGCCCGGGAGTGTAAAATTCCTCTTTATGCACCACTGTATGTCTGTAAAGTGATAGCCAAACTTTGAAGGTCCTGTCTGTGGCCTAAAGCACACCCCTCACTTTAGGTCTCAATGACGGGCACGCAAACATACACTTGACTCTTGGAATCAAAGTGAGTTTGCCACCGCTTCTGAATAGATCTTGGATGGAAATGGAGGTTTGAGCTGCGCAGGGGTCCCCTGAGGTACCACCACCACATCTGAAAGACAATAGCAACGGATGGGATATTCACATTAAACTTGTCTAACAATAGCTGGACCCCAATAGATAGCAACTCTAAAGAGGCACATTACAAATGTGGATTTCCGGGATATTGAGGCTCATACATATATATATATATATATATATATATATATATATATATTTGCTCACACACACACATCCGACCTTGAGAATTAATATAGTATTGTGCATACTTTTGTTGTGGTGCCAACAAATACTCCAGACTTCCTGCCTCAGAAACATTAACTTTTGAACTTCCCTGGGTTATGTAGTTTTTGAACACAACCCTGAATTGGTTCCCTTCATTGACATGTTTGGTCTATGGTGTTAGGGAGCAATTCCAGGGAAGCCCCAGTACAAACAAAAAAAATAAAACGTTTTTTCAGACTGAAATTTACACCAAAAAGTAAGGCGCACCATCACTGGCTTCAGGTTTATGTGAGTCCTTAGGTGATAGAATCTCAGTAGGCCCCTTTGCTGTGTTTCAGGATAGATGTATAGAACATTTTGCCAAAATTTCACCTACTTCTCAAATACTTTATTTTTCGATAAGACGCACAAAAGTGCGGGGGCGCTGTGCGTCTTGTGGATCAAGGTCCACAAGAAAAAAAAATGTCTTATCTCGCTCGAGGTCTGGCGGTAGCTTCAGCGCTGGTCGCGGCCATCTTGGTTTTGATGCATAGTGCTCACTAAAGGGCCACACACAGAGTGGGAGAACCCCAAGTCTTTGCTACTGCCCAAGCAGGCTGCTGCTATCACTGGATTCGGAGGCAAGATAAGGATACTTTTTTTTGTAACCTGCCTCAGCATGCTGATTGAGGGAGGGGAGTCAGCCACACAATCTTTTATATGAAATTAGGGCGATTCTGGATGGAATAGGGTAATGGGGGATTTTACCTCACTGTTTATTATAGGGGATTGGTGGGATTCTGTACTATAATAAACAGCGTGGCAGAATCCCTAAATTCCCTATACCAGGCAGTGTGGCAAAATCCCTCGATCCCCTATACCAGGCAGTGTGGCAGAGTCCTCCATAAATAGGGCATGGCGGGGAGTTTGCCACACTGTTATTGTGGGGGTGAGTCTGCCACACTATTATTATTGGATTAGGGGGATTCTGCATGCTGCTTGTTATAGGGGGATTGGGGGAATTATGCTCCACGGCTTGTTATGGGGGATTGGGGGCATTCTGCCCCACTGTCTGTTATAGGGGTTAGGGAGGGGGGGTTGCACACTGCCTGCTATATCAGGACAGAGGGGATCCTGCCACACTGCCTGTTATATGGGGAATGGGGGAGGGATTCTGCACACTGGCTGTTAGCGCAAGCGGAGAGGTGTTTATAGAGCCTAATTCTTTTCAGCTGTGCCTTCCATAGAATATAGTATCTATGCTAGATGAACCTCATAAGGTCACCACAGGCCAAACTTTTTTTTTCATAATCTGTGATCAAAAAGAAGCAAACGCTAGACAAGCAACGGTATATGACCATTTGCAATCTGACCCCAAAAAAGTCCAACATTGCAGCAACCAACTGGGTTTGCCAAACCCTACTGGTCACCATCGAGAAGTTGCACAAGCAGTTGAGTTTTCCAGCAACCCAGGAATGTTTTTTTTTTTAAACAGCAGGTTGCGTTGCCATCCTTGGCATGGTCACAGCGCGACCACATTTGAGCGTGGTCATGGAGGAATGGAAAGGTAAAAAGGGCAAACTTTGTAGACCTGCTACAGAAGGGGTACTCAACCACTTCTTGTAGAGGTCCATTTAAAGCATCCGGTCAGAGCTGAAGGTCCGAGCGGAGGGCTGTCGCGGGGCAAAACTAAAAAAGGCTGCTTGTCCCCCACCCCAAATTGGAGCACTGGGAGAAACAGGAGCTTTTTTTGGCCCCACAGAGCCTACAGCTCTAGGGTGCGGCACACGGTGGACTAGGGCCCAAAATATTACCAGCAATAAGGTCTGGCAACAAGGATGGATAGATGTGGCTCAGGAGAGGAGGATAATTGGAGAGAAGCTGGAAGAAGAGGGAGGAATAGATAGAACAGGAAGGATAGGGAGGGATGGAGATAAAGGTGGGAGAAAAGATGGATGGGCAGCTATAGAGGGACAGGGATAAATGGGAGGAGCTGGGGGGGTAGATGACCAGAGCTGGAAGAAAGAGACATGGATGGGCAAAACTGGGAGGATAGGAATAGATGGGGTTGAGAGACTGGGCTGGATGGGGCAAAGCTGAGGGGACAGGAATGGATGGGGCAGAGCTTGGGGGGGGGGCAGGGAGGGATAGGGCAAAGCTGGGGGGACAGAAATGGATGGGACTGAGCTGGGGGGACAAGATGGTGGGGCAGGGATAGATGGTGCTGAGCTGGGTCGGAGGAAAAGGATTGTATGGGGCAATAAGACAGAGAAACAAAGTTACCTTGCAATGTCACTTCCTGCCCATGCAGTGCCTCATATTGCAATGCTAGGTGCCAGGGAGCCATGACACTGGCAGGGAGACTAGGCACTACATTTCCAATCAAGGGCAGGGGTCCGGAAGTCTGACACTGGGTCCGCATTCGGACCCTGGTCCACCAGTTGAGTATCGCTGTGCTACAGCATCTACAGCATGCTGTAGCAAATGGAGGAGAGGTGCATGGGGCAAGCTTCAAGTGAGCTCCTTGCTCCTGACAATCCATTGCCTTGACTGTCTCTTTAACTGATTCTAACTCTTTCTCACACTCTCCGAAATTAAATAAAAAATAGTTCAGCTTCAAATGTTAATTCCCTCAGAAACTTTCATTGGTTTATCCGAGTTTCATTTATCACTAGAACGAATCAACCATAAGGGAAGGACCAGACTCAGCAGAAAAAATCTCAATTTGCATCTTCAAAGAGTTGTGACCAAACCTAAAGCGGGCGTCACGGCTGCCCCCGTTCATTAATAAACATCTATCAGCGAATGTGCGAGAGGCGGAACTGTTTATAACACTTGGATACGGCAAGAGGCGGCATGGAGCAGCTCTCCAACGCAGTCAGCAACATACAGAAGAGACAATGGGACTCTAAAGGGGATATTTAGTATTTCTTAAAGGGGAAATGTTACCAATATGGTACTTCCTTTTTTTCACATTGCCCAATCAAAATAGACTGAAACCGGTCTCTGCAAAGCAATGTCAATTATGATGAGAAAATCATAAATAGCTGGTTATATATGAAGCCATCCTATTTAAAGCGAAACAAAAACCCATGAGGCTGGGCTAGCCTGCCCCCGAGGCATCCTGCTGTGTGAAACCCCCAGGGTTGCCGGTAAATTCTCCTTTACCGGACGGCTCCCGTGACGCTACGATTACCAGCGCTGCATACCCGTCTTCCCTGTAGCTGTGCACGCTCCTGCCCCAGAACAGGGTGCCGGGGGTGTGGCCAGCCAGAAAGAATAGATGGAAAGAAATAAAGAAATCTAAAACATAAATAGAAAGAAACAAAGAAAGAACAAAAGCATATGATGAAAGACAGAAACAAAGAAGGAGAATGATGGAACGACAAAAAAAAGAATAAATAAAAGGAATGACAGAAAAAAAGCAGGAAAGAGAGACAGAAATAATAGCAGGAATGATAGACAATAATAATAGGAGGAAAGAAGAAAGAAAGAAAGGGAATGGACGAATAAATAGATGAAAGAAAGAAACAAAGAGTATATGGAAAAAAAGGTTAGAAGGAGGAATGACATAAATAACGGAAAGAAAGAATGGCAGAAAGAACAGATGAAAGATACCAAGAATAATTGTAAAGAAAGAAAAAAAGAAAAGCATAGACAGAAAGAAATAAAGAAAGATTATAAGGACTGACAAGAAGAAAGTAAGAGGCTCTCCCAATGGCCAATCTGCCCCTGGCTGACAGTCCTTAGTCCTGGTTACTGCATGCCCCTGCTTCTTGCATGGGGGCTGCCCAGGGTAGAGGGAAAGAGGTGGGCCCTCCCAAGGTACAGGGGCCCCTGCATCTGCCCGGGTATGCCCAGTGCTGATGCCTGCCCAGCCCAAAACCATGCTAGAAAAACACCTTTTGGAGCAAGGCTTGAGTAAAGTACTGTATAGATGGGAGCAGATCAGGTTGAAATACAGGTCAGACTGCAGCCTTGTCAAGTAAAACATGATAGAATGTGAAGGTCCACCATTACTGCAGATCATCCTCTGGTCATCGCCACCGTCTGAACTGCTGCCAATTTTACTTCTACTCCTCACCACCTTCTCCATTGCCATAAATGTCCTCTGAAATGTCCTCATAAATGTCCTGTTGCAAGGCTTGAGCATCTCTTCAGGGCTCACTGGTCCATTCGGGGGCCCACAGGAGAATCCTTCTTCCCAGTACAAGTCTGAGTGGGCTCTTGAAGATACCAGAGACCCTGACACTTGCCCCGAGATTGTTAAAATAACCCTCATATTCCATCCTCATATCACCAGAATGGAGAAAAATCTATATCTTCACTTAAACCAAGAGGGGATTTGGATTTTCATCTGTATATCCAGTAAAGTTCTCTTTGTAATATAAATTTATCAAGATTACCACCCCTGGTTGATCTTTTAACCAGCTCTATAATCGTAAACCTCAGTTGGGACACCTGATGTCCCTCTTGCCAGAAATGCCTAGCTACAGGAAAATCTGAGTCACATCTGCGAATGGCGCTCATGTGTTCACAGATCCTGTCTCTGATGGGCCTGTTTGTCTTGCCCACATAATTTGCCACAGGGGCATGAAAATCACATGGCTGGAGGAACATTTAGCAAAAAAAGCCCAATGTACTGTCCAGTCATGGGATGGGAAAATGTGTCTGATCTGATGACATAGCCCCATTGGGCACAATTCCCGCATGGGTTCATGCCCTTTGGTTTTGGCAAATAGCTGAGACAGCCTTTACCTGTTGTTACTTTCACTGGTTTGCCTGCTGAACTGCTAGTATATTCTAAATGGCTTCTGATGTTTCTGGATTTCTTAATGCAAACATGGGTGGCTCAGCAAGGACTTCCCTCAGCTTTTCTTCACCGGACATTATGTGCCAGTGTTTGCGAATTATGTGTCGGACCTGTGGGCATTTAGTTGAAAAAGTCAATACACCTGGTATTCTCTTGTTATTCTGCTTAGGTTTATATGTCAACAGGGAAGATATGGATCTACTGAAAGCTTCCTCTTTGGCATTTGATCCTACGTCAGTGGGATATCCACTTTACACAAAGTCACTAGCCATCTCCTCAGCTCATTGTCTAAAGGTCACATCATCACTAGTAATGTGTCTAAGGCGCAGAAATTGGCTAAAAGGTTGACCGTTCTTTAAGGGTTTAGGATGAAAACTGTCAAAGGCCAAGTATGTGTTAAGATCTGTCAAATCAGTATGTAAAGCCTAGTCCATCTTAGTTATCAACAGAAAATGTACCCGATAGTGAGACTGGCTTCATCTAGGTCAACTTTAAATTTCATTAGTGTGTCATGGCGTCCCTGCCAAAAAAAAAAAATCATCTATAGAACAGACTGAAATCATAATATTTTCAATGTATCCATGATGTGTATAAACATTTCTGGATTCAAAAATCTCCCATGAACAAATTAGCATACGATAGGGCCACATTGGACCCCATGGCTGTGCCTTGTTCTTGTAAGTAAAAGGTATCATTATAATGAAAGTTATTGTGCTTTAAGACCAGTGTCATTAATTCCATAAGGAATTCCTTGTGATCCATTAGCAGACCCATATCTATAAAGGTTCTGTCCACCACTACTAGACCACGGTCATGTGGTATGGACATGTACAAACTGTTAACATCCATACTGCATAACCAACAGTCATCTGGGACTGCAACATGATACTATTATAAAACTTGCTTTCCATGATCACAACGGCTCCTTCCTTATCTGCAGGTTTTATAGTGATTTTTTCATCACCACTCAGTGCTCTAAGAGCTTCACTGTCCTCTCTGCTGAGGTTAGGGTATATATGCTTTTTCCCTCTTCACTTTAGGTCTCCTATATCCCTTTCTACCACTTTAATACAGGCTTCTACCATTTGGAAATTCTGGGGTGGCTTCCACTTACTTGGATTTCTACATTGTCTGACGTCCACCCCTGGGAACTTGTTTCTCTCCGGTAGTTGCCCCATAGGTGTAGTATTGAAGTAGGCTCCCAGTTGCAGGGACAGAAAAACATTTTGGAGTTCTATGTCAAGTTTTAGTGGATTCTGTTTTTAAAGGGGAACAAAACCCAAGCTCTCATTTAGTACTTGCCTCTCAATGTCTGTAAGTTGATGTTGTTAGATGTTCGCTACTAGGTCTGCTGTTGGACCTGGCTTCTTGTGATCCCCTGTGTATCATGTGGTCCTTTGACCCCTGTGGGTTTACTTGGAGGTCTTGGGCTTGGGCCTCTGTGTAAAAAAGGTCTGGTACTTTTGTCTGAGGCGCTTGAGTCATAGTCACCCATTGGAAAGCGTGGATTTTGCTGTGATCTTCTAGATATACTGTATTCCTTTCAAGTATAGAGATGTTTTTTTCTCAGCTAAATCTTTCCTGTATTTGTAAAGGTTTAATCTGAAGTGTATCCTTTCTATGTTGTTCTATGGATGTTTCAAACATTGAAGTCAAGTCAAATCAAGTTAAGGGTCCACTCCAGCACTTCATGTTTACAGGTGGCCTGCAAATGCAAGAACCGCCATCTTGTTTTTAAAATTGACCACAGCAGAAGTTAGAAAAAGGTAAATAATTTTTTTATGTGCTGCAATCTAAATTGCCCTGGGGACTGTTTGACTGTTGGTGCACTTTAAGGAAATATCATCCTCAAAGAATGAATTAGAAGTGTCACCAAATCTGGTGATTACTGTATCAATCAAAGTATTTGCAAAACATTTTTTTTCATTATTTAAACAGATTTAATCCTGGATCTGTATAGACAGTCTGACATGGAGTGAGCACAACTGGTCATCATGAGAGCGATGCAGACCAGCTGCTAGTAGCATCGATCATGATGTAATACTTTGTATCAAATTGTAGTGTTTACAAAATATGGAAGGCAACCAGACGGACTCACCAGATCAGTGAATTTTATGTATCAACCTTTCTTGAGAGGTATGAATTCCTAGTAACAATGTTTTACTGAGCCAAACCAAATTGACAAGGGTCATAAGAAAGGGGCACAACTCCACAAATACCATAAATAATATTTTATTAAGTGTTACACTATAGCAAACATAAAAACACACATGCAACACAAAGACACTGCTAAAATCAATTCATCCACTATTCCTGTGATGCTAAAATACTTAGCAAGCCATATTATAGAAGACCACAAGGTATCAAAAAGTACGAATAGAAATCAGTATTAAATAGCTCCACAAATAGCCCAAGATAAAAAAAAATATATATATATATATATATATATATATATATATATATATATTTTTTCTATATATTTCTAATTACTCAAGTGAGTGTTCAATTACTCTACTTTGTGCAAAAAATACAACTATAAAAAGGTAATTACTACAAATAATTCATCAAAATCATAAACCTGTGCAATCAATCAAATCTAAAGTGCAAATTCTAGATGTTTACTGTCTGCTTACTACCTCAGCTCCCTTAAAGTGGACCAACACCCAGGATTTTGAGTATCCTGGGTCCCCCCGCTGTGTGAAACCCCCCCCGATCACCCGAAAAACTCACCTCTCCCCACTCCCAGCGCCGACGGACAAGAGATTTGACAGCCGCGGACAAGCGGCTCCTCCGCCGCCGCCTCCCGCGCGTCACTCTTGGCGGGCGCGCGCAAATCTAGAGGGGCGCGAGGGAGACAAGGTAAGGGGATTTGGGGTGTTTTGGGGGGTTTCACCCCGCGGGACATCCTGATCTCGGATGTCCCGCGGGGAGGGAGGTGATCGGCCCGGGAATCTTATAGATTCTCGGGCCGATCACGGGAGGGTGATGGTCCACTTTAAACAGCCCTGCACTAACAGCACTTTTGTGTATTGGGTTTGCATTGGGGGTCTCATCCCCTGCTTTACTTAGTGAATATAGTCTCCTGATTTTTTTGCAACAATGTTTTTCTGAGTTGTATGAAGATAATATATCTTTTTTGAGAAGTAAAATAACTATTTTGCAGCATAACCATAAAGGTGCGGGCGCTCAGTTTTATCAGAAGTGGTAAGAGGTGAGGCAAAAGAAGTGAGCAGAGGTGGGCAGAGGCAGGCAGATGTGAGATGGGTAGAGGTGAGGAGGGGGGACGTCAGAGGAAGTTAGGAGAGGCGAGCATAGATGAGATGGGAAGAATTGGGCAGGGATGTGTTGGAAAAAGGTGAGGTGAAAAGAGATGAGGCAAAAAGAGTAAAAGTGAAGCAGGCAGAGGTTAGAAGAAATTACGTAAGCATCAGTGAGGTGGGAAGAGGGGGACAGAGGTAGGCAAGGGTGAGGTGAGCTGAGGCAATGTGGTCAGAGGTGATGTGAGATGTAAAAAGCTAAGCATCAGTGAGGTGGGAAGAGGGGGATAGAGGTAGGCAAGGGTGAGGTGAGCTGAGGCGATGTGGTCAAAGGTGATGTGACAAAAGCTAAGCAGAGGTGAGGTGGGTAGATGTGGATAGAGGTAGGCAAGGGTGAGGTGAGCTGAGGCGATGTGGTCAAAGGTGATGTGACAAAAGCTAAGCAGAGGTGAGGTGGAGAGAGGAAACAAGAAGGTGGGCAGAGGTGAGGTAAGTAGAAGTAGAGGTGAGCTAAGGTGGGCCCTGTTTCAGGAATTATCTCTACACTGCCTCTCGTGGCCAGCCGCATGCACTGCAGGCACGGCGATCTCTGCTTTATAAAAATGATGAAATATAGGGGTGGGGTGCCAGAGGCCGCTAATGAGGACACTGTGGGCCGTATATGGGCTGCATTTTGTGTATGTCTGATCTATAATATGCAAGCAAACCTGCGGGTTGGACAAGCAGCCATGCTCATGACACCAGCTGCTAAGTGCTTTCCATTTCACAACACTTTTCTATGAAATAAAGCCGATAGCATCAGTGCTGCGTTGTGTTGTACAGAAAAGACGATGTCAGTATTTATTTAGCTAAATTGAAGTTCATTTGTGCTGGCAGTGGGTCTCCCCGGGTTGGGATGGAATCAATCAGTAACACACACAGACTGAGTGCAGACAATGGCTTATCGCCGCGTCGGGATGATGTGTGTCAGTATGAGGCTGGCCGTAAATCCTGCGGAATTCAGCGGAGGCAGGCGCTGATAATCTGTGGAGAATGTCCTACAGATGGTCACTCCAGGTGGGATAATGAGACTGTTAGGACGTCTGATATGGAGGTAATTTCATGGACATGGCACTACATTTCCTGGGTGAATTGGAAGGTCCTTCACTTCATAGAAACTGTGTAATAGGTTCAGTTATTATACAAGTATAACGACCAGATGTAGGGAAGATGCCTTTAAACAGACCAAAAATCAAACAGCACGTTGGGTCTGCTTAAAGTGGACCAAATCCCCGGATTTTTTACTTTCCTGTGTTTTGGTCCTTGCCCCCAGGGCATCCCAGCTATGTGAAACCCCCCAGGTTGCCGAAACAAACTCACCTCTTTCCGATCCTACGGCGCATGCTCGGATTTGCTGACGTCTCTTCATCTAAGCCTTCGTCTAAGGCGAATGGCTTAGAGCACCCTGACGGCCGCATCCCCCTCTACCCTCTAACAGGGAGCCCATGCCGGCCATTAACAAAAAAGCATGTAGGGAAGCACTCGCAACTCATAAATTGATCAAAAAATAAATGTTTATTAATTACATATTTATAATCACTACATACAATACACTCAACATATTAAAACCCCTTAAAAAACACATAAATGGGACAATAACACACAGGACAAACCAACATGAAGGTGTGATGGCGATGGGGAGAGTCTCACCACACTAATTGATATCAAATGCCTAAATATATATGTGCTAAATCATTCAACAAAGTGTTCCAACAGTGCAACTAAACGTGCAAATCCTGCCTATGATTTGGATCACTACAAAACCTATACATTTATAAAGTGCAAGTGCTACTAGTCAAACAATCAATTAAAGATTAATATTCCCAACCATAACAACTCATAAACATATCAATCTACTATATTCACCAATGAAAATATAATCACCTGTATAAATTATTTAGGCATCTCAGCAGCCTGATGAAGGGAGTGATGTGCCCACGGAACGCGTGGCTCCTGGTGTGGAAGGCGGTGGGGAGACTTCACACATGTTATTTTCATGATACCTTGGCTTTATTTCTGGTGATTTTTTTTGTGATATTATTTTTTAATTAGTATTGTGAGATATAGCAGTGGGTTCCTCTTTGGGATGCCTAAATAATATATACAGGTGATTATATTTTCATTGGTGAATATAGTAGACTGATATGTTTATGAGTTGTTATGGTTGGGAATATTAATATTTAATTGATTGTTTGACTAGTAGCACTTGCACTTTATAAATGTATAGATTTTGTAGTGATCCGGATCATAGGCAGGATTTGCACATGAGTAGTTGCACTGTTGGAGCACTTTGTTGAATGATTTAGCACATATATATTTAGGCATTTGATATCAATTAGTGTGGTTAGACTCTCAATCGCCTACACACCTTCATGTTGGTTTGTCCTGTGTGTTATTGTTTGATTTATGTGTTTTTTTAAGGGATTTTAATATGTTGAGTGTATTGTATGTAGTGATTATAAATATGTAATTAATAAAAATGTATTTTTTGATCAATGAGTTGAGAGTGCCTCCCTACATGCTTTTTTTGTTCCTGGTCTGAGATCTTTTGCAACTTTGGGAGTGACACCTCCTACAGATTGAATAGGGTATAGTGCAAGTCCCCATTTTCTCCTCCCCATGCCGGCCATTCACAATTCACTTGCCCTGCTAGAGGGATAGAGGGGATGCGGCCGCGGAGCACACATGTGCTGTTGGACCAGGAAAGTAGGTAAGTGTATGGGCAACCAGGGGGGTTTCACACATTTTGGATGCCCTGGGGGGAGGGAATCAATCAGCCAATCGCCGTGGGTTTTGGTCAACTTTAAAAAAGACCAAAACCCACCCTGGAGTCTATGAGACAGTCGTGGGTGCCCTGCTGTGTGAAACCCCCCAGGTCACTTGAAAAATCACCTTCATTCCCAGTCCACCGGCACGTGCGTGAGCAGCAGCCACATCCCCACTATCCGTCTAGCAGGGTGCATGCTGGCACAGGCATGCTTGCTATTAGAGCATAGCAGAGGATGAGGCCACCAGTGCGCTTGGATTCGCTTTGCTTAGACAAGCTCCTGGACGAAGCGGCTCAAGTGGATCCGAGCGCGCTGATTGGATGCGCATGCGTAATAGGACTGGGAAGAGGTGAGTTTGTTCGGGCGACCTGGGGGGTTTCACACAACGGGGCATCCCCAGTCGGGTGCCCTGGGGGGGCAAGGACCAAAGCCCAGGATAGTCAATATCTTGGGTTTTGGTCCACTTTAAACAGACCAAAAATCAAACAAGACCTTGAGGCTGCTTAAAGAGTAGCACCCACTGGCTAAAACTTTATGGCCAGAGGCCCTCCTCTATGTGGGGCAAATTGGGAATGACCCCCCTCCCCCAGTTTGCCATATAACTTGCTTTCTGGTGATCCCACTCATGAACAGGTCATGGCCATAACCCCTACCCATCTGAAAGGGTACAGCCAGATAGGTGTGGGCGCAGGGATGTTTGCTACTCTGCATTCTATGCTGCCCTTTAATATACCTGGCATAGAAGTTGATTTTAGGAAAGCCCATACATGTGCAGTGGGATCATGGAAAAGGGATGCCCGAGGGGCACGGAACAAAACCCAGGATAGTAAACGTATAAATGTATGTTCAGCTTCATAGTGGAGCAAAACCCGCAACCTCTCCAACCAGGCCCTGAATTTGAGGAGGGTGCAAGGGGTGCGTGCCTTGAGGTCTCCACCTTGGGGTCTCCACCACTTGCCCTGCAAAGGTGGCCTCCACCAACCTTTGGGTTATGGTCTGGGCCAGGAGGCCAGAAGGAAAAAGAATACTGTATCTGGGGCCTCCACCACACTTAATCCGGCCCTGACCCCCACCCAACACAAGTTATGGTTGGCTGGGAACGCCAGTTTAGGTAACAAGGGGGTTCCACGCAGCAGGATATCCCAAATCAGGATGTCACAGGGGCAAGCTGTAACCCATGGACAATGGACCAAATCGGGGTCAGAATCCCTGGTTCTGGTCCACTCAGCGTTGACCCTAGACGCACCGTCCGCTGACATGATGCGCATTTCATAAACTGTAGGTGAAATATGGCTCTTGGATAAGCAATAACTCAGCGGGACAGCTCTGAGAACCAGTTCCAGGGATGAATCCAGGACAAGTGTGTGCAGCAGACTCCCCACATGTCAGACGCTCACAGTGGGGTGTCTCCGCATAAAATTTAGGCAATAAAACGCGTGCTTGTCCTTTTGTGCTGGACCTGAAATGTGGGAACAAGTTATACGGCGATTCTATACGATGCCGTTATCGGAGGGCGGGGATTCTAAACCAGAAGCGACAGTTTAACGGCTGAGAGAGAGAGTCGTGTTTAATTCAACACCCGGCTTATTTCCTGGGAAAATCTGACAAAGAATCTCAGTGTCATATAGCTCGAGACACACACCCTGCGTAATAGAGAAATCAACGCTGTGTCTGGGGGAAGGGTAATTGTGAGGGCTTTAAAGCTGTACTAAACCCTGGGTGGCCGGCCCTGGAGTTTAAAAGATGACTGCTCACCTTCCCCTGGAGCATCTCAAAATTGTGACGCCCTGCTGTGTGCCCCCACCCCCCCCAGGTCACCGCAAGACTCACTTTTGCCCTGGCTCCTACTGCGATCGGCACCTGCATCCCCAGCATCTCTGGGCTGAGACGCGCTCCCTCGCCCATCCATTTAGATAAGCTGGGGACAGGAGCACACCCTTGTCTAAAGGGAAATTTTTGAAATCTTAGACTCTATTGCCAAGCTCTGCCTGTAAGTAGAGCTGTGTGCCGACTATTAAAGTGGACCAAAACCCAGGATTTTGACTATTCTGGGTTTTGGTCTTTGGCCCTCGGGCACCCGGATTGTGGATGCCCCATTGTGTGAAACCCCTCAGGTCGCCCGATCTCACTCACCCATCCCCGGTCCTACGGTGCATGCGCAGCCTCTCGTCCGGTCAGCGTTCTCAGATCCTTTCCCGCCTCTTCATCCAAGAGCTTGTCTAAAGTGATTGGATCCAAGCACGCTGGCATCCGCATCCCCACTACCCTTTAACAGGGAGTGTGCCCACGCCGGCAATTTAAAAATGCCTGGTATGGGCACGCGCCCTTTTAAAGGTATAGCGGGGATGCGGCCGCTGCTTGTGCATGCACCATTGGACTGGGAACGAAGGGGAGTTTTCGGGTGACCTGGGGGGGGTTTGACACAGCGGGGCATCCCAAATCTGGATGCCCCGGGGGGAGGGAGTATGCCTGCCCTGGCGTCGCAAAACCTGGTGGCGTCACTCCAAGTTTTGCGCCACTTTAATATGCACGGCATATGAGGCTGATTGGACAAGAGCCCATGCCATGTGCCGTAGGACCAGGGAAAAGTACATTTTAAAGTGGACCAAAACCCAAGATTTTGACTATCCTGGGATTTGGTCCTTTCCCTGGGGGGCACCCTGATCGGGGGTGCCCCACTGTGGGAAACCCTCCCCCCAGATCGCCACAGTCAACTCACCTCTTCCCGGTCCCACGGCGCCTCTAGGAGCAGTGGCTCTGATGGCTGCATCCTGGCTATCCCTCTAGCAGGGCGCGTGCCGGCGCCAGGCATTTGTGAATGGCCCGCACGGGCAAGCTCCCTGTTAAAGGGAGGCGGAGGATGCGGCCGTCAGAACCCCAGCTCATCTTAGACGTACCATGGGATCGGGAAGAGGTGAGTCCTTTCGGGCGCCCTGGGGGGTTTCACACAGTGGGGCACCCCTGGTCGGAAAGGACCAAAACCAGTTTTGTTCCACTTTAAGGGCGTTCTGGGGGGTAAGGGTCAAAACCTGCGATAGTGGAAATCTCAGGTTTTGTTCTGCTTTAAAGGGACAGTGCAGGCAATGGCAATAATAAGGCAGCAAGGAGCTCACCTGAAGCCTGTCCATGTGTCTCTCCTCCATTTTTCTGCAGCGTGCTGTAGATACTGTAGCAGGTCCCAAGGTCTGCCCCTCCTCTCCTTTACATTTGTTCATGACCACCTCCAAATGGGGTCACACAGCTGCCCTTGTCCCTTAGCACTGGGCTGAGGGACAGGGACAGCCATGTGATCACATCTGAAGCGTGGTCATGAATGAATGGAAAAGAAAGGAAGGAGGCCTCTGTAAAGCATCATGAAGAGGAGCAACCACCAGCATAGAGTCTAGGGCCGGTGATCCCTCTTTGTGGGGCATTGTGGCTTGTGAAACCCAGGAATGCCCAGTAAACTCACCTAATTACGGTGCACGGGGAGCAATTGGGGGGTTAGGCACCTTGCTCATGAGCATTTCAGTCATGTCCAACTTTTCAGGGACAATTGTGAAATTACGTCACACCCCTCATTGATTGATGGATAAGTGATGGATAGAACAATAGAAACACTTTGAATAGGCAAATGAATTATTTATTGATGCAGATCTGCATGTTACACCTCAAAGAGGGACAAATTAGAACAACAAGGGACAGGGGGACAAAGAGGGGCAGTCCCTTTAAATCAAGGACACTTAGGAGGTATGCATGTGCCATTGCTGGGAATTGAAACTGCAACCCTCCAGTTGCAAGGCCAAGCATACAATGACCTGTGCTTGCATCATGGGATGGGAAGAAATATTTTTTTCGGCAATCCAGGGGACTATAGACAGCAGGGCATCCCAAATCAAAGAGGAGCAAAACCTGGGATAGTGAAAATCACAGGTTTTGTTAAATGTGTACATTAGTGAAGCACAGAGCAAAAAAACATTTAAACAGAATCATTTAAAATTCCATCACACCATTTAGGTTCCAACACAATATTTAAATAAGTCCAGAGATAATCTTGGGATTAAAGGTGAGTTTGGAAATCAATCATCGACAGTGAATCCACAATAAATGAGTTGTTGTCCCAAAGGGCATGCACTTCCTGCCGTAGTGGTGAATGATTAATTAATTAATAGGTGACACCATCCATGTGCCCTTTACCTGCGCTGCTTAATCTTACCAGATGGAGCTTTATACGTGCGCCTTGATTTGAGCCTTTCCAGGCCTCTCAACAGCGTTCCCTTTTAGGTGTATATTCCTCCTCCGCAACCGATCTCCTCACACAAAGGCGCCCGCTCACCGCCGCACGACGCCACTGCGAAAATGAAAGTGCGCCCCTGGAATCCGGATGTGGATTTCAGGGGCGCACTTCCATTTGCGTTGTGTGAGGAGAGCGGTTGCGGATGAGGAATATACACCTAAAAGGGGACGCGTGAAGCATTTTCTTAAATTTTTTTAGTCTTTTGTCTTAGTTGACCCCTAATAACCTAATTAATATAGCGCGGTATCTCACACTTCTATGATTTGTTAAATGTGTACCCAATGCCTCCCTGGCTTAAAGTGGACCAACACCCAGGATTTTCACTATCCTGGGTTTTGGTCCACTTCTGCGGGGCACCCCGATCGGGGCTGCCCCGCCGCGTGAAACCCCCAAGATCGCCCTAAAAAAACTCACCTCACCCCGCTCCTGCGCGAGCGCTCGTCCAATCAGAGCACTCAGAGCCGCTGTGGTATGCACGGACAAGCGACAGACAACCACAGCGGCTCTGAGCATGCTAGAGGCCGCATCTCGCGCTTCCCTCTAACAGGGAGCGCGCCCGCGCCGATCATTCACAAACTGTCGGCGCAGGTGTGTGCCCTGCTTGAGAGAAGCACGAGATGCAGTCACGGCTCGCGCATGCACCGTTGGGACGGGGATAAGGTAAGGTTTCTGGGCGTCCTGCGGGGTTTCACACAGCGGGGCATCCCGATTTCGGATGCCCCGTGGGGAGGTACCTGATCGGCCCGGGAATCTTATAGATTCCCGGGCTGATCACCCCTGGGTGTTGGTCCACTTTAAAGGTAATAAAAGCTAATAAAAAATTATCCTTTGTCCAGCTCGAAGTCACATGGGCTGCAGCCATCTGCTATTCTACACTAATACGCACAATCCCCTGCTGGCACCTGTGTGTATCCCAATTCTCGGGATGCCCCGCTATGTAAAACCCCCCAGGTGGCCTGGTATACTCACCTTCTGATGGCCGTAAATTTGGTCCAATGTAAATGATAGGGCTCACCAGAGGCAAGAGGGGTGGATGGGTAGCCAGACATAAAGATGTGAGCCAGGGTGGGTTTGCATCCTCCTTAGATCCTAATTAAAGGGCTCCATTGTTCTAGATTTGATACCACAGCCTGAACCTGCGATTTGTAATGGAATATCCGGAAGATGGATGAGGCCTTGGCGCGGTAGCGCGGGATAATACATGCTCCGTCGCCCCTGTTTATCTCGCAGTGACAAAGCTTTGAGTAGATTTTATTTCCTTCTCCCCATCATCCTCTGTGCAGAGGGGACCAGCCGCCACTTCTGTAATGTGACTTTATGGGTCCACACCGCGTGTTCCTCCTATGGAATATTAATGGACGTGTTAGGAAAGTGATTTACAAGCCTCGCACACCTCGCCTGGTGTAATTCACAGTAAAAATGACAAGGAATAGCTGTAAATTGTCACTCCTCCAAATCTCCGCAGAATTGGTGACAGAGTCGGGGTGGGGGGCCGCGGCTTCCAGTCACTCCTTAAGTGATCATTTTCATGCTGACTTGAAACTCTTGCAGCCTCAGGAACGTGTCTATGGTCCAGGGTGATTGATGGACCATGTCCTGGGTGCACTAGAGGCTGAGACCTGTCAAAATGGCAAATTTGCAGCCTTGAATTAGGAATCTGCTTATTGCCAGGAATGGGAGACTGATCTTCCTACAGCTAAGGATTTTATAATGCTCATTTATTGCCTTTTCTACCTGTGATATACTCGCTATACACCTACAAATGCCTAAAATACCCCCATCACCCCATAACAGGCGTTGTGCAGGATCCCCCTATTACAGACAGTGTGCAGAAGCAGAATCCCCCCTATTACAGGCAGTATGGCAGAACCCCCCTTTACAGGCAGCGTGGCAGAACCCACCATTACAGGCAGTGTGGCAGAGCCCCCATTACAAGCAGTGTGACAGGATCTCCCCAATACAGGTAGAGCAGCAGAATCCTCACTTAATTTTGCCATTACAGGCAGTGTGGCATAACCCCACATTACAGGCAGTGTGACAGATCCCCCCCCCCCCCCCCCATTGCAGGTGTTGTGGCAGAATCCTCACCGTTACAGCTTTACAGGCAGTGTGGCAGATCCCCCCGTTATTACAGATAGTGTAGAACCCCCATTACAGGCAGTGTTGCAGAATCTTCTCCGATTCCATCATTACAGGTAGCGTGGCAGAACCCCCCTTACAGTCAGTGTGGCAGAATCACCCCCAATTTCCCCATTACAGGTAGTGCAGCAGAAACCCCCCCCCAATTCCCCCATTACAGGTAGGCAGAAAGCCCTCAATTTCCCCATTACAAGCAGTATGGCAGAATCCTTGTAATTTCCCAATTACAGGCAGTGTGGCAGAATCCCCCCCCCCTTTTCCTTATTACAGGTAGTCTGGCAGAACCCCCTATTAGAGATAGTGTGGCAGAATCTCCCCTCCACCATGTGAAATTCCCTGGAATGGCCACCAAATTTACCTTTACGGGTAAATCCCTCCGGCTTATGCGCACCCTCCACCAGGCCTATCTGAATACCTGTCACAAGCCTGCACAGCCCGTAATAGATACTGGCCACCAGAGGAGTAGCTAGGCTTTCTGGCACCCAGGGCAAAGATTCGAAATGGTGCCCCCATCTGTTCTTAGGCCCCCCCTGACCTGCTACACCCGGGGCAAGTGCCCCCCTGCTCCCCCCTAGCTACGCCCCTGCTGGCTGCTCTCAGCTCTGCCGGGCTGTTTACAATCAGTGTTTTTTGCAGGTCATTCATATGCACGGCATAGAACCAGGGCTGTATTTAGAGTTAATTCTGCCTGAGGCACTTTTTGGCCATGTCCCTGCTATTGTTAAAACACTGGACGTCCACTTGCCCTCTAAGCACTTGGGCATCCTGATTTGGGATGCCTCGCTGCACATCCACACCCAGCAGCCTGTGCTAACCAATTCAGTATATTATCAACCAAAGACATTTTTTTCTTTAAAACATTTGACCAACTTTTTACGATACAGTTGAAAACATATAAAAAGCGATCTAATATACAAAGGGGATAATGCTCTTAAAGGGGACCAAAACCCAGATTTTTAACTAGCATCCCCTGAATTTCTCCCCCTATGAAGAGCACCTTATGCCAATTTTCACTGCTCCTACTTCACTTTAATCCCAGATAACCCCAGATAGTTTCTAACATTAGTTGTCACTATTTAAATGGGCAGGTTCAGAGCCCGATCCTCAGCCCCCACCTCTGGATCTGTAAATGACAGCCGTACTCTTCGAAGTCCTGCACCGCTCAGCGAAGTCTCGTGGGATTTTGGATGGCTCCATTGCATCACATTCATGGGCACTACATGAGATTGAGGGCCGAGCGCAGTACCTGATGGGATGCAAGATGGAGCCGCCAGTCCGAAGGTCGCCCGTAATCCGAGGGACCCAAAAGTTGGATCCCCCGGGGGGGTTGGCCTGGGAATCTATAAGATTCCCGGGCCGATCCGATCCCTCCCTGCGGGGCATCCGAAATCGGGATGTCCCGCGGGGTGAAAGCCCACAGAAGCCTACCTTCTCCCCGTTCCAACGGCGCATGCGCGTCCGCCGCTGCCTCCCGCGCGTCCCTCTAGCAGGGCGCGCTCCCGCGCCGGCCGTTTGTGAACGGCCGGCGTGGGCGCGCTCCCTGTAAGGGGGACATGCGGGAGGCGGCGCCGGACGTGCTCTGCTTGTCCGTCGCTGCCTCTCGTTGTCCGTCCCCGGTGATTGGCTCCAGCGTTCACGTGGGAGCGGGGTGAGGTGAGTTTTCCGGGCGATCAGGGGGGTTTCCCACAGCGGGGCACCCCCGATCGGGGTGCCCCACCTAAGTGGACCAAAACCCAGGATAGTCAAAATCCTGGGTGTTGGTCCACTTTAAACACATTTCTCTTGACCAAGCAAAATATTGTTTCAGTGGAGCTTTAAAAGGAAAATCCCTTAACTGCCCCCCCTATAGCACTACCAGGTGACTGGTATGGTAACCACCGGGCAGGGTTGTTTCTAGGTTTGGGCGAGCAGTGCCATTGCCCTGGGCACCAGAAAGACATGGAGGAGGAGCACTAAGTTTTGCCCTCTAGGTTACCTACTATAGAGCATTTTTCCAGGTGAGGTAAGGAAGATTTTTAGGAAGATAGAAAAAAATAGCCCCTTATGCATACCTGCCAACTTTTCAGGGTGGAAAAGAAGGACATTTGTTAAATTTGACCAAGCCAGGATGGATAGGAGATAAATTGTAACAGGGAAAACAATATAAACACTTTAAATAGGCAAATTAATCATTTAACGATGCATATCTGCATGTTACACCTCAAAGTGGGAAAGAGGAGAGCAATAGGGGTAGGGGGACATGGACTCAAAAGAGGGACAGTCCCTCCAAATCAGGGACCCTTGGAAGGTATGTTATGGGGTATTTGCAAACAGTTGGGGAATTCTTCAGCATTCCCCATAGGGTGCTGTTGTTTCCAAACCTTTAAGAAATTTTGCCCACCCCATTGGAGTAATGATGTACCTCACCTGTAAAAATGTCCCATCACAGGTACAGGTGATATTTTAGAAGAAAAAAAAATAGAACTAACGTTTTTACTGAATACTTTATTGACCGCCAAGTAAGTACAGGATACATACAAGGAATGCTTTTTGGTAGGAGATTCACCATTAGAGCTATAAACAATAACATATAATATCTATAATACATATAATACAAAGTAGCAACAGTGACATAGTAGTGACTGGTAAAAGTTCAGTGCAGGTTGTTCAGTGCCCTAACGGCCAAAGGAAAAAAGCTATTTTTGTGCCTGGAGGTTCTAGTTGAAAGAGCCAGGTACCTGTGGCCAGAGGGTAAGAGGCTGAAGAAAGAACGTCCTGGGTGTGTTGGGTCCATAGCTATTTTTTTGGCCTTTGTGCAAATTCTGCTCTTGAATTGTCCCTCTAGAGATGGTAAGGGGCATCCTATGATCCGCTCGACGGTCCTGGTAATCCTCCGGTAAGGGGCATCCTATGATCCGCTCGGCAGTCCTGGTAATCCTCCGGTAAGGGGCATCCTATGATCCGCTCGGCAGTCCTGGTAATCCTCCGGTAAGGGGCACCCTATGATCCGCTCGGCAGTCCTGGTAATCCTCTTCAGCCTATTTTTGTCTTTGGCTGTAGCCCCGCTGTATCAGACAGTGAAGGAGGAGGTCAGAAGCGATCCTATGGCAGCATTGTAAAAGGTTTTTAGGATCCTTTTAGACATACTGTATCTTACCAATTGTCTCAAGAAGTATAGCTTCTGCTGGGCCTTCTTTAGGATGACAGTAGCTTGCTTGCTCCACTTCAAGTCCTGCGTGATCACGGTACCAAGAAATTTTGTGCTGGTAATGATTTTGACTTCTTCATCACCAATCGAAATGGGATGGTGCGTTAGGTGGGATCGCCTGAAGTCAATTATGAGTTCAACTGTTTTCTGGGAGTTCAGGATAAGGTTGTTTTCATTGCACCAGGATTCCAGGGATCTGACTTGGGTCCGGTAGGTAGACTCATCGTTGTCGTTGATGAGGCCTACTAAGGTCGTATCATCTGCATACTTGATGATCTTGATTGAAGGATCTGAGTAGGTAAAGTCATTTGTGTAAAGTGAAAAGAGAAGGGGAGACATAACACATCCCTGTGGGGCACCGATATTCATGAGCCTAACCAAGGAAATAAAGGGGCCCAGTTTGACTCTCTGGGTCCTGCCAGTAAGAAAGCTAATAATCAAACCGGATAACCTTGATGAGATGCCCAGAGTAAACAGCTTCCCATGGAGAATTTGAGGATCAATGGTGTTAAAGGAAGATGAGAATTCTTTATGGCCCTTTCGTGTTCAGTGTGGCAAGGAAAGCTGGGTGGAGCACTGCTGCCAGCATCCCCATGCTCCTGTGATTAGGGCCCCCAGGTACAACTTTGCATGGGGCACCAAAAATGATAAGCCTGTCCCTGCCTGGGTACTTCAAATTCGCCCGTACCATGTCCTTGAGGATTGTGTGGGGAGAAGGAAGGTGTGCCACTGACAGGAGCAGTGTGGTTGGGAAGTGTGCCGCCAAACTTACCACGGCTCCTGCACTTTACTTCCCCCAAGCCTAGTGACATAAGCTGTCATGTAAGGCCTATACAGGGGTGCACTGGCAATAGGGAGACCCAGGACAATGCCAGGTGGGCTGCTGCTTTCAACACCCACATTCAGTCCCTGCCCCCTTAGTCTCCCTCTCACTTCCCCTTTACCCAGCCCCACTGTACCCCCAATGCAAGAAACTCCAAGCCCCCCATGGTCAGGGGGGCCTCAGCAGGGATGTCTCGGGCCAGCCAAGGGACAGTAAAATCCAGGGCTGATTTTTGGCCCCAATCCGCCACTGCCCAGCATCATGGTTGGGGAGGCCTCAGCAGAGATGACTCGGGCCGGCCAGGGGCTGGTAAAATCCAGGGTTGATTTTTGTCCCCAGTCCACCACTGGGCCTTTATCACTTGCCTGTGATGTGAATAATTCTCGGCTTATTGAACTTGAGGCTGGCTACTATAGTGGGGGGGGGGGGGGATATTTTTTCTTCAACCTGAATGAAATTTGGGTTAGAACCTTCTCTGTCACCAGGTCACCACCATTCCCTCCCAATGACATCCATGACTATTCCATTTAAAGTGGACCAAAACCCAGGATTTTGACTATCCTGGGTCTTGGTCCTATGACGCATGCGCGGTCGCTTGTCCAATCAGCGCACTCGGATCTGCTCGAACTCCTTCATCCAGGAGCTCATCTAATGCGAGGGGATTTGAGCGCACTGGCAGCCACATCCCCCACTCCCCTATAATAAGGAGCATGCCTGCGCCGGCCATTGACAAATTTCTGCCGCTGCTCGCATCCTGCTAAAGGGATTGTGGGGATGCAGCCGCTGTTCCGTTGGACCGGGAACTAAGGTGAGTTTTTGGGCGACCTGGGGGGTATCACACAGCGGGGCACCCCCCAATCGGTATGCCTGCCCTGGGGTCTCATAGACTTCAAGATGGGTTTTGGTCCACTTTAAAAATATGTCTTGCCTTTAGAGACTATACTGAAGGTTGTTGCATCTGAGATTCAAAGTAAAATAGCTTCGCCGGCTCCCATGCTGCACTTTATGTGAGTGGCTGCACATAACGTAGAATGCTTTGAGCATATGATGGCTGCACTCAGGGGCCACTGTGTCTAGCAAATCTGGCCATAACTGCTATAAAAAGTGTTGCTCAATACACAACAGGCAAGTGAATAGAAAAAGAAATTGCAAAAAACAAAAAAACAAAAACATAAATGAAATACCATGATGATGACACATAACAATGGTTAAAAATAATGAAATAAACGTATTTTCCCCAGAAAAAGCAAATGAAAAGCAGCACTGCACCTGTTTGCAGGGGCATCCCAGAAAACAAGATGTTAACATATCACCGGCCAGTCCTCACAGCAAATTGTCTCCAGTGCAAACATCATTTATCTGGCGGCAGCTCTGCAGGATAAAGGCGCGATGACCTGAGGTGTATCAGCGGGTGGTTAATGGACCATTATCCAGATCAGCCTAATTGGTTGTTTAATCCAGCTACACTTACATATAGTGAAATGATTGATTTATACAATGAAACATTTTTTTACACGATGTGTGCGGCATACTGAATCACCTGGAGGCAGGGGCAGCTGCAGGAACCTCCAGATATGTCACTGTCTATGGTGTTACTAGTAGGAAAAATGTCAGCAAAAAAACACTTAAAGCAGATGGAAGCCCCAAAAACGGGCTTTTCCACCGCCTAAGCCACACCCTGCGGCTAGCTGCATCTCTAGCATGCTGTTCGAGTGTGCGTGCTCCCATGCCCCGTCACTAGGAAGGCTGGGCGCAGGTGCTCGAGTGACCGATGAGAAGCCAGGGGTGTGGGATCAGGTAAGATCACCAGTGTCTCGTAGGATTTCAAACAGCAGGGCGTCCGGTGTAGGTTAGATTCCAGGTCCCAGACGCGTGGGTTATGTCCCACTTTAAAGCACAACAAAACCTGAGAATTTGACTTTCCCAGGTTTTGCTCTGTGCCCCTTGCAGCTTCCAGAATTGGGTTGTCCAGCCTATCTGAATGGCTAGGGCAGAAGTGTGCGTTCAACGCCGGGGATGCAGGGAATGTGGCAGCGTGCACCTTCCATTGCAAACAATGAGAGCCGTCTGCCAAATGATGTAGTCACAGCAGACAGCTCTCATTGGACAAGAGCCTGCACAGCCAACGACTGAGCTTGTAAAGGTGAGTTTGTATGGGCGAACTTAGGAGTTTCATCCTGATTCGGGAGCCAGTGGCTGGCCCTGGGATCTTTATATTCCAGGCCAGCTGCTATTGGGTTTTGTTCTGCTTTAAAGGGCACATTCTCCCATTTAGAGCTCACTGGAAGTCAGTCAGAGGGGTTTATTCTTACCTTGGTGTCTGCTTTTAGCAATCATACAGATCCTGGTGTTGTGAATAAAGTCAAGTTTCACAAAGTTCTACAGGGATAGGTACTGGCTCCCCATGGTCCTATAGGTCTATAGGTAAAAGCCATTTTCTCGGGTCAGCGTGGGTCTACTGGCTGCATGAAAATCAGTTTAGGCCCTTCTTAAAAATCTGTTGTTGGTTTTCTAATGCAGAACTACTTTGAACATTTTAACAATGGGCAAGAGCAGAAGTTTTCAGCTGTGGGCAGTAACTGTTTTTTTCCTTTTAATATTGGTTAATTAAATTTAAAGAGGTCTGGCTTCTAAAAGACTCAAGGGCCATATGAGTGCCACACTCTGAGGCATCCCAAATTGGGATTGCTGTGTGAAACCCGCATCCCCGCTCACCTCTAGCTGTGTGTGTACCCATGCCAGTGTGGTAGGTAAAATACAGCATTACATTAAGCCCACACACATGTCTGGGGTTGTTTAAAAACAGCAGGTAAAGAATATCTGGGGGAATTGTTGAGTAAATTGACAATGTGGTTGCTATTCCAACTTTAAACACTATATGGGAGTATAACACTACAAATGAAAAGAGAATTTAAGAGAGTGTAGGATTTCCCTTTAGGATGGGCTAGAGGGTGTTATATACATTTGGGGAACAACAGGATGTGGCAGACGGCACACTCGGCCCCGCGTTGGCTTCCTTTGGTTGCATAGCAGGTCGGCTCAGCGGAGAGCTGAAGGAAGCCGAGTGAAACCTTTGGAAGCCTGAGCGGGCCACTCAGGCAGGCAGGAAGTGGTTTTGCAACAGCAGGATGAGTCAGAGCGCCCTGATAGGCTGTTGGTAACAACAGAGTTATCTAGGTCCTAGGGCTCTGGTAGGCTGCTGGTGGCAACAATGTTGACTAGGGGAGCAGCTGAAGGGGATAAAAAGGAAGGTCAGATTGCTAGACAAGTTGACTGCACTGACAAGAGAAGGAAACAAAGAAGAGAGAAGGTCTGCACAGGACTGAAAAGGATCTGGGGTTGCACCACCAAAAGATGCAAGAGAGAGCACATGGCAGCTAACAACACAGCGCTTTATTATGAGGGGGCACAATGGGCATGCATGGTGGCAGTGGGGGCCCTCTACGCCTGGGCAGCCAAAGCCACCACAGGGCAGAACAGAGAGTCTTGAGTAGCAAAGCCGCCATCAGCAACGCTACAGTGATGGGCGCGTGCAAAGCTGTCAATCGGTGGCCGCTTACTGAACATTAGCCGCCAAGTACAGCCGCTGGCAGCTCAATGCAGAGGAGCTGTTTTTTGCTGGACCAGCAGTGACTACACTACCCCCCGCCCAGAATGGCTAAGCAGGAGTTCCCAAGCAACATGCACCCGCACAAGGGGGCACAAGAGACTCTAATCTGATTTTTCAGTAAGTAGGCAGGTGCCAGACAACCACGAATCAATTATTTGGCTGGACTATTATTTTAAAGGAAAAAAAATACTGTATCTGTGGCCTCCACCAGATTTTGTGCCCAGGGGCCACCACCACACTTAAAGTGGACCAACACCCAGGATTTTGACTATCCTGGGTATTGGTCCACTTCCCTGGGGCACCCCGATCGGGGGTGCCCCGCTGCCCAAAACCCCCCCAAACACCCGGAAAACTCACCTCTTCACGATCCCACGTGACTGCGCTGTCCAATGCCCGCCGACGGACAAGTGACGTCCGTCGGCGGACAAGGGATCGCGCCCGCCGCCGCTTCCCGCGCGTCACTCTTGACGTGTGCGCGCCCGCGCCGGCCATTCAGAGACGGCCGGCACGGGCGCGCGCACGTCTGGAGGAACGCAAGTGAGGCGGCGGCGGCGGAAGCAGCGTCTGAAGAGGTAAGGTTTTTCAGGGTGTTTGGGGGGGTTACACCCCGTGGGACATCCCGATCTCGGATGAGTGGTGGCCCACTTTAATCTGGCCAGAAGCTTTCTTGGAGAATGGACTATGTTCATGATGGGTCCTGAGCATTTTCTTCCTGTCCCCCTCCCGCCTCCTTGAGTGACTCTACGCAGCTCTGGTGTTCCCGTGGTCACCTGAGAAGCCTAACGCGGTGGCCTCCTTACAGTGGGGTTGCACCCTACTGCTCCTCTATGTACAGTCCTCTATGTAGAATTGACATTGCCCTTTGAGGGGCCCTTGTACTGCGATGGAAGTGCTGCGTTCATTTTGAAATAAAGAAGCTGGGACTGACCCCCACCTGTGCTTCACTTCGAAAGCTGTTGTACCTTTGTGTCGGGATTATCAGCCTTTACCTACCCTCCCTGGGGAAGAGCCTTGGGGAAGTGTCTCCGCCCTGGTCAACCAAGGCCTGCACACCACTGTGGTTTCGACCTCCTTATATTTGTTTATTGACTTGAAAGCAGGTCAGGCTCACCAGCCATCAAAAAGGGACTTGTGAAGAACTTGATCACGTCAGCAGGAGCAATTCGGCCCTCGGAAACAGGATCTAAGATGCTAACGCCGGCTCACCTGCGCTTTTGCACCCAAAGGACTCCATGTGACCCAACATGTTCAGCTTCACTGGAGCGTGCGAAAATGGAAGATTTCCTGGCACAGACTATGTATTTTTTCAGAAACCTATTGTAGATGGTCTAATGCAGTACTTTGAGTTGACTGATACTAAAGTGGACCAATTGAATTTTGACTATCCTGGGTTTTGGTCCCGATTGGGGTTCCCCTGATGTGTGAAACCCCCCAGGTCGCCGAAACAAACTCACCTCTTTCTAGTCCTATGGCGCATGCGTGGCCGCTCATCCAATCAGTGCACTCGGATCTGCTGACGTCCCTTCATCTAAAGTGAGCGGCTCCGAGCACATTGAGGGCCGCATCCCCTGCTACCCTCTAACAGGGAACGTGACCAGGGCGGCCATTCACAAAAGCCCTGGTAGAGGGACACCGGGGAAGCTTGTGCCGTTGGACCGAAAAAGAGAGGGGCATTCAAAATCTGGATGCCCCACTCTGTGACTTTCTTTTCTAGTCCAATGGCACATGTGCGAGCTACGGCCGCATCCCCGCTATCCCTCTAGCAGGGCCTGGCATTTGTGAATGGCCAGAGGGAGGGAATTAATCGGCCTGGGAATCTGGGTTTTGGACCACATTAATAACAGGGTAAGAGCAGACGTGGTCAGTAACCTTTTTTTTTCCTCTTTATATTGTTTCTTTTACTTTGGAGCAGCTCAGGCTCACAAGCCACATCAATAAGGGATTTCCTGATAAACAGGACCACAGAGGTAATCAGGAAGGGGATGGAGGTGGGGGGGTATGTATTCTACCCTGCTCCCTATATAATTCCCCTATAAAATCTACTAAGAGCTTCATCATTGCCAGCACAGCATGCGGCTCCTCCTTCACAACAATTTATTAACTACTTCACTGCAGCTGCGCTTTGAAATGTAAAAATGTAGCAAAGTGCTCAACGGCTCATGAAACAGTTTATAGCTGTCGCTGATGCAAATGTCTTCCTTGGTATGTAAATATAACACATCATCTCCGGGATAAAAGCCTATCTGACATTGAGCTATGGCCAAGGATGCTCCGGCAATTCCTGTCTATCAAAATGGGCTCCGCGATTGGTCGGCCCGGGAGCGTCACTCATTTCCAATGACAAGCGAACAGCAGGCGGTGGGCGCAATCTTCTTTCGGGAGGAGTAATATATTATTAGAGGGAGACGTTCCCTCCGGCTTCATTTCCGTAATCAGCAATGCAATTAATTACCAAGGAAAACAATGCATTAGGCCGTATATATCCTATATATTACATTCTGACCCAGCGACGTAAAGGATGCAATCCTGCGAGATTAAACATTCAGCGATGGCGGAAACTCATATAAAGCATACAAAGCCATTAGGCTTAGTTCCTAAAAAAATAAAATAAAAAAATAAAAAGGAGAACCTGTCTGTAAGGATATTAAAGCTAGCTATCCTATTTGTTGTTAGCCAAAATAGAGAACATTAAAGTGGATCAAAACCCAATATTTTGACTTTCCTGGGTTTTGGTTCTTGCCCCCGGGGCATCCCTGTGTGAAACCCCCCTCTCGTCCAATCAGTGCGCTCGGATCCACTCCCGCCCCTTCGTCTAAGGCGAGCGGATCCGAGCACACTGGCAGCCACATCCCCTGCTACCCTCTAACAGGGAGGGTGGCTGAGCTGGCCATTCATAAGTACTTGCCACGGGCATGCATCTTGCTAAAGGTATAGCGGGGATGCGGCCACTGCTTGCGCATGCTCCATTGGACCGGGAAAGAAGGTGAGTTTATGGGCAAACTGGGGGGGTTCACACAGCGGAGCATCCCGATTTTCGATGCCCCGGGGGCAGGTATCAATCAGCCTGGGAATCTTATAGATGTGGCATTCCCCCATCCCATTCCCCATAGGCAGTGTGATATTCCCCATCCCATTCCCCATAGGCAGTGTGGCATTCCCCCCCCCCTCCAATCCCCATAGGCAGTGTAGCATTAACTCCATCTCATTACCATAGGCAGTGTGGCATTTCCCCCTCCTATTCCCATAGGCAGTGTGGCATTCCCCATCCCATTCCCCATACGCAATGTGGCATTCCCCCATCTCATAGGCAATGTGGCATTCCCTCTCCTATTTCCCATAGGTAGTGTAGCATTCCCCCCATCATATTGGTAGTGTTACATTCTCCCAATCCCCTTATTCAGTGTGGCATTTCCCCATTCCATTCCCATAGGCAATGTGACATCCCTCTACCTTTCCCCATAGGCAGTGTGGCATTACCCCCCAATCCCATTTCCATAGGCAGTGTGACATCCCCCTACCATTCCCCATAGGCAGTGTGGCACCCCCATACCATTCCCCATAGGCAGTTTGGCATTACCCCCCATTCCATTCCCATAGACAGTGTGGCATTCCCCCCTCCCAAACGCCATAGACAATGTAGCATTACCCCTATTTCATTACCATAGGCAGTGTGGCATTTCCCCCTCCCATTCCCCATAGGCAGTGTGGCATTCCCCCCAAAAAACAGGTATACTTACTTGATTGCTGTGTCTGGCTTCTGGCTGCCACCACTGCCTCTCAGGTGTCAGACCAAAGACTTAGAAGCCTCCTGGACCAGACTATAACCCAAAGGTTGGTGGAGGCCCCCTTGGCAGGGCAAGAGGAGCCCCTTGGACCCTCTCTTAATCTGGCCCTGATTTGAAGTCATGTAATGGAAAAATAAGCATCATTTGTTTCGGCTGTCTCATTCTTTAATTGTCTAGTTGTATTATTATTATTGTTTATTTATAAAGCGCCATCATCTTCCGTAGCTCTATACAAAGTAGTAATTACAGACAGGGTAGAAACAGTACATAGACTATTACAAATGCAGTGTTAAAGAGTTTACAATTAATTTTTTGAATACAAGATACAATAGGAGACAGAGCCCGGCCCTTGCGAGCTTACAGTCTAAAATTGTATCCAATCGAGTTAAAGTAACAAGAAAAAGAGTCTAACATTTAATGTTCGCACCAGGGCCCAGGCCACATTTATTTACGCCACTGCTTACTGTAAAACATTCCTTGTGTGTACTCTGTACTTTTTGGGCTCAATAAACTTCTGATTCTGATTCCGAATCTGTAATTCTCTGTTAAAAATCCCCTTTATTCCCAAGGTCTTTGAGACGTAATTTTCTGTAATAAAACCCTTATTACCTTACAATAGTCGGGCGATGGCATCCTTTCAAACAACAGCTGGCCTTTATGTTAGAATCATTATTAATATCTCATTTCTTAGCCAGCTTTTCGGATATTGCGCTCGGAGAACAGGCCCCCGGATCAACAGGAGGGATTTTCCCCCGACTTCTCTTTAAACGCGTAAGCTAAAGCCAATCTGAATGAGGCCATTAAAGTGAAAGATACGTCTTGTAAAATGTCACTTGTCGGCAAATATATGTGCTGAGGTTATGAGAATGGCCCAGTAATCTCTCCCCATAAACATCGTTATTGGAGAGGAAACGAACAGGCCGCACTCCGGAGAGAATGGGAAACACGTTTCGATGCGTCCAGCGAAAGATCGTACAGGCTTTGTTGGGCTGAACGGCTTCCAGAGTTACAAGGCGCGGCGCTCACACAAAGACATCCATGAGTTTTCACTCTATTAAACTGTTTATCGTGCAGATGCCTATGAACAGAACATAGGATAAAAGTTAGATAAACAAGCAAACTAAGATCAGATTATATGGGTTTAATGCAGGGACGGAGTGGCCATAGGGAAACCCGGGACAATGCCCAGTGGGCTGCTGTTTTGGGGAAAGTTAGGTTGCTGCTTTTAACACCCACATTCAATCCCTGCCCCTTTGTCCCCCTCTCAGCCCCCTGTACCCAGCCCCGCTGTACCCACAATCCAAAGAACCCCAGCCCCCAATGCTATAGCCCCGGTATCATGATTGGGGGGGGGGGGGGGAGGCCTCAGCAAAGATGTCTTGGGCTGGTCAGGGGCTGGTAAAATCCAGGGCTGATTTTTGGCCCCTGTCCACCATTGGTTCAATGCCATCTGGTGGACGATCATATGGAAAGTGCCCCTCAATCAGGCCGAGTTCTCCAACATAACTGGCTGCTAGATGATCATAAAGGAAGCAGCAGCTTGCTATATCACAGCCATACTATACGATGCTATACCATACTATATATACTATACTATACTATGCTATACTGTACTATATATACTATACCACTGGAATCTGTAACTGGGCTGTATCTCCGATAAGGCACCAAAGGGCCTGTGTCTAGGGCAGCACAATCCAGGGGGCAGCACACAACAACAGAGACTTTTTGGGGGGCTTTACTCCATATATACAAGTAAATACCTAACATAGAACAAAACTCCTTAAAGATAATTTTTATCTATGGGTTTAATGCCATCTGGTAGACCAATCGTATGGAAAATGTCCTTCAATCAGACCGAGTTCTCCAAAATAACTGGCTGCTGGATGATCATAAAGGAAGCAGCAGCTGGTAATATCACAGCCATACTATACTATATATACTATACTATACCATTGGAATATGTAGTTATGTATCTCTCATAAGGAATCAGAGATCCTGCATTTAGGGCGGCACAATCCAAGGGAAGCACCCAACAACAGAGACTTTTTGGGGGGATTTACTCCATACAGTATACACAAGTAAATACTTAACATATTACAAAACTCTTTAAAGATCATTTTTATCTATGGGTTTAATGCCATCTGGTAGACCAATCGTATGGAAAGTGTCCTTCAATCAGACCAGGTTTTCCAAAATAATTGGCTGCTAGATGATCATAAAGGAAGCAGCAGCTGGCTATATCACAGCCATACTATAACATACTATACTATACCATTGGAATCTGTAGCTGGGCTGTATCTCCCATAAGGCACCAGAGGGCTTGTGTCTAGGGCAGCACAATCCAGGGGGCGGCACACAATAACAGAGACTTTTTGGGGGGCTTTTCTCCATATACACAAGTAAATACTTAACATTGAACAAAACTCTTTAAAGATAATTTTTATCTATGGGTTTAATGCCATCTGGTAGACCAATCGTATGGAAAGTGTCCTTCAATCAGACCGAGTTCTCCAAAATAACTGGCTGCTGGATGATCATAAAGGAAGCAGCAATTCGTTTATCACAGCAATACTATACTATATATACTATACTATACGATTGGAATCTGTAGTTATGTATCTCCCATAAGGAATCAGAGGGCTCTAGGGCGGCACAATCCAAGGAAAGCACCCAACAACAAAGAGTTTTTGGGGGGCTTTACTCCATAAACACAAGTGAATACTTAAAGTGGACCAACACCCAGGGGTGATCAGCCCAGGAATCTATTAGATCTATAAGATTCCCGGGCCGATCACCTCCCTCACCGCGGGACATCCGAGATCGGGATGTCCCGCGGGGTGAACCCCCCCCCCCCAAAACCCCAAAAAAACCTTACCTTATCGGCGGCGGCGGCGACGCCCCTCTAGACGTGCACGCGCCCGCGCTGCCCGTTTGTGAATGGCCGGCGCCCTGTGAGAGTGATGTGCGGGAGGCGGCGGCGGACGCGCTGTCTTGTCCGTCGCTGTCACCCGCTTGTCCGTCGGCGGGAATTGGACGGCGTGGTCACGTTTCACACAGCGGGGCACCCCCAATCGGGGTGCCCCCCCCCCCCCCCCCAAAGTGGACCAAAACCCAGGATAGTCAAAATCCTGGGTGTTGGTCCACTTTAAAATGGAACAAAACTCTCTAAAGAGATGTATCTATGGGTTCAATGCCAACCAGGCCTAGCGAGTTTTCCAAAATACCTGTCTCATATGATAAAGGCAGTAAAAGCTGGCTTGAGACAGCTAACCATACATATTAATGGTGAGAAGGTAGAAAGGGCACAGCAAACACATTTCAAATTACTTTCAACATCAAATAAAATGTTTTGGCCTCTCTGAGAAAAAAAACACAGAGCAATCCTAATAAAGTCCACAGTAAACACAGTGTAGATAAGAAATGTTCACAAAATTACTGCCAAACTGCCAAAGCACAGAATAAAAAATTGATGGAATGACAGAAAAAAGGAGAAGTAAAGAATGAAAGAACAGAAGAAAAAAAACGAGAACAAGGAAAGATAGAAAGGAAGAAAAAGGAATGGCAAAAAATAAAGAATAAATTTAAATAAATAAATATAAAAAATGACAAAATAGAAAAAAAGCATAGAATGGATGACAGACACAAAGACAAAATAAAATGAATGAGAGAAAAAAGAAGAAAAGAGAGAGAGAAGGAATGGGCGAAGAAAAAGAAGAAATGGAATGAAAGAAAGAATAGACGGAAAAAAAGAAAGAGCGGTAATGACAGAAAATAATAATCGAACAAAGAAAGGAAGACACAATGAACAGATGAAAGAAAAAAACAAGGAATAGATGGAAATAAATGTCCATCACCACCCAGTCCTCTGCTGGAGATACAACAGACTTTCAGCTTGGAGGCTGATTCATTACCAGCGCCAGGTATCGGCAGATGAGCGTCTGTATAGCGGCGCTTAGAGCGACCGCTAGTATATGCTTTGATCAGCTATCGGTATCGGCATTGATGAATAAGATGTGTGTTGGGCGTTCTACCACCAGTACAGCATTGCAGTGAGCGAAAGGTAGCGCCAGCTTAGTGCGACCGACTCTCAGCGACTCACACCATATTCAACAAAAAACACACAGCGTCGGCACTCTGGATCTGGTCGCTGTAGCATAGAGCATCAAACGCTGTGTGATTAAAGTCTGTTTTTGTACACATATCCACCAGTAACAAAGCGAAAACACATGGAATGACATTGTTGTAACATTGGGACACGAATACTTTAGTGCCAGACCTGTGATGACAATTCTGCATAAAAATATAAAAAAATCAAAAAAGTTTTCAAAAATGACTCTTTCTAGGCCAGGAGAGGTCACACAATTATTTGAGAGAAATAAAAATTACAAATAAATACCCTGTTTAAACAGAAGAGAAGGAACGTCCATTGAAATGTATAGCAGAGCGATAGGTAATACCTGGCGCTATACGCTGAGCCGCCTGTAATGATGAATCGTACGCTACATGGCGCTGTTAGAGTCGCTCATCAGAATCGCCTTCATAAATGTGGTTTTGCATACAGCGCCCGGCGTTCACCAGACGCTGCCTGTCGCTATGCGGCTAGAGCTTCATGAATAAACCCCATAGTCTATTGCTGGAGTGACTTTTGCTAGATTTTCTGCAGTTTACAGTTATGACACTAGAGGCCACTGTGACCAATGCTTAACTGTAATTTCTCTATGCTGTGTTGTATTGTTCAGTTGCTCTATGATACTTCTATTCCTGTCTGCGTTAGCCACCCACACGGAATTTCTCACTACCTGTGCATTTCCTTCACAATGCGCCACTCAAGTTAGTTGGAATAATAGTTTCTACATGTTTAGCAACCATTAAATTATTCTATTCGAGTTTATTTTTAGAAAGATCTCTGAGCGCTGTATTTTTATGTGAATTCTCTCAAAGAAACTGTTGATAACATTCCAGTCTGTAATGTGCCCCTCTTTTTTGGCATGGTATGGAGGGGCCACTGGAAGAGACACAATGAAGCTGCATAGGATTGGAAACATGGCGGACAGGGACTCCACTGTCAAATTTGGACTCAAATCTAGGGTTAGTAATATTATTAAAGTGGACCAAAACCCAGGATTTTTATTATCCTGGTTTTTGGTCCTTGCCCCCGGGGCACCCTGGGGCATGCCAGGGCTATAGCATTAGGGGCTGGGGTTCCTTGGCTTGTGGGTACAGTGGGGTTGGGTACAGGAGACAGAGAGGAAGACTTTGAGGCCGATTCATTAATAGCGCCAGGTAGCGACAGATGAGCGGCAGTAGCGTTATTTTCACAGCGCACGCTAGTATTCGCTGTGCTTGGCCGTTGTTCGGCTGTTGACAGCGAATCAGTCGGTGTGCGGTAATGTTGAATACGGGGGTTAGGAGTCGCTGTTTGACAGGTTCCGCGCTGTATGGGAGCGCATGTTAACGAATGGCTATAGCGAACGGCTCCCACCATATTCATTAACAAATCACGCTCAAAAAATTCTCGCGCTGTTTAAACCCCAGAGCGCTGGTGGCGATGGGTTAAAAGTAGTTTTTTAGCCCCCAAACAACCATATTTTTGGAAAAAAAAAACATGTTTTTACAAACATTTTGTAATCTGAATACATTAATATCAGACCTGTAATATCAATTCTGCACAATTTTTTTTTTTTTTTCCTTAAAAAAAATATCTAACATTGCAGAAGTGGTCACAGAATTTTGGCCATTTAAAAAAAAAAAAAAAAAAAAAAAAAACATTAATAGCAATTAGGAATATTTAAAGATTGCTCCATTGAAATGCATTGGAGAGCGCCAGGTAGCGAGAGGTCATACCTGTCGCTGTTCAAGGTCGCTCGCTGGCGCTGTAGGGTGAGGCTGGAATAATGATGAATGATGTCGCTATCTGGCGCTCTGTCAGTCGCTAAGCAGGATCGGCTTGATAAATGTGTGATTGCGGAGGGGAGCCGGCGTTCTCATGGCGGTGAGCATCATTACCGTTCGCTCACCATTCGCTACCTGGCGCTATCCCTTGTTAAATAAGGGCCTAAGGAGACAGGGATTTAATGTGGGTGTTAAAAGCAGCAGCCCAACCGGCCCCAAAGCAGTGCGGCCCACCGGGCATTGTCCCGGGTCTCCCTATGGCCAGTCCACCTCTGCTTGGCGGAAAAAAAGGATTATTATTACCTATATTAATATTATTAATATTATTATAATTACCATATCATTGGAATCTGTAGTTGGGCTGTATCTCCCATGAGGAGCCAGAGATCCTGTGTCTAGATCGGAGCAATTAAGCGGGTGGTACCCAGCAGGGGAAATTTTAAGTACAGTTGCATTTTTTTGGGCCTTACTCGGTTTAACTCTTATAAAGGGTTCCTTCACTCTGAATAAGAGCCTATCTTATATGTTTACCACACCCTGTACATACAGATTGCTCACATTAAAAATCATCCTACCTGCATCTACTGCATGTTATGAGCTTTTAAACATCCAAGATGGTGGCTCATGGAACATCAGGCAGCCTGCAAACAGGAAGTGTCCTCTGACTGTGCTGCTCTGCATTCTGGGATTGCTGACCTTTTCCTGACCCCAGCTCTGCTCTGTCTGAGCAAAGCACAGCTATAACCCATCCCCCTGTACTTTATCCACCTCTACTCTCTTCAGTATGTGTGATGCTTCTGAGCCAAGATGGCGGCGCCCCTATCCTAAAGTCCTGAACAGCGTTACAGCCCAGTGGGGGAAAGAATAATAAGTAAGTGACTAAAAACTTATATTAAAATATTAAATATATTAAAAAATATATTAACTTTAGATGCTGGGGAATCGTTTTTTAAGTGTTTCGGCTTTTCAATAAATCATGGTGAAGGTCCGGTTTAAGCGTTCATGCTGCTGCTCCAACCATTAACTGCCTGCCACGTGAATTCCATGTGCCTTGTGTTTCTCCCTGTTTTCGGGAAAAAAAGGCCACTCACCTTAGTCTGGGATCCAGAACTGGGGGACTCCTAATCCCCTGGTCAACTTCTTCAGTGGGCAGGAGAACATCCATTTACCCCCCCCCCCAGCTTGCCGCTGCAGGGAGGGGCTTTTATAGGAGGAGGGGCATGATCATCCCACTCCTTCCAGTATAAAAGCTGCTTCCGGCACTGGAGAGCTGTCAGAAGCCAGGCGGTGATCGGTGGAGAGCAGGGGGGTGGGTTGGGGGGGATTCTAATCGGCATTGGAGGTATTTTTATTTTTTTTATTTACATTTAACCCTTTGTTAACTGGTAAGGAGCCCTGGTTTATCAGCCAGGTGAGAATTCAGAGCCGTGTGAGAATGAAAGCCATTCATGACATCTGTGCCCAATCTGTGCCCAATCGGATCTGATTTAATACAACTTTGCCCAATCTGTGCCCAATCTGTTCTGACTAATACAACTGTGCCAAATCTGTGGCCAATCTGACCTGATTTAATACAACTGTGCCCAATCTGTGTTCAATCTGAAGCCATTCGGATCTGATTTAATACAACTTTGCCCAATCTGATTATGATTTCATACAACTGTGCCCAATCTGTAGCCAATATTATCTGATTTAATACAACTGTGCCCAATCTGATCCATGCCCAATCTGTGGCCAATCTATGCCCAATTTGATCTGTGCCATATATGTGCCCAATCTGTGACCAAACTGATCTGATTTGAAATAACTGTGCCCAATCTGTACTGATTTCAAACAACTGTGCCCTATCTGATCTGATTTGAAACAACTGTGCCCAATCTGATCTAATTAATACAACTGTGCCCAATCTGATCTGATTTCAAACAACTGTGCCCAATCTGATCTAATTAATACAACTGTGCCTAATCTGATCTGATTTCAAACAACTGTGCCCAATCTGATCTGATTAATACAACTGTGCCCAATCTGATCTGATGTCAAACAACTGTGCCCAATCTGATCTGATTAATACAACTGTGCCCAATCTGTGGCCAATCTGATCTGATTTAATACAACTCTGCCCAATCTGATCTGTGCCCAGATGAATTTTAGTGAGTGTGCATTTAATACAATATCTGTGTCCAATTGAATTGTAGTCAAAGATCATTTAAAGTGAGTCAAAGTTAACAAAGTAAGGCTAGTCAAAAGTTAGAAAATAAAAATCAGTGGCTTACCTTACATTGAGTCCCTACAGCGCTCTCCTTCCTGCTATGTCGGTCTCCTTAGTGATGTAATCACTTTCTCTGATGATATATGTAAAGCACACAGCGTGCTTACATCCCATTGCTGTTGCCACATCCACTGTTTCTTCTCATTTTTTTCTCTGCCTTTCCAACGTGTAGCCCGAAACAATGGGACAACAATCGGGCGCTCGCCTTTAGTATAACTCTAATACATCTGATCCGATCTGTGTCTAAATTCATTGAAGTGCAGTTGACCCACACATGCGATAATGGAAGGAGGTTAGGTGAGGGGGTGCGGTGATTTAATGGAGCTTCACACAGTGGGGCATCCTAGTTTGGGATGCCACGGGGAGTGGAAATTAAACAGCCAGATGGGCCATTCCAGGACAATTCCCAATGCCAATATGCCTCTCTGTGTGAAACCCCCTGGGTTGGCTGGCACAGCTTTGCATGGGGACCCAGAAATGATAAGCCCGTCTCTGGGCATAGAGGGGTGTAAGCCAGGGGTCAGAGGCCCCTGGCCCTGCAAGTTACAAACCCTTATGCCCTTTGGTATGAGCTCAGGGCTCTTCCAGGGGTGTCAAGTCCGGAAGGTACCATGGTGGCTCCCAACCCTGGTGAACTAGTATAGGTGTTGTCTTTGGGGGAAAAAAGGGGAAGATGAGAGAAGATGTCTCTGAAATTGACTCTCCCTCCGTCTGTCCCTTTTTATTGGGGGAGACAGCCCCTGGAGGTATTTGCAAGGTTATAGAGCCCCTAGGCATTGAACATGTTTTGGGGGGGGGAGGTCTCTTGGTTGTGTCTCACGCCCTTCCTACAGGTATGTCGGGCGGGGGTGCGAACAAGGAAAATAGAAAATTGGGGCAATTCCACTATACCTTGTATAACAGTAAAGTTCAGTACATTATTTTTGATAATCAATAAATTATGCAAAATTGATCACAAGTACAATAATTTGTGTTGCAAGTGATACTTTTACTTCCTCCCGAGTCCTATACATATATTCTGTTAGGTCAGTTTTGTAGCAAGTGACAAGTTTGTAGCAAGTTGATAGTTGTAGCAAATGGGTTTATACCCCTTCTAAATGTAGACGTGTTTCGCACAACAAGTGCTTCCTCAGTACACCTTATTTACTGTAATACACATATAATAATCAATATCATAATCTATGCATTTGGTAAATTATTCATACAATTCTTTAAATTTGAACGTTATGAGTGCACTTTCTTGTAAGCTCTGGGAATCAGCAAAGTTCCTCCTGGACCCCTTACCAGTTCAACCCAAGTGTAAAAAGAAAAAAGAGAAAATACACTCTAGGCCCCACCCCGTCTGTGACTTCATTCGTGATGTGGGGGAGATTCCATGGAGCCCCCGCCCCCTAGTATAAATGGCAACTCCCCCGGCCCCACTTCAGACTCTTGCTGGGTAGCAAGGATGAGAGAAGAACCTATGTTCCCTGCTCTTCCAAATGGCAGCGCAGGTATCAGGTTCTGACACCCCGCGCCATCACAAGAAGATGGAGGAGGGGCAAAGAAGAGTGCCGAGTGCTAGGGGACCCCAGCAGAGGAGGAAGAGGAAGTCATCCAGCGTAGGAAGGAAAATAGAAAATGGGACCGTGAGGGGTGAGTAATAAAATTGAGAATAATAAAAATCTTTGTGGGCTTATTTCTTTTACATTTGGAGTGAAGGTTCTTTATGCCATATATAGACACTGTTTGTAGCACTTTATGATCCACTTATTATCCACAGCATATAATTATGTGGCACTTGTCACTTTATAATTTTTTATACTATGCAGCTTATTTTTAGATCTAGAGCAGCGGACTGGCAGTTGTCTTTATTTTTTTGTATTTTTTCTTGTTTTTCTGTATGTTTTGACCAACATAGATGGATCCTCTATTCAGAAGTGCAGCCCACTTTTAAGCAGTACTTACCAAAGGAGGCTTCCCCTGGTTTTTCTTTGTTCAATGTATACTTGGGGTGAACTGGTAAGGGGTCCAGGGGACCCCTATACCAGTTCTCTGGGGTCGGGAGGCGCCATGGCACCTGCTGGACCCATGGATGACATGCCAGAACCCATAAGGGCATAATGGCTTGTAACTTGCAAGGCCGGGGGGCTGCACAGCATGGCCTCTGGAGCCCGAACTGGTTGCCATTTAGGGGGGTCCACTAAATTTTTTTATTTAACATTTTTTTTTATTAAAATAAAATATATATATACAAGCCCCACAGTCGGTTTTATTCATAAAACGTAGCGCCATTAATTTTATGAATGAGGACTAGTACAACTCCCTGACAGTGATCAATTCAACTGTCATGCGAACTGTAAAATCACGACTGAAAGTAACTGTCAGCTCCGAGAACATTTCGAAAGGGGCTTTGAATCAGACGAGTTGCTGAAAAATCTCATCGGCGAGTTGCATCAAGATTTCAGTTGAGATTTTCAGCAATGGCTCTGAATCAACCCCATTGAGATTGATTTCCAGCCCCACAGGCCTCGATTCAATAAAGGTAGAAAAAAATTCTCATGGTAGTAAAAGTTTCAATTTATGTGAAAAAAGCCTGAGAGTCACCAGCCAAGAAAACAATGAAAGTCAATGGCAGCTTTTTTACTCCTAAGAAAAGAACTGTTTCCTCCTTTCTACACTGTAGTAAAAGCTGCCATTGACTTTCATTGTCTTTTTATCTGGTGATTCAGTAACAGCGACATTTTCAGGCTTTTTTCTCATGAATTGAATTTTTTACTACCATGAGATTCTTTTCTACCTTTATTGAATCGAGGACTATGGCCCTTATTCATCAAGCGATAGCGCCAGGTAGTGTCTGACGAGCGCCAGGTAGCGGCAGCTAACGGCGACTACCGACTCAAGTACGCCCGGCGGCGGTCACAATGACGCATTTATCAAGCAAAATGAGGCGAGAGCGACGGCTAGCGCGGCATTCATCATGAAGCCGCCTGGACTGAACAGCGCCGCTGCAAATTCCCTCACAGCGCCAGGTATGAGCTGTCGCTCCCTGGCGATGTCCAATGCATTTCAATGGAGCAATCTATAAATAATCATAATTAATTTGTATTATTTTTTTTTTTTTTTTTTTTTTTTAATGTCAAAAAATCGGAGAACACTTCTGCAATGTTAGGATTTATTTTTAAGTCAAAAAAAAAAATATGTGCAGAATTGATCTAACAGGTCTGAGATTAATGTATTCATATTACAAAATGATTCTAAAAACATGTATAATGTTACATTCAAAAAATATGGTTGTTTAGGGGTTAAAAACTAGTTAATACACATCGCCGCCAGCGCTCTGGGGTTTAAACAAGGAATGGACAGCGACAGCACATTCGGAGCGTGATTTGTTGATGAATATGAAGCTAGCCGTTCGCTCTGGCCATTCGTTGTCAGGCGCTCACATACAACGCTGGACCTGTGAAACAGCGACCCCCCAGCCCGTATTCAACATTACCGCACACCGACTGAGTCGCTGTCATCAAGCTAATGCCGGCCAAGCACAGCGAATACTGGCTGGCGCAGAAAAAATCACGCTACAGTCGCTCATCTGTCGCTACCTGGCGCTATTGATGAATCGGCCTCCCCGTTTCTGTAAAGTCACTTAGTTTACATTCATGAAAAGCCTGAGAATTTTACTGTTGCTGAATAACCAGCTAAGAAAACAATGAGAGTCAATGGCACTTTTCTACTCCTAAGAAAAGTAGAGAACTGTTTCCTCCTTTCTACACTGTAGTAAAAGCTGCCATTGACTTTCATTGTCTTTGTATCTAGTGATTCAGTAACAGTGACATTCTCAGGCTTTTTTCTCATGAATTGAATTTTTTACTACCATGAGAATTTTTTTCTACCTTTATTGAATCGAGGCCACTGTAGTTGTTCGGTTTTGCGCAAGAGCAAACTCACAGACCGGAAACTTGCTTGTTTTATTCTTAGCCACAATTTTCTCGACCAGGCGTAAGTGAGCATAAGTGTTTTGTGTAAGCTTTCATCTGAGCCAAGTAATTACGTATTTGCCCCACGAACTAGCATCTTAACCCCTTTCCTGACAGGGGACGTACTGTTACATCATCTGCGGGAGAGCATTCCCCGCAAATGGAAGTAACTACAGGCTCGAAAGACACAGTGATCGGGTCAAGATGGCTACTGTCATGGACAGCAGACCAGCTCCCCTTTTCACCCGGGGGGGGGGGGGGTATTGCCACCCCTCCATAACAGCGACTGTTGTGATTGGCCGGTCACAGCAGCAGGAAACAAGATGGCGGCGGCAAGGGACATACCTGGAGGCAGCAAAGAGGCATTGCTGGTGATCCGGGAGGCAGCCATGGAGGAAGAGATAATGGAGGTGGCGAGCGGCAGGGACCCTGTATGTGGCGGCTGCGGGGGTGACCCTGGAGGCAGTGGCGAGGTGATAGGGTGGTGACCTAGGAGGCAGCAGCAGAGGAAGAGACACTGGCGGTGGGAGCGGGCAGCAAGGGACATCAAGGCGGCAACAGGGACCCAGTATGCGGCGGCGGTGGTGGGGAGCTGGAGGTGCAGGTATGAATTAATGATGGAGGAATGGGGGGCTGCACGGCCTGTCTCATCTCCAGCAAGCCAGGCTGTGCCAGGTATAATTACTGGATGACAGGTGTCATACACAAGCCATCAGGAGGGGGTGGGAGGGGAGGAGAGGTGACAGGAGGAAGGGTGCTTGGGTGAGCACCTGATTTCACCATTGTTCAGGATCCTTTACAAACCTAGGTTCGTGCCCTCTATAAGCCATTATGTAATTTATGGGCCCCATGGCAGCTACAGCCTGATTATCCTGATAGAATGGGGCCCAGCCTTCACATACAGGTACTGTTGCGGGGAAACCAGGACGGCAAGAAGTATATGTCATCCCAGGACCACCCATAGCCGGGGTGTATAGTTTCCCCGTTTGGGCTCACATCACTGTCCCTGTACCTGCCTGGTAAGTGGCTACTACATTTAGATTTTTCTGATGCTCTGGGTGGGACACTAAACCTGTTTCCAAGTAACTAAGTCTTTCTTTCCCATTACAGGCACCTGTATCCCTCATCTTGCCCACCTCCCAGGAGAGAGGACCCCGGTGGACCCTGTTAACCATACACTCCGTTTTTCCTACCCATCCTACCCTATTGTTCTACCTAAATAAATCCCCTTGACTACAGTGGTGTGGGCCTGATTTCCTTCTGCTACACTTTTCCAACCAAAGGTGAGCAAGTGGGTTGACCTTTAGGCATATTTGACTGGAGGTCCACTTTAGATGGCAGAATCAAACATAGACAAGGCCAGGAAGCCAAGTGTGACTCTGAAAGTAAACAAGACATGTAAGTCAGCATGCACTAACCGCATCCATCCATGTCACTGAAAATGCCCAATCCTTGGTGTTACTTATCAAGGCTGTGCTGGACCTTCTCAAGTGTTCCGGTGTAGCAGACAACAGGTGAACTAAGCAACAGGGGTTTGCAAGCTATAGGGACACTTTGTTAAACTGACCACTTTATAGTGTAATGAGTGCGAATTGGGGCTGTGGCTTATCCGTGGACATTTGAGTGATGAATATTTTACTCCTCTTTGTGTATAAGTAGGTGTAGATGCCCTGGATTCGGTGGGGCAGCCTTCTCACCAATGTCAGCAAAGTGGGACACTTTACAGGGTAATGAGCGTGGTTAAAGGACATACGCTTAAAGAACAACTTTAGTTGTTTTAGTTCAATGTTAGTAATTGTCCAACAGTCTTCCTACTAACGTCAGCAAAGTGGGACATTTAAACTCGAACCCTCCCTGGGGGGTCCCTGTGGTCCAGTGCTGCCTTTGTATTGCATACTCCCTTTTAGATTTCAGTACCAGCCCTCCCTGCATGGGGGGCATCCTAACCTAGCAAAGGAAACAACACCCATTTTTTTAACAATGGGCATTGTTCCAGTTTAAGCTTCCCCAGAGATTTGGGGGGGAGTAAGACCCAATGCCTCAAAGTGGGGCTTTCCCACCAAAAATGAGACATCTGGTCAGTTTACAAATGTGGCCCCTGAGATTGGGGGCTCCTGATATATATCATAGGACCACCCAGACCTAATCTATACTGTAGGATACTAACAATAATAAGGGGATCAAACAAGATCAAGAACAGTATAACACCAGTCCTGGTCCTGGCTATAGGTCCTCCACTGCTCCACCAGTGGAATCATAATGATCAGTAGAGATGAACGAAAAGATTATGATAAATCGGAATTAACTTTGAACTTCAGTGAAAAATCACTCCGACATGAAGCCGCACTTCGTGATGATTGATTTTAATCCCTGAAATAGTTAAATTAAAAAAAATCACCTGCTGCCTTGCTATCCAACGTGGCGCGATTTCCATGAGTGATGTCACTGTGAGTGACAGGGTTGGAGAGGGCTTCCCCTGTCAACTCACTAATGAGGGTATGAAGAGCAGCAGGTAGTGCTGACAGTCGAGCTGGCCAGACGCAGGTACCCCATCCGGTTGCAGAGCAGGCAGCGGCGTCGGACCATGGACATTTAGTCCAATTGTTCATGTGAAAACAACAATTTGTTAAAATTCTTTTTTGGGGGAAGTTCATCATCCAAATCAAATTTTAAGGACATTTTCCATAAACTATCTACATTTGTTCTTCATTTTCAAAATCGAGAGAGCTACCATATGGCGCCCAACTGCCCCCACGTGACACAAGTTGTCATGTGATGCCTGTATCATATTGGTGTGGCGGGTTGCTAGCACGCAGAAGTACCTGGTGCCCCAGACAAGAAATGTCCTTTACTGTGATGGGAGCCTTCTGGTCCTGGTGCCCCAAACAATTGCCTTATTTGTAACTGTAACTGTTACATGTAGGCTTAATTTTGGGGAAACAGAGCAGTGATTGTACTTATGAGTCGTGAATGTTTTGATGACTTGCATTCGCACATGAAAGATTTTTTGTCAAATATTGATTAAATCGATCATAATTAGTATCATCCTTAGTATAGTCCTATTTATTGACGTTTTCTGTTTTCACATGCTGACATTAAAGGGATGCATGAAAAATTTAATGTCAGCCAAAACGATACGATGCTCGACCAATGAGCAAATTCTCATTGATCTCTTGATTGCAGCCGGCATTTCCATTGATCAGTTATCACTTGATTGCGATCACTTTAGAGAATAATCGTTTGCTAAACGTTACGTGGAATTGGACCTTTACATTCTCTATTATTGTAGATATTTCACCTATCCCTTTGAAACGTGACAACAAATAATAATTCCTCCGGTATCTCTTGGATAATAAAGATGATCCTGAATCAGAGAATATAATAGTGCTCCTTTAAGGTATTGTATAGTCCTATTTATAGACAATTTCTGTTTCCAGATGCCGACATTAAAGTGATGAACGAGAAATTTTATGTCTGCCTAAACGATACGACACTCGACCAACGTGCAAATTCTCATTGATCGCTTGATTGCATTCGGCATTTCCTTTGATCAATTATCGCTTGTTCGTGATCAATTTAGCGAATATCCTTCAGTTAAACTTTCAGTGTAAAGGGACCGTTACATTTTATAGTATTCTAGATATTTCACCTATTCTTTGTAATAATTCCTTGGGTATCTCTCGGCTTATAAAGGCGATCCTGATTCAGAGAACATAATTGCATCAACCGTTCGATCCGTCCCCGCGTCGCTCCATCTTCCTAATGAACGAGCGCTGCTTTCCCACAACTCGGGAGTAAATATCCGGAGTCGTTTTGTCGGCACTTGTCAAAACAAATCGATCAGGGAGGAGAAATCGCAGGTGAACGAGGCGATCTGAGCGAGCCTCCGCCACCAGATGGCAGTCCCATCCCAGTGATCAAGCGACCCCATGGCAAGCCAAAAGCAGGCGATGCAAAGGGGGCGTGTGCCGAGACCCCCCTCCAGTGACGTCACAGCCATTGCTGGGAAGTATAGGCTGTGCTGTCACGCCAGTGTCAGTCTGATGAAGATTGGCACTCAGGTAAGCTGTCATTCATTCTCAATGTCAGGAGCTGCTTTCCAGGCTGCCGGCTTCTGCCGTCGCTGTTGTTGCTTGCAGCCTCTGTATGCGTGTGTGTGCGCTCTCTCATAGCAGTGTGCGCCTCTCCCTCTCTCTCCTTTTTTTTTTTTTTTTTTTTTTTTTTTTTAAAACACAGTCCCATTGCCGGAGCTCTTCATACAGACAGGGCACAGGAGGAGGAGGAGGAGGCAGTGTAGGGCAACCTTAACTGCTAATGCAATCACTCCTCGCCACCCGGATCCAAGCGTGCGCGGATTTTTTTTTTCTTATACTGGAATACACACACACACATACATACACACACACATATATATATAATCTATTTTAGATAAAATAATCTACATATATCAACACAGGCATATCAATTATTTATACACATTAAAGAACACTGCGCAGCCTTTCCTACTAGTACGGTGATGTATGTGACAAATTCAAATACATTTATATTACAGAATCACACATTAATGAGACGCAACCGCACTATTATACAACATGACACATCAACCAATTACGCTCATATCTTATTATGACCAACAAAAGCATTTCGTACATATCAATACGCGCCCGCTATGTTCCACACCTGCCTTTTACTATTTGTAAAAAAGAAAGAAGAGATTTGAATTGGAAGATTTTTATACTTTCATCTCTACTCTGGAAAATGATTTTTTGTATATATATATTTTTTTTTGATAAATTAACTCTCTAATTTGCTGCTGTTGATGTGACAGAGGCTGCTCTTCACCGTTTGTATTTGTGGTGTCTTGTGTGTGTGTTGGGTATTTGCTTACGGTGTTGTGATGAAGTTATCGTGCAGTTTCCATCGGCAGTCTTGTCGTTATTTGGACCGTAAAGGAAATATTGAACGCGCGACTCTCCCCGGCTGCTGTATTCGCTCTGTACTTTCTCAGTTCATTCCCTAATTAAATTCAAACCCAGCTAGAAATACGTATAGTCCGGGAAGATGAAAAGATGTGCCGTACTTTAAATTATTCAGAGCCGAGTGTGATTTTGCATCTCTTATGGTGAATTTGCATCAGCTCAGACCTTGTGTATAATTGATTATTTTTAAATGGCTCTTTCTGTGTGATCGTCTTGGGGGATAGCTCGCAAGAAGTGCCGCTTGTCGATGGGGCTCATGTGACGTGTTTGTTTTGTTCGCAATCCGACTCTCTATCAGGGTTTTTAAAATAATGGGATTTAGTCATTGTTAGGCTAGTAAGGGCCATCTACTGAGCCATTAAGCTTCCCGTCATATTGTTTTAATTAACTTGGACTAATCCCGTACTGGGCAATTTTAACTTTTTTAGAATGTAAACTTTTTTCTTTAAATACAAGTTTTTTTTTCTTATCGTCTGTTAAATGTACTATTTGGAGTTTAAAGGCCGAAAACGTAAAGCCGAAATAATTAGCAGGGAAATGATTGCATTTAACAGTGCTCTCGTCTGCTGGCGGTCTAAGTTAATTGACAACACAATTGGATTTTGCGCATGTCGCGCTCTATTTCCAATACTAAATTGATTCTAATGATGGGCTCAAGTCACATTAGTCAGCTCGGGAGATGTGTTAGAGATGTGAGAAGCATTGGCTCAATGTTAGGTGAAACTTTGCTAACTGGCCTGTAATAAAATTTGCACATACAAGTTTACCATAAAAAAGTTCTTGTGATTTTGAACAAAATAGTAAACTTTCTTACTAAATAAAATATACAGAATTCAATGGCACCCCAACACCGGCATATTTGTAACCCGCAGCCACTTTCATTCGTGATAATCCACAGTTTAAATAGCGTTCATTTGCATTCTACAGATGGGTCGTGTGGTAATCATTTTTCCCAAGGATTTTAATTGTAGCAATTAAAAAGGAAGGAAACAGCATTTTGTCTAACCGTGGACTGGATACATCTGCTGTTTAAAAAAGGGGAGGGGGGTGCTTTTTGAGATCTGAATGGTTTTGTTGTGGTATTTGCTGTGATAGATAATACATTGGTGTTCGTTTTTTTTTTTGGCGCTCAGAGTTGGGTTGTAGAACAAGTGTAGCTTGCTGTAACTAAGTTTGGAAAACTTTTAGTGTTTACAGCATTCTGCTTTACTTCCAAGACATGGCCCTAGGCATGTTGACTGCTTGCTATCTGGGTGGCATGCTAGCAAGATTACCATGTCTGTAATACCCAAATGAAACTAATGAGCTGGAATAATACATCAAACAAAGCTGTATTATTGGCTGCTGGGCAATGTGCGATTTGATTTTGCGGTGTAAGAAGGAAGGGCTGCTATTGCAAATTAGCACCCCTGCCATCATTTATGTAACTGTACTGATTGAGCAATCATTTCATGATCGTGTAGAAGAAGAACAAAAACATGGTGAAATTCTTAAGTAACTTTAAGGGATCCCCAAGCGATGTTGCACTGGTGGATAATAAACAAGGCTTCAGTATATTGTGACTGGAGCAGCTCTCCATAGAGGCTATGTGTGTATACTGCAGGGACACAACCAATATCCCTGCAATGAATTCCCATTGAAAGTCTTTCAATTGCATGAATGTTGGCCAGAGCTTTTACTGAGAAATAAAAACAGCCCCAACTCCAGGTCAATGGATTTTATCACGCATGCTTTGACCAAGTAAGCAATAATTTCTGTAAAACTGTTGATTGAACGATATGAGGACACAAATATGATGGAGGGATACCATCATGGACGCTTTACAACTCTAAAAGTGGTACACAAGGCTCCAAACAAGTCAAAACTGTAAAAATATATATTATATATTAAATTAAATATAGCGTTCAAGAAACATTATGAGGATTACGGTCTCTGCTTTACACAAGCATTATGTGATGTGATGGTAGCTTTGGAAGTTACAGGTTGTTAACATAAAGTTTGCATAGATCAATAGGTCAACTATTATGGGTTATATTAATTATTTACACATTTGAAATTCATGAGTAGTTTAAATAGAAGCTTTATACACAGGTGTGTGTGTGTATGTGTGTTAGCTTGCAGTTTATTAAAAAAAGATTTTAAGTGATAGGTGTTTTGTAACTTTAAAAGGGGTAAATATATAGATATATATATATATATATTATGTCTCTTTATTAGACATAGATAAGCTTGAAGTTTATTTAAAAAGAATGTTTAACTGATAGGTGTTTTGTAACTTTAAAAGAATTAGACATACGTCAGTTCAATCTCCTTCTTATAATTTAACCCTATAAGGGTTATATGTATCAGTACACAGGTCAATTTCTTATGTAGTTGAATCTTCTGACTGATGCAAATGTTGCAGCTACAAATATATATATATATATATATATATATATATATATATATATATATATCGCTAATACTATATATATATATATATATATATATATATATATATATATATGTATTGTTATTGCACCTAGGCTAGCTTAATGTTTATTTAATATGAATTTTGATTCAATAGGCATTTTGTAACTTTTAAAGGGGTAACCATATCAAACATAGGCCAGTTCATCCTCCTTAATGTACAGTATAAGGGTTATATGTATCAGTACATTTCTAATGTAGTTTGAACTTTCGACTGATTCAAATATAAAAATATAAAAAAGTTGTATATATATATATATATATATATATATATATATATATATATATATATATATCATTATTAGACATGGGTTAACTTGTGGTTTATTCAATACAAAATTCAAATTGATTAATGCTTTGTAACTTTAAAAGTGGTACACATTATTAGAATTAGACCTGTTCAATCTCCTTATTCCTTTAACCTTACAAGGTACAATGACATTGTGTGGTATGGCACATTATTATAATTATTATTATTATTATTAATAATAATAATAACTGAACAGGAAAGTTCACATGGCACCTGTACCACTGGAGCTATTAGTTCATGTAGTTCATGTAGAACATAAGTAACACACTAGTGTTATTAGTATTGTATTGTAAAAAACAGAAAGTCAGAAACACTGATTTAACCACCCTTACTTATGCCCGGCAGCAGTGTTCTGTGTGTATAGAGCTCAGTTCTCTCTTCTTGGTGTACAATGCCAATAATGGTAGTGATAACTGCTTTCATAAATCACACATTTTTTAACATCTTAGCTCAGCACCTTGAGGACATTATTTTGGCACAAAAAATATACACATTCCAAAATTCTATTTGAACGTGGACTTTCCCTTTGAACTAGGAGATCATATAAGAGCACATGTGTCAATTCAAAGCCCGGGGACCGGATGCTGCTCTCCAAGCCTTTTTATGTGGCCCTCTGACTGGTAACAGAGAGTGGTGGCTGGGTGGAGCCCCTTTTAGCACTCCAAGGCTTCTGAGACTGGCAGCAGGTCTTCAGGCCCCTGTGAGGTGCTGTAAAGTAATGCACTGGTACACTGCACACCACTGTGGAGCACAGTACCGCCTCTAATCCCAGGTACAGGGCTATAAAACCAGATGGTAGGTGCCTTTTTAATACATTGAGTGGAGTAGAGAGTAGTGTCTGTAATTGTTCTGTGTCTCTGGGCCAACAGCTCTCACCACACAAATGGTTCCGCCTAACCCACCAAACTTACTGCCACAGCAGCAGGTGCTACATCTTATTATTATTATTATTATTATTTAAGTGCTGTCCTGGGCAAAATAATTCTGAACCTGTCCTTGGCAAAATAACTCAGCATCTGCATCTTCCCGAGGCAAAACAATTCTGCATCTGTCCTGGGCAAACTAATTCTGCATCTGTCCTGGGCAAACTAATTCTGCATCTGTCCTGGGCAAATTAATTCTGCATCTGTCCTGGGCAAACTAATTCTGCATCTGTCCTGGGCAAATTAATTCTGCATCTGTCCTGGGTAAACTAAGAGGCCAATTCATTAATAGCTGCAGGTAGCGACAGTTGAGCGACTGTAGCAGTATTTTTACAGCGCCCGCTAGTAGTCGCTGTGCTTGGCCGTTGTTCGGTTGTTGATAGCGACTCAGTCGGTGTGCAGTAATGTTGAATATTGGGTGAGGAGTCGCTATTTGACAGGTTCCGCGATGTATGGGTGCACATGATAGCGACTGGTCAGAGCGACCGGCTCCCACCATATTCATCAAAAAATCACGCTCAAAAAATTCTTGTGCTGTGAAATGCATGTTTAAACCCCAGATCGCTGGCGGCGATGTGTTAAAAGTAGTTTTTTAACCCCCAAACCACCATATTTTTGGAAACCAAAAAAAAAAAAAAAATTTTAAAGAATTTAGTAATATGAATACAATAATATCAGACCTGTAATATCAATTCTGCACACATTTTTTTAATTTTTTTTTTTTTACCTTAAAAAAATTATCTAACATGGCAGAAGGGGTCACAGAATTTTTCACATTTAAAAAAAAAAAAAAAAATTAATAGCAATTAATTATGAATATTTAAAGATTGTTCCATTGAAATGCATTGGAGAGCGCCAGGTAGCGAGAGGTCATACCTGTCGCTGTTCAAGGTCGGACGCTGGCGCTGTGGGCTGAGGCTGGAATAATGATGAATGAGTGGCTATCTGGCGCTATCTCAGTCGCTAAGCAGGATCGGCTTGATAAATGTGTGATTGTGGTGGGGAGCCGGCGTTCTCATGGCGGGGCCCGTCATTACCGGCCGCTCACCAGTCGCTACCTGACGCTATTCCTTCATAAATAAGGGCCTAATTCTGCATTTGTCCTGGGAAAAAACATTCTGTCTGTGACCATACATTTGAATAGTCATGCTTCCATTTTGTTTTTTTGTGGGTTATTAACCGGCCCTTTGAAGGTAACCAAAATGCTTATGTGGCCCACAGTAAAAATGAGTTTGACACCCTGATACAATTGTTTTAGTTATTTTCTACATAAAAAAAATCCAAGAATAGTTTTGTGAACCAGTTATTTTTGTAGGATAATCACCCCTTGTAGAAATGTATAAAGTGTTACTAGGGGGGTAACACAGATAACATAATAGATTAAACTGCAATTTACATAGCCCATGCAACCGTACAACAGTCATCATAACTGACTGACCATAAAAACAGAGTGCACCATTCTTGTGGGCAGTGTAAATAATAAGTTACATTTAATCAATGTCTTCTCTCTTGTGATAGTTCCAATCTATAGTATAGGAACCAATAATCAAACCCGCTTCCAAACGGTTTACATGTATGTCAAATTAAAGTAATGTAAAATTAAAGCCCAAACTCAAGACAACTGTTTTATTTTTATTTAAGTGGGGAAGGATTCCAAACACGTTAATGTTTTGCTGTTGGTGTCCCTGCTGTTAATATGTGAAGTACAACCCTAATCAAAGCAAAACAAAAATAACTCACCTCACCACCCCAGACATCTGATTAAGGACAGCGATGGCTCCTCAAACCTTCTAGATCTTCTCATCTGCTCAGTTTGGCTTTAGAAATGCTCCGCCTTGTCTTCCTGACAACGTTGATCTCCAATAGCTCAATATGTTCGGTCCCTAAAAATCAAGTAGTTCTGCTAAAGAGACCAGAGAAATCAGGCAGATTTGGGGGTGTGTCGACTACAATTGTACTAAGTGGTGGTTAGACAAATTTTGAGAACCTCTGAATTTTTGGGTTTTCAAAGACGTTTAGATTCAAAACTCACAAGTCATTTTCTTCTATTTAAAAAAAAAAATAACCTTCTATTGCTCTGCCTCGGTTCTACAGTCAAGTCACAGAACACTATATCACAGAAAAAACACTACGAGAAAACACTTTTTCAATTCCTAATTTGTTTTTGAGGTCTCAATATGAGGTGCAGAAAATTTCCAATAAGGGAGAGATGTGTTCCCAAATAATTAACAACCTGTTACGGGCTATTAGATAATATACAGGGAATCTATTTACAAGGTTATTTATGAACAACCTGCAAACTTTTACTATATGTGGTGACCAAACTGTTCAACTAACAGAAAAGCCACAAGTGTCATAGAAACCCCATAATTAGACATGATCACCAAACAAGGAAGCAGACTAGAGCTTTCCATTGAGAGGCAGAGAATGTCTACATTCAGGTGAAATTTCCTTAATAAACTGTCCACAGAATATGAGATTTCTAAAAGTATAGACCCATGAAACCAAATTCCATATATATATATATATATAGAGAGAGAGAGAGAGAGAGAGAGAGAGAGAGAGAGTGTAAAAGAGCAAGGGAAACTTTCCAAAAAATTCTGTATGAAGCCTTTCTCATTTATATCACCCTCACTCATGTTACATGAGATGATCTTCATCCAAATCTTTGCTATAACTGGACTGTATAAAAAAAAGGAATGTGTAATGTTCAGTTGAACCGGACACTGTGCATTATGGGCCATGAAATTTAATAAAAAAAGAAACACAATCTTTTTGAATGGGTTGGCAATTGACCACAGATGTTGCCGGAAGATTGACCATATACGTTGACTACTGACCTTATGATGTTGCCTGAAGCCTGACCGTATAGGTCTCCAACTGGCCAGAAATGTTACCTGAAGATTCACTATATATGTTGACTATTCATCTTAGGATGTTGCCCAAAGACTTGCAATATATTTTTCCAACTGACCTTATGAACCTTATGATGTTGCTGGAAGCCTGACCATATAGTAACATAGTAACATAGTATGTAAGGCTGAATAAAGACTTTAGTCCATTCACCCCATATCTTTAGTCCAAACCCCATATACTGTGGGTTTTCTAACTGTGGGTTTCTAAAAAGGGAAACTTTCCAAAAAAATTCTGTATGAAGCATTTTTCATTCATATCACCCTCACTCATGTTACATGAGAAGATGATCTTCATCCAAATCTTTGCTAAAACTGTACTGTAGGAAAACAAATGGAATGTGTAATGTTCAGTCACTGTGCATTATGGGCTACGTAGTTTAATAAAAAAAAAAAAGAAACACAATCTGTTTGAATATTGCCTGAAATGTAGGTTGCCAATTGACCAGATGTTGCCTGAAGATTGACCATATACGTTGACTACTGACCTTATGATGTTGTCTGAAGCCTGATCATATAGGTTTCTAACTGGCCAGAAATCTTGCCTGAAGATTGGCCATATACGTTGACTATTGACCTTATGTTGCTGGAAGCCTGACCATATACTGTAAGTTTCTAACTGACCAGAGATGTTGCCTGAACACAGACCCAATATGATACCTACTGGCCAGAGACTTTGAGAATGACAAAATATGTTCCCTACTGATGTTGACTGTCCGTATATGTTGCCATGTATGCTTGAATGATGCTTGAAGACTGACCGTATACTGTATGTTGCCAACTGACAATACATGTTGCATACTGACTGTGTGGCTCACCAGTCAGCAGGTCTGGGTTAGTTGATAACACCTAATCTTCATCTTTAGACAAGCCCCTGTTTGCCGGGATGCAAGCAGGCCTCGCCGGACATGGTTGTCCCCAGGTCTTACAAGCGCATATGATAACAGTAATGAGGGCTGGACCTGCAGGTGGGTGAGCGTAACTGGGGTTTGCGGGAGGTCAGGCACAGCAAGGGTCATACACGGAAAAACAGTCAATGCAGAGGATAACCACAGGCAGGACCAGAGGGCAGGCCAAAGGTCAAAACTGAAGATGGAGTGAGGTAGTAGAGAGAGCAGGCAGAGGCAAGTTCAAGGATTCTAAGGTCAAGTACAGAGGAGGTGAGGTCAAAGTCAGCCCGGGTCAAACATGAGTAGTAAAGAAACAGATCAATGCACAACACCCAAAACTAGCTATCACGGGCACTAACGACAGGGGCTGAAGCACCTAAATAGGGGTAGGTGTGCAGGAATTGGCCGGGGCAACCTCACTGGCCCAGCAAAAACACCAGATTTGATTGACTTGATTGAAGGGCTCTGTCCATAACAACTTTAGGGCTCATTGGGCCATTCAAACTAATCAGAGGGCATAAAGTGCTCGCGTGCGTACACACGAGGCGAGATGTCGGGGATGGGGGAGCAGCACGCTGTGTCACTCGAGCCAATGCCACCCAAGCTCGTAACACTGACCTTTGGATCTTGCCAACTGACCAGAAATGTTGCTTGATGATTGACCATATATAATGACTACTAACTAGAGATGTTGCCTGAAGATTGACTATATATTTTGGGCCATGTAGTGTTGCGTGAACACTGACCCAATATGTTGCCTACTGACCAGAGACATTGCTTGAAGACTCACCAAATATGTTCCCTACTGATCTTGGAATGTGGCGGACTGGCTATATATGTTGCCAAATGACTTTAGAGTGATGCTTCAAGACTGACCATAAATATGTTGCCAGCTGACCTTATGATATTGCCTAAAGACTGACTATATACTGTATGTTGCCAACTGACCAGAGGTGCTGCCTAAAGACTAAGCAAATATGTTGCCATCTGACCTTAGAGTGATGCTTTAAGACTGACCAAATAAAATGTTGCCAACTGACCTTAGAACATTGCCTAAAGACTGACCATATACTGTATGTTGCCAACTGACCAGAGGTGCTGCTTAAAGACTAAACTCATATGTTGCCTAATGACTTTAGAGTGATACTTCAAGACTGACCATAAATATGTTGCCTACTGACCTTAGGACACTGCCTAAAGACTGACCAGAGATGTTGCTTGAAGACTGACCATATACAGTATATTGCCAACTGATCAAAGGTGTTGCCTAAAAACAGAACATGTATGTTGCCTACTGACCTTAGGATGTTGCTGTAGACTTACCATACATGGTGCCTATATGCTAAGCAAATATGTTGCCTACTGACCTTAGCATGGCACAACAATATATGTTGCAGATGTTGCCTACAGACTGAACATTTATAAGATTTAACCTTATTCTATCACTATTTGAAAACTGACCATTCATCTCCCATGAGGCAACTGAATGAGCAGTTTGAATTTCAAAAGACCTTAAAATAAGAATTGCATGGCTGTCAACTAGTCAGAGAAAGAGACAGGTCTAATGACTCCTTCTGTTTAGTGAGTAAATGAAAAAAGTTTTGCTCTTACTTGGGATTGGTCATCCGAGGCATTTATGTATACATGAGGGTTGATTCAGTAAGAGTTGCAGTAAAAATCACTTTAAGTGAAAAAAAAGATTTGAATGTCACTAAAGTCAATAAAAGCCAATGGTACTTTTTATTCTTAAGAAAATTTTTACTCCCATTTTCATTGTAGAAAAAGTGCCATTGACTTATTTCACTGTCTTCAGCAACAGTGACATTTTTTTTTTTTTGCCACCAAGAGAATTTTTCTCAACTGTTACTGAATCAACCCCATGATATAGAAAGAGAGCAAGAGGGCATCATTAAAGTCCCTGTCCAGGAGCATGCTAACTTTCAAAATCTCTGATTATATCTCTAAATACACTTCACTTCCTTTTCTGGGTGTGGTCGAGCTGGGAAGGGCAAGCCATGGCACAGCATCATGAGTCATGAGTGTGTTCTGCTGTGATCAGCTGCGGGACCACTGTGGCTTGTTTTTCTCACTTACTAATGAGAGCTCTTTTATGTAGTCCTGGGGGAATGCAATTGAAAGGAGGGGAAACTTTGGAGCCCTGCTACCGCTCCTACCCTGCCCTGCAGGAAATAGAGGTGAGGCACATGGGGCAGGCATCAGGCAAGCAGAGGGAGGCCTTCAAGGCTGGAAGCTCATCCCTGACGCAAGGGGCCCGTGCCAATAGTTACAGATAGGCTTTATATTCTGTTGTGCTTTATACAGTAATAGTAAGCCGCTCACACCTGGGCTATTCTCTCTTCCCTCAGGACGCAGGCTCAGATTGCCTCCAACAAGGTTCCAGAGGAACTTCTTTCTCATGTCCATAAATTCTATTAACATACATACTGTATGTCAGCTTTGACCAGCTAGCTGTCTATTTGCCCTTCTTACCAGCTGTATTCTTTATATTATACTATGGTGCATCCTGTGTGCTTTATGTTATAATATGGTACCTCCTACCCTCTGTGTGCTTTATATCATAATATGATACCTCCTGTGTGCTTTATATTATAATATGATACCTCTTGTGTGATTTATATTATAATATGGTACCTCCTGTGTGATTTATATTATAACATGGTACCTCTTGTGTGCTTTATATTATAATATGGTACCTCCTGCATGCTTTATATTATAATATGGTACCTCCTGTGCACTTTATTTTAGAATTTGGTACCTACTCTATGCTTTATTTTAGATCCTGTTACCATTGTAGTCTCTAGCCACATTGAATTCCATGTATATTGCACTCATGAACTTGTTGAATAAAGAACCTATAGTATTCTATTCTATCCTGAATAAAAAAAGGGGTGCAGTCAATTTAAACATAACAGAAATATATATAATAGGAGAAAAGAACAGATACAGCATCACAAGAGAGGATCAATTTTATTTCAATAGATAGGGAACTATTCTACAAATTCTTCTTAGGAACATTGCCCTATTATAGTGTCTGTCAGAAAGTGTTTGTATTGCACGTACGTGGGGTGGCACAATCCGGGGGGCGGCTCCCAAAATGTAATCTCTGGCCCATATGTCTGAATAGGTGAACTGAAATCCAGCATCAGGAAAAGGGGGCAGGGGTAGGAGGCATGCATCATAAGTCCCGTTCTACCAAAGATACAATTGTAAGAGAAATTTAGAAGTGCCCTTTTTCCATTTAAGGCAGTGCATTAGTCTTCAATATCATCAATTTACAAGAAGTAATTTGGGTAGGGGGGGAATAGGGAATGTTTCAAATGACATCAAACAACAGGCCCTAGCCAGCCTTAAAACTTGCTAAATAATAATACATCTGTATTGTTTTCGTACCTTTAGCCAGTTTGCTAATGGTGTCGGGTTCTTGCATTATAGTGTAGGTAATTGTAGGCATAGGTACTCCCTTTATCCCCAGCTAATGTAGCACTCCTTTATCCAGATAGACAATGTAATATTAGTGTCTGGTTAATGTATTATAGATAGTGTAGGTAGTTGTAGGCATAGACCATATAGGTACCCCCTTTATCCCCAGCTAATGTAACAGGACATTATCTGTACAGGCAATTTGATATTAGTGTCCAGTTTTTGTATTCTAGTGTAGACAGTTGTAGGCATGGACCATATATGTGGCCCCTCATCCCCTGCTAATGTAGCAGTCCTGTATCCAAATAGACAATGTAATATTAGTGTGTGGTTCTTGTATTGTAGTTCAGGCAGTTGTAGATTTACCCTATTTTTCAACTTTTTTCTCTTGATGAATCAAAGCCTATCTCTCTATTTCTCCATCTCAGCATTTTTTCCCTTCCTTTTCTTTTCTCCATTTGTCTTTTTGTGATCTATCATTCTTTTTTTCTCCTACTTTACAATTCTTCAATTTCTTTACCTTATTACCTTCTTCCATAACCCCACTTTTTACCTTCTCTGCATTTTCCTTTTTTTTCCTTCCATTTTTTTACATTCCCTCCTTCTCCTGTTTCCACATTTCCAAATCCACTTTCCTTTTTACATTTCCTCTTTGACCAGCACATGAGCTTCTAGCCCCGTCCCCCCAGGGTGTTTCCAAGCTGGTCAGTGAGTACGTTCATAAGCTGGGGCGGATCATTGGCAGGGGTGGTAATTTCTTCTCCGCTTTTGTGGACTTTTCGTAAAGACTCCAGGGTTAGGCAGTGCCAATCATGGGCGGCTTCCATTGAAAACTTCCATGTACAGAAGCCCCTATTCTTTTCAATGGTAGTTGGCTGTACACAGGCCATGCCCACCTACCAGCTGGAAGTGCAACAGTAGAGTGATCAGTGTTGTGGAAAAGGAAATCCTATTCTTCCTGGGACTTCCCAGCCCTGAAGTCTCTAAAGGGACAGATACTATATCAGGAGCTGGTATGGTGCCCACAGCCATGATGCTGAGGCTTGGGAAGCAGGAACCTGACCTGAGGTGGGGGGGGGGGGTTAGAAGAGGATTGAAGGAATTCTGGAACATGATCTGGGTATGGTGCCAGCTCCACTCCTGTATATGACCAAGCTCCAAAAGTGGTCACACAGTGCCTCAGCGCTTCCAGTATGAGCAAGCCAGGCAGGCCACAGTGGTTGCACTTGTTGGGCTTGCTCATGCTTGGACTTCTAAGGGACGGGGTGGTCCTGTACCACATTTGGAGCATGTTCATGGAAGAATAGAATGGAAGGGAAGGGTAAACTGCTACCACATCTATAATACGCTGCTGAGAATAGAGAAGAGGTGCTTCAGCTTCCTTGCTGCCTTTGTATTGCCATTGCCTGGAATCTCCCTTTAAAAAACTAAAAAACAGAAAGGGGTGCTCGCTAAAAAGAATTTGGGAAATTCTGACACTAGACTATCAAGTTAGATCATCATAAATAAAAAAATGTCTAAACATCCTCACTCAACAAAACGGGCAAAATCATTTGTGCGATCACGAGGGGCCACGACATTCCAGCAAATGCAGCCATTACTATAAACATGTATAAGTGGATGTAAAGCGGTGGCGCACAGCAGGCGCTCTCGGCCTATACAGCAAATTGCTATTGCAATTTATAACATGAAAGCCACAAAAGAAAATGCAGATATTGGTTTGTAAGCCTGAAATGGTTATGAGAGAATTACATCCGAGCGACCCCCTGTAAAGCATAGGGATATATTTTTCCACTTAAATCGAACGCCCGGGTGTAAATCACTATTTGGGCCCCGGCAGCTGGACTGTGTGCAGTAAAAAAAAAAAAAAGGTGTAAATTGGCATTATTCTATCCAGCTGCAGGGCCATGAATAATTCCGGAGGATTGGGAGACATAAAGGGTTACGGGCGGCCTCCATTCTTTCCTTGGGGCCTGCCTTTTCTTTGTGTGTAATCCTTGCTCTATTTGCAGGGCTCAGATAGTCTCGCGTCTTAGAGAAACGAGAGGAATGAGAGCAGTGATCCGGTCTCCAGGGTGCCGTTCTGCCTGTACACAGGCACAATATTGCCGACTGTAGCCGCCTAAACTGCCGCCGCTGGCAATCGCGGCTACATCAGCACAAATCAGGACATGGAAACCCGAGCTCCTTCCATTTTTCTTGTTTGTTTACTAGTCAGGCTTTGTGTCACCTCTTCTTGTCCTAGTGTTTTAATTAGGATCTTTAGGCTGCAGATAAGAAACATAATTAGGAAATGCAACAAATAAGGATTTACCTACAATCAATTGTAATGTAGTTGTAAATGTTTCTTTTTTAATCATTATAATTAGGCATGAGAAAGTCGATTTGGACGAAGTTTCAGGGAAAATTTAGATCCGTCCGAATCACTATTTCTATTCGCGGTAATGAATTGATTTTCCCAGAAATACTCCAAAAGTGATTTAAAAAATCACATACTTCCCCTTTCCAGTGCTGGGCAATGTCCTCATCATCTGTCGGGGCTCTCTCCCTGGCTCCGGTGTCCTCCGCTTCATTGCGTCTTAATTGTATTAAACACTTTCCAGGCATGCTCAGCTTGTGTCTGTTGATTGTCCCCTTATATATATTATGTCCTCATCATCTGGCATGTCTCTCCCCTACCTCTGGTGGAAGCAGCAGTTCCAGTGTCCTCTTCTTCATTGCAACTTGCTGTCTTAATTGTATTAGACACTTTCCAGGCATGCTCAGCTTGTGTCTGCTGAAAGTCCCCCTATATATATTTATTATTATTATTATGTCCTCATCATCTGGCAGGGCTCTCACCTGCCTCTAGTGGAAGCAGCAGTTCCAGCGTCCTCCTCTTCATTGTGACTTGCTGTCTTAATTGCATTAGACACTTTCCAGGCATGCTCAGCTTGTGTCTGCTGAAAGTCCCCCTACATATATATATATTATTATTATGTCCTCATCATCTGACAGGGCTCTCATCTGCCTCTAGTGGAAGCAGCAGTTCCGGTGTCCTCCTTTCCATTGTGATTTACTGTCTTAATTGTATTAGACACTTTTGAGGCATGCTCAGCTTGTGTCTGCTGAAAGTCCCCCTACATATATATATATATATATATATATATATATATATATATATATATATATATTATTATGTCCTCATCATCTGGCAGGGCTCTCACCTGCCTCTAGTGGAAGCAGCAGTTCCAGTGTCCTCCTCTTCATTGTGACTTGCTGTCTAAATTGCATTAGACACTTTCCAGGCATGCTCAGCTTGTGTCTGCTGAAAGTCCCCTATATATATATATATATATATATATATATATATATATATATATATATATATATATATATAATGTCCCCATCATCTGACAGGGCTCTCACCTGCCTCTAGTGGAAGCAGCAGTTCCGGTGTCCTCCTTTCCATTGTGATTTGCTGTCTTAATTGTATTAGACACTTTTGAGGCATGCTCAGCTTGTGTCTGCTAAAAGTCCCCCTACATATATATATATTATTATTATGTTCTCATCATCTGGCAGGGCTCTCCCATGCATCCAGTGGAAGCAGCAGTTCTGGCATCCTCCTCTTCATTGTGACTTGCTGTCTTAATTGTATTAGACACTTTCCAGGCATGCTCTGCTTGTGTCTGCTGAAAGTCCCCATACATATATATATTATTATAGTCCTCATTATCTGGCAGGACTTTTCCCTGCCTCTGGTGGAAGCAGCAGTTCCAGCATCCTCCACTTCATTGTGACTTGTTGTCTTAATTGTATTAGACACTTTCAAGGCATGCTCAGCTGGTGTCTGCTGAAAGTCCCCCACATATATATTATTAATATTTATTTATTTAATATTATAGTCCACAATGAATATTCTAAATAATAAAGATTCAAAAGGAGAGCTCCCTGTCCTTGCAAGCTTACAGTCTGAAAGGCTAAGGAGTGGAGACAAAGGGGATCACAGACAATCAATACTTAGTTTTGAGGCATGTCACAAAGAAGAACTATCAAGGCCCAATGATAAAAATCCATATAAATATGCCAGATGGTGGGTGGAAGGGTCACTTATACACCCAACATCAAGAAATATCCAGCCAGGCTTATATATTTATTTTAATGGAAGAAAGAGGAAATCAAGGTGGGGGGGGGCAGGTTCTGCCCCCGCCCCTATACAGTCAAAGCTGTCACCCCTGTATTTTATTCCTATCAGAAGAAAACCATAAGCTTGGTGGGATTTTATTCAGTTAGAGTGTATAAGTGCCCCCCCCCCCCTCTCATTAACTGATGTGTTTACAGTATAAGACATTTTAATACACAATTTCACGATACACCTCCTTTAAACCAGGTTGTATACTTGAATATGTGGATTTTGAGGGTGCTTTTAAAAGCATTGAAGGGTTAGGGAGTGGTGAATTGAGCATGGGATGGCATTCAAGAGAGTTGGTGGCCTCTAAGTTCTGGAGGGGAGAGTGAGAGGAGGTGACCAGGGTGGAGGACAGGAGAAGGTCAGATGTAGGGCAGAGGCTGCATCTAGGTTGATATTGCTGAATTAGAGATGAAGGGTAGGGAGGAGCCTGGCTGAAGAGAGTTGGTGGCCTCTAAGTTCTGGAGGGGAGAGTGAGAGGAGGTGACCAGGGTGGAGGACAGGAGAACGTCAGATGTAGGGCAGAGGCTGCATCTAGGTTGATATTGCTGAATTAGAGATGAAGGGTAGGGAGGAGCCTGGCTGAAGAGAGTTGGTGGCCTCTAAGTTCTGGAGGGGAGAGTGAGAGGAGGTGACCAGGGTGGAGGACAGGAGAACGTCAGATGTAGGGCAGAGGCTGCATCTAGGTTGATATTGTTGAATTAGAGATGAAGGGTAGGGAGGAGCCTGGCTGAAGAGAGTTGGTGGCCTCTAAGTTCTGGAGGGGAGAGTGAGAGGCGGTGACCAGGGTGGAGGACAGGAGAAGGTCAGATGTAGGGCAGAGGCTGCATCTAGGTTGATATTGCTGGATTAGAGATGAAGGGTAGGGAGGAGCCTGGCTGAAGAGAGTTGGTGGCCTCTAAGTTCTGGAGGGGAGAGTGAGAGGAGGGGACCAGGGTGGAGGACAGGAGAACGTCAGATGTAGGGCAGAGGCTGCATCTAGGTTGATATTGCTGGATTAGAGATGAAGGGTAGGGAGGAGCCTGGCTGAAGAGAGTTGGTGGCCTCTAAGTTCTGGAGGGGAGAGTGAGAGGAGGTGACCAGGGTGGAGGACAGGAGAAGGTCAGATGTAGGGCAGAGGCTGCATCTAGGTTGATATTGCTGGATTAGAGATGAAGGGTAGGGAGGAGCCTGGCTGAAGAGAGCTTTGTAGGCCAGAGTTAGAGTTTAAAACGTAATTAGCTGTGGGAGAGACTGAGAGAAGGGAGCAGAGCTGGAAGAGCTAGAAGAGAGTTCAGCAGCAGAGTTCAGGTTCAAGGGTGCCTGTCTGTTAGCTAGTGAACCACAAAGAAGAATGTTGCACCTATCTCTACCTATCTATCTATCTATCTATCTATCTATCTATCTATGATATGTATATATATATTTTTTTTTTTTTGGGGGGGGGGGGTATATATCCATTGTATGCTTAAGCACATGCAGGAATTTACCCATGTGTTTGTGTTTTGAGACAAACACAAGCCATGAGTGAACAAATGCCCAAAGCTGTGGGCTTTCCTAATGGCGTTCCTCAAGAGAACTTCAGTCATGTGCTGAGCGGGAACTGAACCAGCAACCCTCCGGTCACAAGATCACTTCCTTACCTCTATATATATATATATATATATATATATATATATATATATAATTACTGCTCTTGATGTCCTATAAAGGTATGTTAAAAAGTGGGTGAGGCAGGGGGCACCTATAGACACAGGGTCCTGGGCAATAGCCCAGTCTAGGGTTCTCTATATGATCTCATGGAACACAATGTAACCTTGCCCCTACCACCCATACTATAAGAGGGATCAACTGACTGCACGGGGCAATTGACTGCACCCAGGGCAAAACATAAATAACACCTACTCACCATTAGTCCGGCACAGCTAAAGAAACTTACCACTGTCCGAGATCTAGACATGCGCCATTGCTGTTCGAGCATGGCCACCTCCTTGCATCAGTTACTCCCTTTGTTTCAAGCCCTAGGCCAGTGGTGGCGAGCCTATGGTACCCGTGCCAGAGGAGGCACTCAGAGCCCTATCTGTGGGCATCCGTCATCTTTCCAGGACACGCATTTTTTTTCATCTCGCCCCAGCACCAGAGCCATCAGGTTAAATTGCTGTGTTGCTCTCTAATAAAGTTTTGGGTTGCATTTTGGCACTCGGTGCCTAAAAGTTTTACCATCACTGCAATAGGCAAATCTCCTTTTACTGCAGAGGGGTGCGTGGACTGATGTGAAGGGGGCGGCCATTGATCTTGAGCAGACTACTGGACTAGGACAGACTAAGGGGTTTATTCATCAAGGGATGGCGGCAGGTAGCGCCTCGTAGCGGCAGGCAGCGTCTGGTGAACGCCGGGCGCTGTACGCAAAAACCATATTTATGAAGTCAATTCCGGTGAGCGACTCTAACAGCGCCATGTAGCGTACAATTCATCATTACAGGCGGCTCAGTGTATAGCGCCGGCGCTCTAGCTTCCAGAGCGCCAGGTATTACCTGTCGCTACCTGTCGCTTTCCCATACATTTCAATGGATGTTCCTTTTCTTCTGTTTAAACAGGGTTTTTGGTTTTTAATAATTTTGCTTTTCTCTCAAATCATAGTGTGACCTCTCCTGGCCTAAAAAGAGTCATTTTTGAAAACATTTTTGATTTTTTATATTTTTATGCAGAATTGTCATTACAGGTCAGGACATTAAAGTATTAATGTCACAGTGTTATAACAATGTAATTCCATGTGTTTTCGCTTTGTTACTGGTGGATATGTGTTCAAAAACAGACTTTAATCACACACCGTCTGGCTCTCTATACTATAGCGACCAGATCCAGAGCGCCTACGCTTTGTGTGTGCGCTTTTTTGTTGTAGTCGCTGAGAGTCGGTCGCAATAAGCTGGCGCTACCTTTCCCTTGCTGCAACGCTGTACCGGTGTTAGAACGCCCAACATACATCTCATTCATCAATGCCGGCCAGGTTACTACAGCGACTGAGGCGCTCTGTTACAGCGCCCGATAGCCGATCACACCATATACTAGCGGTCGCTCTTAGCGCCTCTGTACAGACGCTCACCTGCTGATACCTGGCGCTATTAATGATTCAGGCTGCCCGGATACCTATGTATGTTTTTTATGTTTTGCCAGCATGGGGACATTAAATGTATCGCAACCAAAATGTTTCCTAAATGCCATTGATTTATATTCTCAGACGATCCCCGCAAAGTAAAAAAAAAAAGAGCCAGGGCGAGTAATGCCTCTGCTGCATTGCTTTGTTTCATTAAGCGCCCTTTTTATGGTGTGCTCCTATAGCGCTGGCAATTTGGTCTCATCCGGCGCTGTGTTCCAGCAGTGGCTGTGCAGAATGCCTGGCCATTCACAAATGCTTGGCGCGGGAACGCACTCTGCTAGAAGGACAGCGGGGATTCGGCCCCAGCTCGTGCATGCGCAGTTGGACTGGGAAAGAAAGCCCTTCTAAGGGCAAAAATCATTAATAAAGTATAAAGTGCTATGTGCTTCCCAATAAAGTGCATCAAACCTAATAACCAATCAGATAAGTCTAGTGCAAAAATCTGCAATAAATTATATGAGGTAGGTGCAAAAACATGATTGTCTGAATCACTATTTCTATTCGTGGTAATGAATTGATTTTTCCCTGAAACACCCCAAAAGTAGATTTAAAAAATCACATACTTCCCCTTTCCAGTGCCGGGCAATAGCCTCATCATCTGTCGGGGCTCTCCCCCTGTCTCCGGCGTCCTCCTCTTCATTGCGTATTCCTGTCTTAATTGTATTAGACACTTTCCAGGCATGCTCAGCTTGTGTCTGCTTTAAGTCCCCCTACATATATATATATTATTATTATGTCCTCATCATCTGGAAGGGCTATCCCCTGCATCCAGTGGAAGCAGCAGTTCTGGCGTCCTCCTCTTCATTGTCTTAATTGTATTAGACACTTTCCAGGTATGCTCAGCCTACGCGTTTCATGGCGCCTTGATAGATAAGTGTATTTTATTCATGTTTTTGCCCCTACCTCATATAATTTATTGCAGATTTTTGCACTAGACTTATCTGATTGGTTATTAGGTTTGATGCAATTTATTGGGAAGCACATAAAACTTTATACATTATTAATGATTTTCGTCCTTAGAAGGGCTTTGGGTATTGAGCTTTATTTATTATTGATTACCTTTTATGGCAGCCCTGTACAACAGCGCCCCCCATGGCGGATTATGAGAATGTGTGTGTCTTATATGTTTTTTAAATTGTCTTTAGTCATATTGTATCATGTGGATTAAATAAAAAGATTTCTTAATATTATTTGAGTGTGTGCAACGCTAAGTCTCTGGTTTGTACTCTTTTGGGGTAGTAATAGTGATTTGGCTTTTTGAGTGGCATATGATGTAGGAAGAAGCCAGCCAAAGGTAAAATTTCCAACGCTTTATTTCCGTCACAGTTTAAAAGTCCATCCAAAATACAGGGGTAAAAAAGACAATACAAAAGCCAAGAGTTTTTGTCTACGCGTTTCAGACTGACCAGTCCTTACTCATTGTTGAGTGGCACCCAGAGCATTGCACCCCATTTGCTTAGTAACTAGTTGGTGCCATCCAGCCCTTCTAATAATTAATAATAAGGGAAAGAAGGTAAATGTATAGGGTGACCTGGGGGGTTTCATACAGCAGGGCATCCCGATTTGTAATAGATTTCCCAGGCTGTTCGCTGTGGGTTTTGCTCCACTTTAAATAAGGCTCAAAGTTTTAAACTGGATCTGAAGCGAGGTAACTCTGTGGCCCGGCCTGTGGCTCTCACCACATGTCGTAAACATTTTAAGCTGCGGTTACGCAGAGACACAGCTCAGCGCTCGGCCAACATGTGTTTCATTAGCTCCTGTGCGTGCGGCAGCGTTATATATGGCAGAAAAACAGCGAGTAAATCTATGCTGAAATGTAAATTATAGGGCTTCTCATCAGGGGAATTAAGTGGCCTTTTCAGTTTCAGAGGCCAGCTGTAAGAACTGAGTGTTTTATTTCTCTGGATGAAGTCGGGGCTACCCCTCCCCTCCCCATTTTTTTTTTCATTACCATCAAATAACCAGATCCCCCACCTCAATACAGGAGCATTAATTCTGCCACCACCAGACGCGTCTACACCCCAGACATAAAAGACGGAACAAATAACAAACGATTTTCATCAACCGCCGAGAACCCGTCACTAACTCATAGACATGGCCGGCCTGTGGGGTGTGCGGGGTGTGCGGTCACATGGGGCGCTATCCCAAACTTATTGTAAGGGGGCGCTAGGAGCTCTTAAAGCGGTCCTTCACCCTGAATAAGAGCCTATCTTATATGTTTCCCACACCCTGTACATACAGATTGTTTACATTAATCCAGACCTTCACCCTGAATAAGAGCCTATCTTATATGTTACCCACACCCTGAACATACAGATTGCTCACGTTAATCTGGACCTTCACCCTGAATAAGAGCCTATCTTATGTTTCCCACACCCTGTACATACAGATTGCCCACATTAATCCGGACCCTCACCCTGAATAAGAGTCTATCTTATATGTTTCCCACACCCTGTACATACAGATTGGCCACATTAAAAATGATCCTACCTGCACCTACTGCATGTTATGAGCCTTTAAACATCCAAGATGGCGGCTCATGGAACATCAGGCAGCCTGCAAACAGGAAGTGCCTTCTGGCTGTGCTGCTCTGCATTCTGGGATTGCTGACCTTTTCCTGACCCCAGCTCTGTTCTGTCTGAGCAAAGCACAGCTATAACCCGCCCTCCTGTATTTTATCCCACTCTCCTTTCCTCAGTATGTGATGCTTCTGAGTCAAGATGGCGGCGCCCGTATCCTAAAGTCCTGAACAGAGTTGCAGCCCAGTGGGGGAAAGAATAATAATAATAATAATAAGTAAGTGATTAAAAACGTAAACATACATTAATTTTAGATGCTGGGGAATAGTTTTTTAAGGGTTTGGGCTTTTCATTAAATCACGCTGAAGGTCCGGTTTAACTTGATATTTTCCCAAATGCCCCCATCTATCTTCTTTCTTTCTTGCACATTACTTAATCCATCTCTTTTACATTTTTCTTTCTTTTTGAATTTCCCTTTGCTCCTTCTAGCTCTTTTATTTCAGGATCCCTCCATTTTCCTCTCTTTCTGTATCCCTCCCCCTTTTTTCATGTTGTTTCCACCTTTCCTTCATCTTTCTCTTTTCACCTTCCTCCTGTCTGCCTCTCTGTTCAGCTTCTTCACGTCTTCCTCCTTTTTTACCTTCCCTTCATCTTTCTTTTCCAGTTTCTTTCATTCTCTCTTTCTTTAGCTCTTATTTCTTTCTTTTTCTCTTTCTATTTTATTTCTATTTCTCTCTTTCTCTGTTTCATTCTTTCTTTCTCTCTTTCTATTTTTGTATTTCTTTCTTCTTTTCTTTCTTTTATCTTTCTTTCCTTCCTTCTTTCTTTCTTTCTTTCTTCCCCCCTCTCTCTCTCTAACTTTATCTTGCTTTCCTTCTTCTCTCTCTCTCTCACCTACTTTCTCGCTATCATTTTCCCACATCATCTTGATCTTGTCGCATTTCTTCAATCTCCTTCTCTCTCTTACTTTCTATGTCAGCCTCTTTTTGTTTCTTCTGTTTTCTCTTTTTCTTCTCCTTTTCTCTGTCTCATTCTTTCTTTCTTTCTCTCTTTCTATTTTTTTATTTCTTTCTTCCTCTCTTTCTTTAATCTTTCTTTCTTTCTTTCTTCCCCCCCCTCTCTCTCTAACTTTCTCTTGCTTTCCTTCTTCTCTCTCTCTCTCTCACTTTCTCGCTATCATTTTCCCACATCATCTTGATCTTGTCGCATTTCTTCAATCTCCTTCTCTCTCTTACTTTCTATGTCAGCCCCTTTTTTATTAGTTTTTCTCCTCATTTCTTATTTCTATATTGTATACTTTCATTCTTTCTTTTTCTGTTTTCTCTTTTTCTTGTCCTTTTCTCTGTCTCATTCTTTCTTTCTCTCTTTCTATTTTTGTATTTCTTTCTTCCTCTCTTTCTTTTATCTTTCTTTCTTTCTTTCTTTCTTTCTTTCTTTCTTTCTTTCTTTCTTTCTTTCTTTCTTTGTTTCTTTCTTCCCCCTCTCTCTCCCTGACATCTTGCACAGGGTGACACCTACCCTAGGGCCGGCCCTGCTCATAGAAGGTTGATGGCAGAAGGAGACCATACGCTCCATCTATTCGGCCCTTATGTGTATATTGTAGCATCTATTACTCTTTCAGTAATTATTCCTGATCTTCCTTCCGACTAGATTATGGTTGCACGCCCTTGTTTTATCATTAAAGCAAAACAAACCCAACACAGCCGACCCTGAAATTTAAAAGATTCCAGGGCTGGCTTCTGGCCTTCTCGTGGAGCATCCCATATCGGTGTGTCTATTCGGACACCATACTGCATCTTGTTCATGTTGTTATGAATATTGGGCAAGGCTTTAGTCCAAAAAGAAACACAGGTTGTTTTGGGGATAGAAGGTGATGACATAAACTTCCTTTCTGGGTATAGGATCACCTTCTTTAAAGCGGACCAAAACCCACTGAACTTGTGAAATACTTTTGACTAAAGCCGCTGCCGATAATTTCTACTTAGGGTGTAGAACTAGAAGTGGATATTTTCACTTATCAAATCGCCCTGAAACACTTTTTTTTGCTGCCCCTCACTGTAAGTTGGCAGGTGATCAGTCATTGCATAGGCATGGCTATGACATCATTGCCATACACAACAGTGGCAATGAATGGAGGAGGCGGAGCTTTACAGCTAAAACTGGCGCCATTATCTGGGATTAGAGTGAAGCAGGAGCAGTAAAAATAGGCAAAAGTTACTATTTATGGGGGGGGGGAGCAATTCAGGGGATGCTAGTTAAAAATGTGAGTTTTGGTGTGCTTTAAAGTGGACCAACACCCAGGGGGGATTCGATCCCTCCCCGCGGGGTATCCGAAATCGGGATGCCCCGCTGTGTGAAACCGCGCAGGACGCCCAGAAACCTTACTTTATCCCCGTTCCAACGGCGCATGAGCGAGCCGCGGCCGCATCTCGCGCTGCTCTCTAGCAGGGCGCCGTTTGTGAATGGGCGGCGCGGGCGCGCTCCCTGTTAGAGGGAAGCGCGAGATGCGGCCTCCAGCGTGCTCAGAGCCGCTGTGGTTGTCCGTCGCTTGTCCGTACATACCACAGCGGCTCTGAGCGCCCTTAATTAAAAGGTTTAATATGGTAGGAGCGGGGTGAGGTGAGTTTTTTCGGGGTGCCCCGCTGTGTGAAACCCCCCAGATCGCCCTAAAAAACTCACCGCACGCCGCTCCTACGCGAGCGCTCGTCCAATAAGTGGATAGTGAAAATCCTGGGTGTTGGTCCACTTTAAAGTGAACCTATCACCATGATTTTCACTACACTGATGATAGGTCCTGATGTTTTTTTATTGGGGTAATTTACCATATTAAACCTTTTAATTAAGGGGTCCTATCAGGACTATCTGCGTGTATGTGTTTGTACCTGAGCAAAGTACTTGTGAAGGGGACTCCCTTACCCATTGAATTGTTCACATTCAGTATAGATAGGTCCTTGTCCCTGCGGCATCCCAATTTCGGATGCCCCACTGTGTGATTATTGCACACTCACCTTTTCCGCTGTTTCCATGGTGCATGCGTGGGCTTTCATCCAATCAGCGATTTGGGGTGCCTGGCTGTGAACTGCATTCCAGGGCTCTCACACCTGCATCCCTGGCATCCCTTCTGCTGGGTGGTCTCTCACGCCCAGCCATTCAAATTGGCAGAGAGACCAGGAATGAGCCCGCTTTGGCTTCTCGCTCTCTTACAAATGACTCTTAAAGTGGACCAAAACCCACCGCGACCGGCCCGGGAATCTATAATCTTCCCAAGCCGATCAATTCCCTCCCGATTTTGGCTGTGTGAAACCCCCCAGGTCGCCCCATAAACTTACCTTTTTTCTTGGTCCAACGGCGCATCACGGCCGCATCCCCGCTATCCCTTCAGCAGGGCGCCTGCCTGTGCCAGGCATTTCTGACTGGCCGGCGCGGGCACGCTCCCTGTTAGAGGGTAGCGGGGGATGCAGCTGTCAGTGCACTAGAAGCCACTGGCCTTAGACGATGTGACGTCAGCGGATCCGAGTGCGTTGATTGGACGAGCGGCCGCACATGCGCGGTAGGACCTGGAAGAGGTGCGTTGGCTTCGTCGATCTGGGGGGTTTCACACAGCGGGGCATCCCAAATTGGGGTGCCCTGGGGGAAAGAACCAAAACACAGGATAGTCAAAATCCTGGGTTCTGGTCCAGTGCATTACTACAATGCTGCATGGACAACAGCCTGTGTATATGCCATCGGAAAGTGCAGCAATAGTTCACACAGCAGGGCATTCCAAATTGGGATGGCCCAGGATAGTGTACCAAAACCTGGGTTTTGGTCCACTTTAAAGGGCCAATACAGGCAAAAGACTAATCAGGCTGCTTTCTGCTCTCCCCGTGCTGGTTGTGAGGGGTTGCAGCTTTCATTCAGCCTACTTAAAGTGGACCAACACCCAGGATTTTCACTATCCTGGGTGTTGGTCCACTTCAGCGGGGCATCCGAGATCAGGATGCCCCGCTGTGTGAAACCCCCCCCCAAAAAGCCCTAAAAAACTTACCTTTTCGGCGACGGACAAGCGTCGGATAAGCCGCCGCCGCCGCCTCCTGCGCGTCCCTCTTACAGGGCGCGCGCCCGTGCCGACCATTCACAAACGGCCGGCGCGCGCACTGCTAGAGGTGCACGCGGGAGGCGGCGGCGGCTGATCCGTCGCCGATAAGGTAAGGATTTTTGGGGGGGGGGTTTCACCCCGCGGGACATCCCGATCTCGGATGCCCCGCGGTGAGGGAGGTGATCGGCCCGGGAATCTTATAGGGGCCGATCACCCCTGGGTGTTGGTCCACTTTAATATTTCTTAAAGTGGACCAACACCCACCGCTGATCGGCCCGGGAATCTATAAGATTCCGGGGCCGATCAGCTCCCTGCCTGCGGGGCATCCCGATCGGGGGTGCCCCGCTGTGTGAAACCCCCCAGGACGCCCGCAAATCCTACCTGTTCCTCGTTCCAAGGGCGCATGTGCGGGCCGTCGCCGCCGCCTCTCGCGCATCCCTCTAGCAGGGCGCGCTCCCTGTAAGAGTGACACGCGGGAGGAGGCGGCGGGCGCTCTCACCTTGTCCGTCGACTGACCTCGCTTGTCCGTCGGTGGTGATTGGTGGAGCGAGTCACGTGGAAGCGGGGTCAGGTGAGTTTTTCGTTTCACACGATCGGGGTGCCCCGCAGAAGTGGACCAACACCCAGGATAGTGAAAATCCTGGGTGTTGGTCCACTTTAATTAGCCCTAGTGACAGGGGCGGACTGGGCATAGGGAGACCCTGGACAATGCCCGGTGGGCTGTACTGCATTGGAGCCAGTTGGTCTGCTGCTTTTAACACCTACTTCTAATCCCTGCCTCCCTTAGTCTCCCTCCCAGCCCCCTGTACCCACAAGCCAGGGAACCCCAACCCCCAATGCTCTAGTCCCGGGATCATGGTTTAGGAGCCTCAGCAGGGATGTCTCGGGGGGCCAGGGGCTGGTAAAATCCAGGGCCGATTTTTGGCCGCCATTGCCTAGTGAACTCTCCAGTCCTCATTGTAGTGGTCCCCATAGAAGTGATTTCATTGAGGGACTGAGAAAGACGATTTGGCAACAGGGCTTTTACCACCCTCAGAACATCGTTCCTGGCAGCTCGCAGACGCTCCCGGCATCGCTCGGAGAAAGTGAATTAAGGAAAGCGCGTGGGCTCCGAGCAGACGAGAAGCCGGGGTGTCTGCTGGAGAAGTTTAAAATAACTCGCCCGGCTCTAATGGCTGCGGGATTGTGCTGCGCTGTCACCTAATACGCGTCGCTGTAACGCTAGATTCTGGAGACTTGTAAAGAGCAAAAGTGCCGAGACCAGTGCGGCCTCCCGCTATGTCACCCGCCATCCTCTGCCACCTCGCAGCCAGAAACCAGCGGGCGGGGGGGGGAGGGGCCAACATCGCCACCTGCATCATGTAGGTATCAACTCCGGACACACACTAAAGTACTCCCACCTTATCCAGTTTACAATGTAATTTACTATGTAAATGCCTTGTGTATTCTAATCAAAGACGTTTTCTTCACTTCAGTTTCTGGGCCATCGCTGAGCAAGAAGGGCGTGTCATGGCGCAGCTTTATGAGTCATGCCGGGGCTCTGCTGTGGTCAGAAACAGCCACTGTGTGGCTTGATGTGTCCCATTATACTGAGAGCACCAAGGGACAGAGTGGCTGTTAGATCACTATTTTCTGTGGTCCTGAGGGAATTAAATTGAAAGGAGGGGAAAACTTTGGAGCCCTGCTATGGCTTCTAACTGCAACTGCAGGAATGGAGGAGAGGCACATGGGACAGGCATCAGGTGAGCTGCTTTCTGCCCTATTGTTACCGCTAGGTTTACAGTCCCTTTATTAAAGCGGACTTTTATCCTGAATAAGAGCCTATCTTGTATGTTTCCCACACCCTGTACATACAGATTGCCCACATTAATCCGGACATTCACCCTGAATAAGAGCCTATCTTGTATGTTTCCCCCACCCCCTACATACAGATTGCCCATATTAATCCAGACCTTCATCCTGAATAAGAGCCTATCTTATATGTTTCCCCCACCCTGTACATACAGATTGCTCACATTAATCCAGAACTTCCCCCTGAATAAGAGCCTATCTTATATGTTTCCCCCCCGTACATACAGATTGCCCACATTAATCCGGACCTTCACCCATAATAAGAGCCTATCTTATATGTTTCCCACACCCTGTACATACATATTGCCCACATTAATCCGGACCTTCACCCTGAATAAGAGCCTATCTTATATGTTTCCCACACTCTGTACATACAGATTGCTCACATTAATCCGGACCTTCACCCTGAATAAGAGCCTATCTTATATGTTTCCCACACCCTGTACATACAGATTGCTCACATTAATCCGGACCTTCACCCTGAATAAGAGCCTATCTTATATGTTTCCCACACCCTGTACATACAGATTGCCCACATTAATCCGGACCTTCACCCTGAATAAGAGCCTATCTTATATGCTCCCCCCCCTACATACAGATTGCTCACATTAATCTGGACCTTCACCCTGAATAAGAGCCTATCTTATATGTTTCCCCCCCCCGTACATACATATTGCCCACATTAATCCGGACCTTCACCCTGAATAAGAGCCTATCTTATATGTCCCCCCCCCGTACATACAGATTGCCCACATTAATCTGGACCTTCACACTGAATAAGAGCCTATCTTATATGTTCCCCCTGTACATACACATTGCCCACATTAAAAATCAATCCTACCTGCACCCAGTGCGTTTTTAAAAACTTTTTAAAATACAAGATGGCGGCCTGTGGAGTCTCAGGCAGCCTGCAGACAGGAAGTGTTTCTGACTGTGCTGCTCTGCATTCTGGGATTGTTGTCCTTTTCCTGACCCCAGCTCTGCTCTGTCTGTGCATGATATATATATATATAATTGTGCAAGCTACAGCTATAACCTGCTCCCTCCTCTGCTCAGTATATAATGCTTCTGAGGCAAGATGGCGGCGCCCGTATTCTAAACTGAGTGCTGAACAGAGTTGAAGCCAAGTGGGGGAAAGAATAATAAATAAGTTATTAAAAACCTTACATAAAAAACATACATTTATTTTAGATGCTGGGGAATAGTTTTTCATTAAATGATGCTGAAGGTCCAGTGCCAAAAAAAAACTTAAAGCGGACCTTCACCATGAATTAGATCATATCTTATATGTTTCCCACACCCTGTACATACAGATTGCCCACGTCAAAAATCATCCTACCTGCACCTAATACATTTTCTGAGCATTTAAACATCCAAGATGGCGGCACAAGGAGTCTCGGGCTGCCTGCAGACAGGAAGTGTCTTCTGAATGCAGCTCTGCATTCTGAAATTGCTGTCCCTTTTCCTGACCCAGCTCTGCTCTGTCTGAGCAATGCACAGCTATAACTCCACCCCCTGCACTTCCCTCCCTCTCCTCTCATCAGCATGAGACAAGATAGCGGTGTCCCTATCCTAGAGTCCTGAACAGAGTTGCAGCCCAGCGGGGGAAAGAATAAAAAGTAAGTGACTACAAACGTAAAATATATTAATTTTAGATGCTGGGGAATAATTTTTTTAAGGGTTTGGGCTTTTCATTAAATGATGCTGAAGGTCCAGTTTAATAAACAACCCCCCTCCACACTAACAGTAGTAAATAACCGATCCACACTTATTAATCAACCCTCCACACTTAATAAATAACGCCCTTCCACACACACTTAGGCCCTTATTTTAGAAGGGATAGCGTCAGGTGGTGGCTGGTTAATGAGAGGTAGCGACTGGTGAACGCCGGACACGGCACGCAATTACACATTTATCAAGCAGAATCTGTTTAGCGACTGGGATAGCGCCATGTAGCGTCTCATTCATCATTTTCACAGCCTCAGCGAACAGCACCCACGTTCAGCCTTGCACAGCGCCAGGTATGACCTCTCGCTACCTGACGCTCTCCCATACATTTCAATGGACGAACCTTTTCTTCTCTTTAAACAAGTTTTTTTTTTTTTTTTTTTTTCAAAAAATCACAAATAATTCTGTGACCTCTTCTGCCATTGAATAAGCAGTTTTTTTCATAATTTTTACATTTTTTTATATATTTCTTCAGAAATGACATTACAGGTCTGGCATTAAAGTGTTCATGTTACAATGTTGTTACAATGTAATTCCATATGTTTTCGCTTTGTTACTAGTTGATAGATACTTGAAAACAGACTTTAAACACACCGCCTCCTGCGCTCTGGGCTTCAAACAACTATTTTCAGCGCCAGAGATTTGTGAGGCTGTTTTTTTGCTGAATATGTTGTGAGTCGGTCGCTATGAGCAGTCGCTAACATGCGCTCCCATACAGCACTGTACTGGTCAAATAGCGACTCCTCACAATGTATTCAACATTACTGAACAGCGCCTGAGTCACTATAAAGTAGCGACTCACGGCCGAGCACAGCGACTACTAGCGGGCGCTCTGAAAATGCCTGCTACAGACGCTCATCTGTCGCTACCTGGCGTTAGTGATGAATCAGCCTCTTTGTATATACCCTCTCCACAGTTAATAATAAATAGCCCCCTACACACTTGGTAAATAACCCATTCACACTTAGTAAATAATTCTCCTCTTCACCTAATGAATAACCCCTCCACACTTTGTAAATTTCCCGCACGCACACACTAAATACTAAATAAACACAATAATAAATCACCCCATCCACACTTACCAAATTAAAGTTATACTAAAGGCGAGCGCCTGATTGCTGTTGCATTGTCTCGGGCTACACGTTGCACTGTCCTAAACTTCAATCTGCTTTGAAAAACACCCTGTAGTTTCGGGGAGGCCGATTCATTAATAGTAGCAGGTAGCGACAGTTGAGCGACTGTAGCGGCATTTTCAGAGCGCCCGCTAGTAGTCGCTGTGCTTGGCTGTTGTTCGGTTGTTGACGGCGACTCAGTCGGTTTGCAGTAATGTTGAATACAAGGTGATGATTCGCTATTTGACAGGTTCCGTGCTGTATGGGAGCGCTTGATAGCGACTGGTCATAGCGACCGGCTCCCACCATATTCATTAAAAAATCACGCTCAAAAAATTCTCGCGCTGTAAGATGCATGTTTAAACCCCGGAGCGCTGGGGGCGATGTGTTAAAAGTAGTTTTTTAACCCCGCAAACAACCATATTTTTGGAAACCAAAAAAAAACAAGTTTTTTAAATAATTTTGTAATATGAATACATTAATATCAGACCTGTAATATCAATTCTATACATTTTTATTTTTATTTTTTTTAACTTAAAAAAATTATTTAAAATGGCAGAAGTGGTCACAGAATTTTTCACATTTAAAAAAAAAAAAAATTAATAACAATTAACTATGAATATTTAAAGATTGTTCCATTGAAATGCATTGGAGAGCGCCAGGTAGCGAGAGGTCATACCTGTCGCTGTTCAAGGTCGGACGCTGGTGCTGTGGGCTGAGGCTGGAATAATGATGAATGAGTGGCTATATGGCGCTATCTCAGTCGCTAAGCAGGATTGCGTTGATAAATGTGTGATTGTGGTGGGGAGCCGAGTTCTCATGGTGGGGCCCGTCATTACCGGCCGCTCACCAGTCGCTACCTGGCGCTATCCCTTGTTAAATAAGGGCCTAATGCCCTTATTCATCAAGCGATAGCGCCAGGTAGTGTCTGACGAGCGCCAGGTAGCGGCAGCTAACGGCGACTACCGACTCAAGTACGCCCGGCGGCGGTCACAATGACGCATTTATCAAGCAAAATGAGGCTAGCGCCGGCGAGAGCGATGGCTAGCGCGGCATTCATCATGAAGCTGCCTGGACCGAACAGCGGCGCTGCAAATTCCCTCACAGCGCCAGGTATGAGCTGTCGCTCCCTGGCGATGTCCAATGCATTTCAATGGAGCAATCTATAATTATTCATAATTAATTGGTATTAATTTTTTTTTTTTTAATGTCAAAAAATCGGAGACCACTTCTGCAATGTTAGGATTTATTTTTAAGTCAAAAAAAAAATTAAAAAAAATATGTGCAGAATTGATCTAACAGGTCTGAGATTAATGTATTCATATTACAAAATGATTCTAAAAACATGTATAATGTTACATTCAAAAAATATGGTTGTTTAGGGGTTAAAAACTAGTTAATACACATCGCCGCAAGCGCTCTGGGGTTTAAACAAGGAATGGACAGCGACAGCACATTCGGAGCGTGATTTGTTGATGAATATGAAGCTAGCCGTTCGCTCTGGCCATTCGTTGTCAGGCGCTCACATACAATGCTGGACCTGTGAAACAGCGACCCCCCAGCCCGTATTCAACATTACCGCACACCGACTGAGTCGCTGTCATCAAGCTAATGCCGGCCAAGCACAGCGAATACTGGCTGGCGCTGAAAAAATCACGCTACAGTCGCTCATCTGTCGCTACCTGGCGCTATTGATGAATCGGCCTCTTAGTATCAGAGCATTGGAAATTCATAGAAAATTGAAGAGCAACAGTGGGTGTGGCAACAGCAATGTGATGTAAGCACACAGTAAGCAACAATGTTGCTTACATTAGCAGGTTGCAATTGCACACCTTTCCTCCTCTGAGCACACATTTATTTGCAGCTGGTGCAGGTCTTTTTAGTTTGGTTCATATGTAAGCACACAGTGGTGAGTGTGAGGGAAGGGCGGGGTTTTGGAACTGCAGAGAGAGGCAGCCAATCAGGACATCTGGGGGGAAGTGAGGGGTGTTTCCGTTCTTGGTCCACAGAACCCTGATTGAAGGACCTGGTCATCGGGGTGGTCAGCTAATTGAGGAAGTGATTTTCCTAACAAAGGAGACAGACAGAGGAGGAAGAATAGCTCTGGAGCCGCTCAAAGTAAGGTAAGCTGCTGATATTTATTTTTTTTACTTTTTAGCTCGCCAAACACTTTAACCCTTTCACACCAAATAAATAATACCCCCTGCACACTAAGTAAATAATTGCCCTAAATACGTAATAAATAACCCCATCTTCACTTAGCAAATAATCCCCTCCACACTTTATAAGTACCTCCCTAAAAACCTAATGACCAACCCCCTCCACACTTACAGTAGTAAATAACCCCCTCCACACTTACAGTAGTAAATAACCCCCTCCACACTTACAGTAGTAAATAACCCCCTCCACGCTTACAGTAGTAAATAACCCCCTCCACACTTACAGTAGTAAATAACCCCCTCCACACTTACAGTAGTAAATAACCCCCTCCACACTTACAGTAGTAAATAACCCCCTCCACGCTTACAGTAGTAAATAACCCCCTCCACACTTAGTAAATAACCCCCTCCACACTTAGTAAATAACCCCCTCCACACTTAGTAAATAACCCCCTCCACACTTACAGTAGTAAATAACCCCCTCCACACTTAGTAAATAACCCCCTCCACACTTACAGTAGTAAATAACCCCCTCCACACTTAGTAAATAACCCCCTCCACACCTAGTATATAACCCCCTCCACACTTAGTAAATAACCCCCTCCACACTTAGTAAATAACCCCCTCCACACTTAGTAAATAATTCCCATCACACTTTGTAAATACCCCCCCCCCCAAAAAAAAAAACACAATTAACAACCCCCTTCACTTCACACTTACAGTATTAAATAACCCCATTCACACTTAAAGTAGCACTATCGTGAAAAAATGGCCCAATAATAAAAATCCATATAAATGTGCTGGATGGCGGGAGGATGGGTCACTTATACACCCGACATCAAGAAAGATCCAGCCAGGCTCGTTTTTTTTATTTTAATGGTAGGAAGAGGACATCTCGGTCACCCCTCATAGACTAAACCTGTCAGCCCTGGATTTTATTCCTACCAGGAGAAAACCACAAGCTTGGTGAGAGTTGTATTCAGTTCGGAAGTATAAGTGACCCCTCCTCTCATTAGCCGATGTGTTTATATGGATTTTTAATATTAAACAATTTTGCGATAGTGCTCCTTTAACAAATAACCCTCTCCATATTTACTACATCAACCCTTCCACACTAAATAAATAACACACACTTAGTAAATATCCCCCCCTCCACACTTGATAATTAGCCCCCCTCCACACTTGATAAATAGCCCCCCTCCCTCCACACTTGATAAATAGCCCCCCTCCACACTTAGTAAATCATGATGACTCACTTAAAGTGGACCAACACCCTCCTTGATCGGCCCGGGAATCTATAAGATTCCCAGGCCGATCCGATCCCTCCCTGCAGGGCATCCAAAATCGGGATGCCCCGCTGTGTGAAACCCCTGAGGGCGCCCTCTAACCTTACCATACTCCCGGTCCAATGGCGCATGCGCGGGCCACGGACGCATTTCGCGCTTCTCGCTAGCAGGGCGTGTGCCCATGCCAGGCATTTGTGAATGGCCGGCGCGGGCACGCTCCCTGTTAGAGGGAAGCGCGAGATGCGGCCGCCAGCATGCTCTGAGCCGCTGTGGTTGGACGCCGCTTGGACGTGCATACCACAGCGGCTCTGAGCGCGCTGATTGGACGAGCGGCCGCGCATGTGCCGTAGGAGCGGGTGAGGTGAGTTTATTGGGCGTTCTGGGGGGTTTCACGCAGCGGGGTGCCCCGCGGAAGTGGACAAAAACCCAGGATAGGTCCTGGTGGATGGTACACTTTAAAGTGGACCAACACCCTCCCGTGATCGGCCCGGGAATCTATAAGATTCCCGGACCGATCAGCCCCGCTGTGTGAAACCCCCCAGAAACCCCTAAATCCCTACCTGTTCCTCGATCCAGCGGCGCACCCGCGCCTGCCATTTGTGAATGGCCGTCGTGGGCATGCGCTGTGTAAGAGTGACGCGCGGGAGGCGGCGGCGGGTGCGCTCTCTTGTCCGTTGCTGCCTCCCGCTTGTCCGTCGGCGGGGATTGGCTGCAGCGGTCACGTGGGAGCGGGGAGAGGTGAGTTTTTGGGGCTTTCTGGGGGGTTTCACACAGCGGGGCACCCCGATCGGGGTGCCCCACCGAAGTGGACCAAAACCCCTTATAGTCAAAATCCTGGGTGTTGGTCCACTGTAATGCCCTGAACTCTCCAATATTTTAATTGTTTCTGTGCCGAGGTAACTAGTTGAGATAAGCGTGTCAGGCTTAGGATTTGCTACATCTGTATACAGTAAGTTGCTACATTCTATACATTGCGGCGTCTAGTGAAAGGATTATTTTCCCCTTAGACATGATTGAATAGCTCTAGTAACACATTGTTTCTTTCTGGGTGGTCTGTGTGACGCTTTATGCAGCGCCCGCTACACCTCACACTGATGCCTGAAGGGTCAACTTGTTTTTCTTGTCTTAAAATTAGTTTGTGGGTTTTTTAATGAAAAAACGTAGTCATTTTGTTTCCCCTAAACTTACAGCTGCGGTCACACCTATGCATGCAGTCCATTTACAGAAACCTGAGGGTTTTGGGTTGCAGCATACCTCTAGCTAGGCGCATAACTGCGCCAGGCCCTTCAGAATAGCCGTCACAGGCCCATCAGCAGCTGGAGGTGAGCAGGGGCAGGTCGCTGATGCTGTCTCCATGTAAATTTCTTTTCCTGCACTGATGTCAGGAGGGTAAAGGAAGTCTGAATGCAATGAGCGCCACTGACTGGCTGAGTGGCCTGCGCATGCGCCATGGGGATAATGAAAGGTGAGTTCACAGGCGATCGCAGGGGATACACACAGCGGGGAATCCCAAATCAGGATGCCCGGCAAGAGAGGAAGGAGCCCCAAATATATATTGGGTGTTGTTCATCATTAGGAACTTTTGGTTGCTCTGATGGGGGGGGAGGGGGGCATTAAGTGGAGGAATTCAAATCTGTTGATTAAAGTGAATAGAAATGTCTAAGGATTTTATCCGGAAACTCAGGACTGGAAAATCTCAGAATCATTAATTACATTTTACAAGGCAGCTCTAATAATTTATGCTGCAATTATTTTCCGTGCCAGGCCGCCTGGATGCCTCGCCTCCTGTTTGAAGGGAAATGTCAGGATACATTAAGTCAGATAGAGATGACATCCTCTTGGGGAAACACTCCTCGCTTGTCAATTACTTTCCTTGGGGGACTGGGGACATTAATAGCTTTGTGACCCCGGAGTGGGAGCGGTGTTAAACAAGGACTGCTATAGGTGCAATCATCTCGGTTTAGATGAGAGAAATACATAAACATCCCCTCTTAGCTGTTCTTGTTAGTGCATCGGGTGTTACCCTCCCGGGGATTCTGGAGAACACACTCATACAGACTAATAGGGAAATCACCCAGTAGCCTGAAATCAGGAAGAATTCCAGCTTCGTGTAAGCTATTGATGGTGTCTGTTAGTAAATATGTGGATCCAAAGACCACCAGATAACAACCAAAAAAGAGGGATGGACTTTCTGCTCCCTTGGTGTCCTGGAAAAATAAGAGGCCCCCTTGCTAGAGTGACCAGATGTCCTGCTTTCAGTGGGACAGGCATTTTGGCCACACCTGTAGTACACAAAGTCCAGCAAGCTCTACCCGGTGTGGCCAGGGGTGGACTAGCCGTAGGGAGACCCGGGCAAATGCCGCTTTGGGGCAGTCTGGGCTGCTAACTTTACTAACACTCCCATCCAATCCCAGCCCTCCATCCCCTTCACCCAAGCAACCCTCCTCCACTCTACCCCCTCACCCAAGCAACCCTAGCCCATGATCCCCCCCCCCGCAATGATTTAGCACCAGCCTTGGAGCACAATGGTGACTGGCCAGGAAGCAGCAGAGATGCCACTGGCTGGACATGGGCAGGCCGGGTGCTGGTAAAATCCCAGGCTGATTTTTGGTTAAGATCTGTTAGGGTGAGCGCTGCACGCCCATCTAGCAGCACTTCACTTACCTCCATGGCTGCTTCCAGCCGTCATCCATTTTGCAGCACTTCCCTCATGGCTGTTCCCAGCTGTCTCCCTTCCCCCAATGCTTCCTTCTCGCATGCTCAGGTGCGTGCACGTCTCCATCCACTAGAGGGCGAGCGCACTGGATTCCTGAGATTTAAAGGGCCTGTACAGCACTGATTGGTGCCTGGTCATCCAATCCTGCATCCACTTCTCCTATTTAAAGAGGCACTTCCTTCCTTCAGTGCAGGATCTTGGTCTCTCCATGCTTGTTGAAAGTCAGACATTCTTGGATTGCTCACCCATGTACCGACCTCTGCCTGTCCCCGACTCTGAACCCTTGCTGCCTGCTCCGACCTCGGCTACTCACCTTTACCGCGAACCTGTGCTGCCAGCCCCGATCTCTGCCTGTACTTACTACGCCTTTTGCCTGCCACTTGTGTACCTCGCTGAACCTCGGCTGACTGTGGGACTGGGCCGCTGTTGGGGGGTAGCGACCTGGGGGTCACTCGCCGCACAAGACCAACCTGCCTTGCGGTGGGCTCTGGTGAATACCGGTGGCCCCTTAAACTCCGCTCCCCTGACACGGTACCCGCCATCGGTCCCACAGTTAAAGTGGATCCACACCCGAGTCCGCTCCACCCGGTCCGTGACAAGGTCCACTACTGGGTGGGGCCTGGGACCTACTCAGGCTAAGGGCACAGCAAGCCTTCAGTATCCACTTTGACAAAATATAACAAGTATAACAAAAGCTTTGATAAGCTCTCTCCATCTATAAAATTAATTACTGGCAGCTATTGCACGCTATTGGCATTGATGCATTTTGGGTCCCCCTAAGCTTTTATCATAACACAAAGAAGTCAGAATAGTTAATACATTTATACTGTACCTGTCCCCGATGTTGGAATCCGCTTCCTGTCCTGCGGCACACGCCCCACCATAAAGAACAGTTACTAGTTCTTTGTGTCAAGATTAAGGGCTAAGGAAGGTCCGAAATGCATCAATGCAGTGGTTAAGGGCGTGCTAAATACCCATGATTGTGACCTGGGGGGTTCCTGGGGGGGGGGGAGAGGGGCCTTAAGGAAAAAAAGCCAGTATAGTCAAAATCCTGGATTTTGGTCCACTTTAACCCTTCACCACCCTCCATCCTTATACTGGCCGCTGCGGAGTACTCTCCAGTCATGGTACCCCCATTATGGTGGGGGGGGGGGGGGGCATGGGGCTCTCCTTTAGACTTTTCAATATAATCCTATGTGACTTCAAAACACTTATCCCACATTACCTCCACTGCGGCTCCCAAGCTACAGGTTGAGGACCAGTGCCCTAAAGCTTTGCAGGCAGATCAATAGGCGTGTTCTTTCTTTACAGAGGAGATCCTGGCCTCTCTATACTCTACTGATTCAGTGCAGGTCTCCATGTGACAGGACATCAGAAACCACAGCACAAACTGTGGCAGGCAAGGTCTCCTGCAAGTAAGAGGCTGATTTATTAGCAACGCCACCAGATGAGCGCCTGTATAGGGGCGCTTAGAGCGATGGCTAGTAGATGCCGTAAGTGGCTATCGGGCGCTGTAACAGAGCGCCTCATTAGCTGTAGTAACCTGGCCGCCATTGATGAATGTGATGTGTGTTGGGCGCTCTAACACCAGTACAGTGCTGCAGGGAGCGAGAAGTAGCGCCAGCTCAGTGCATCCGGCACTCGGCGCTCAACACCCTATTTAACAGAAAAGGACACACACACAGCGTTGGCGCTCTAAATCTGGTCGCTATAGCATAGACCGCAGACGCTGTGTGATTAAAGTCTGTTTTTGAACACATATCTACCAGTAACAAAGCGAAAGCACATGGAATGACACTGGGACAATAACACTTTAATGCCAGACCTGTAATGACAATTCTGCATAAAAATATAAAAAGTCAAAATAAATGTGTAAAAGTGTTTGCAGCCGGGAGAGGTGACACAATGATTTGAGCAAAAAAAAAAAAGTCAAACACGCTGTTTAAACACAAGCAAATGAATGGCCATTGAAATGTATGGGAGAACGACACTGAGCGAAAGGTAATACCTGGTGCGCTGGAAGCTAGAGCGCCGTCGCTATACACTGAGCCACCTGTATTAATACATGTGACGCTACATGGCGCTGTTAGAGTCGCTCACCATATTCGCTTTCATAAAAGTGGTTTTGCGTACAGCCCCCGGCGTTCACCAGATGCTGCATGCCGCTACGAAGCACTACCTGCCGCTATCCCTTCTTAAATAACCCCCTAAGTTTCAAAAAAACAAGGCACTACATTGCAAACTTTTTTGGGTTCAATCATAGCTACGGGGAGACCAATTCATTAATAGCGGCAGGTAGCGACAGTTGAGCGACTGTAGCGCCCGCTAGTAGTCGCTGTGCTTGGCCGTTGTTCGGTAGTTGATAGCGGTTTGCCGTAATGTTGAATATTGGGTGAGGAGTCGCTATTTGACATGTTCCGCGCTGTATGGGAGCGCATGATAGCGACTGGCCCTAGCGACCGGCTTCCACCATATTCATTAACAAATCACGCTCAAAAAATTCTCGCGCTGTGAAATGCATGTTTAAACCCCAGAGCGCTGGCGGCGATGGGTTAAAAGTAGTTTTTTAACCCCCAAACCACCATATTTTTGGAAACCAAAAAAAACAAGTTTTTTAAATAATTTAGTAATATGAATACATTAATATCAGACCTGTAATATCAATTCTGTACAATTTTTTTTTTTTTTTTTTTTTTTTAACCTTAAAAAAAAAAAATCTAAAATGGCAGAAGTGGTCACAGAATTTTTCACATTTAAAAAAAAAAAAAAAAAAATTCATAACAATTAATTATGAATATTTAAAGATTGTTCCATTGAAATGCATTGGAGAGCACCAGGTAGCGAGAGGTCATACCTGTCGCTGTTCAAGGTCGGACGCTGGCGCTGTGGGCTGAGGCTGGAATAATGATGAATGAGTCGCTATATGGCGCTATCTCAGTCGCTAAGCAGGATCGGCTTGATAAATGTGTGATTGTGGTGGGGAGCCGGCGTTCTCGTGGTGGGGCCCGTCATTACCGGCCGCTCACCAGTCGCTACCTGTCGCTATTCCTTCATAAATAAGGGCCCAATTCCCCCACATCCTGCTGCCCCCTCTTTGGGCAACCGCCTCACCTCGCCTCCTTACAGGTGCACCCCTAGTGCTTTAGTAGCTGCTATTACAAAGATTTTTTAGGGTTTTCCACAGATTGCACAGACCATATTGTAATGTGAGTGTGTAGACTCATATGTAACCTGACAAATGATAGGGGGAAGGGGGCAGCATCTATTAATCAAGAGCTTCCTGGGCAGCGCGTGGGCGCAGACCTTATTTCACACATTTTTTTAATCTGCTTATGCCCAACTTGTGCAGCGTCACTCGGATATTTGCAACTCAATGGGGCATTACAAAACAGTGTTTTTGCTGTTAAACCGACGCCGAGAGGCATTTTAATTGAGTCTCAGTGTAAATTTATGAAAGAGATCTGAAATAGTAATGCAATGACTTACTTGACAAAGCAAGAGAAGCCTTCATCTACATTCCCGTCACAAGAGCGTCGGCCGTTCTGCGCAGGAAATTTATACGGTGCCAGATTTGGTTCTTTCTGGACATATTTTTTTTTCTTTGCAGTGTCCTCTAGTAATGAACCAATAAAAAAACAAAGGTTATTGGAAGGACGTACAATAAAAAGATTCGTGTCCTCGGGTTTAACCAAATGAGATTGGAGAAAATATTAACATTTTGCAGAAATCCAGGGAGACTGGGCGATAAAAGCGCAATGAATGACAATGGCATCAGATAAGGTCAGGGGATGTCGTCACAGTTACCGACAAAATGGCCTATTAAAGTAATGTCCAGGCTAATAATTAAAAAATAGCACCTACCTCCGGCCCCACAGACTCAATCCGGGGGGTCCTGTGGGCTGAGCTGGTCTTGTTGTGGTGCTATCAGCTCTAGTGCAGATAGTTAACGTCCCTGCCCAGATTGAGGCCCTTATTTAACAAGGAATAGCGACAGGTAGCAGCGACTGGTGAGCAGCCGGTAATGACGGGCCCCGCCACGAGAACGCCGGCTCCCCACCACAATCACACATTTATCAAGCCAATCCTGCTTAGCGACTGAGATAGCGCCATATAGCGACTCATTCATCATTATTCCAGCCTCAGCCCACAGCGCCAGCGTCCGACCTTGAACAGCGACAGGTATGACCTCTCGCTACCTGGCGCTCTCCAATGCATTTCAATGGAACAATCTTTAAGTATTCATAATTAATTGTTATTAATTTATTTATTTATTTTTTTTAACTGTGAAAAATTCTGTGACCACTTCTGCCATTTTAAATAATTTTTTTAAGGTAAAAAATTACAAAATTATTACAAAATTATTTTAAAAACTTGTTTTTTTTGGTTTCCAAAATTATGGTTGTTTGGGGGTTAAAAAACTACTTTTAACCCATCGCCGTCAGCGCTCTGGGGTTTAAACATGCATTTTACAGCGCAATAATTTTTTGAGCGTGATTTGTTAATGAATATGGTGGGAGCCGGTCGCTCTGACCAGTCGCTATCATGCGCTCCCATACAGCGCGGAACCTGTCAAATAGCGACTCCTCACCCAATATTCAACATTACGGCAAACCGACTGAGTCGCTATCAACTACCGAACAATGGCCAAGCACAGCGACTACTAGCGGGCGCTCTGAAAATGCCGCTACAGTCGCTCAACTGTCGCTACCTGCCGCTGTTAATGAATCGGCCTCCCCGTCCAAGTCCCCGCTGCCAGTCACAGTAGAGCAGGCTACCTCATTGTTTGGGCGCACCCAGGGGCATAACTTGAAGGGGTGCAACCATGCCAGGTCCCAGAAGGTCAGGGGGGCAACATCATTTTTATTATTATTTGGGCTTATTCGGCATCATTTAGAGAAAGGAAGCACCATTTGTTGTTCTGCTGTTTCATGCTTTAATTGTCTAGCTGCATCCAACTGAGTAAAATACAGAAACAAAAGTTTACTGTATGAGCCATAATAGGGCCCCATTTAATGTTCGCACCAGGGCCCCGTCACATTTAGTTACATCACTGTGCGCACCACTTGAGCGCACCAGGGAGCAGACAGAAGTAGATGATAGGTCCTAAATGAGACTGTTGCAGGACTACTAGCTATGAACCCTGAGGGCATGCAGGCAAGACTAAAAGATTCCAGGGCCGGCTGCTGACCTTTCACTGGGGCATGCCAAGTCAGGATGCCCTACTGTGTGAACCCTCTCATCCCCCCAGGTCCTGGCAACACTCACGTTTTTCAGTGGATCTCTCGCCGAAGTAACCAATGTGACGCAAGAGCAGGCATATCCTCAGCATCTCTTGGTTGTGACGCCCTACCCCGTCCAGTCATTCAGATGGGGGGGGGGGCACCCACGTCCAGGGATGTGCTCATTCTCGCTCCTGGTGGCTGAGTGCAGAGCCATTTTCCGAGCATTAATATGCACGGCAAACAGCTCTGATTGGACGAGAGCCCGCACATCTGTGCACCAGCCTGCACATCCCCCGCCGCCCTCTAACAGCAGGCATGCCCGCGCTGGCCATTCACAAACGCCTGGTGCGGGTACGCTCCCTGCTAAAGTGATAGCAGCCGCTGTTTGCACATGCTCCGTTGGACTGGGAAAGAAGGTTGTTTTTGGGCGACCTGGGGGGTATCACACAGCGGGGCATCCTGCTTTTGGATCCTGTAGATTCCTGGGCTGATCTCCATGGGTTTTAGTTCACTTTAAAGTGGAACTAACCTAGTATTTTGAATATCCAGGGTCAGCCACCCAGGGTTTTGTTCTGCTTTAAGACTTCTGCTTTCTGGTCATTTAAACCTTGGATACTGTGGAGAAGGGATGAAGCAGATCTACAGTCAAAAAATAGGTCGACTTCCCCCCACATCCCCAGGACATGCCAGTTTGGGATGCCTCTGCAAGTTAATAATCAAGTGAGCCTGAAATTGTGCGAGATACTAACCTTTCCATATTCCACTGGCAGCAGTGGCCATTATTTCAGGCTTTCTCATTCACTTTAAAGCATACCATACAAGAAAATAAAAAAAAAAATCTCCTGGGGCTGTATTACCTCGTTCCTCCATTCCGCAGTGCTTGCATAGGTCTGATTATAGGTCTGCTTAAAAGCGGCTATAGGACAATCATTCTTTGAGCAGAAAAGTAGCTAGGCTTACTGGCACCCGGGGAAAAGTTTTGAAATGGCCCCCCCACTTGTGCTCCTGGACCCCCTTTTGGCGCCCCTCTAACCTGCCCACCCAGCAATGCCCCTGCTTTGGGGCTCAGCACACATGCAGTCATTTCTTTATTTGTCCAGATGTCAGCGCTCGGTAATAACACTTAAAAAAATCTAAGACCCGCAATAAAAGAGCGGAAATCTTCCTGACAAAGGGAATAAGGTGAATCATTGTATCGCCATTCAATCTCGTCCCAAAGATAATAAATCACTTGGAAAATAATTTATATAATTATTAAGGAATCAATTATCTCATCTTGGCCGCTTAATGTATGGCACACCGGGCGCTTCTCATCTCTGGGTAATAGATCCTTAACCCACTATGACCTCATTACACTTAAAGACGCTGTCATAGTCTGATGAATGTCATTATTGCCGGATCCTTGAATTCCTGATTGTGTTACTTTGCTTAGAGTGGAATCATTATTCATGCCCGCCATCGTTGAGATCTGACAAGTAACGGAAACTCGGGACCTTGTCGTGAATATCGATCATAATTTAAAGAAGTCTAAAGAAGTTCAAGAATTTTGTAGTACACGCCTAGTGGCAGACTGGGGCCAAAAATCAGCCCGGGATTTTACCAGCACCTGACCTGTCCATGTCCAGCCAGTGCCATCTCTGCTGCTTCCTGGCCAGTCACAAGTGTGCTTCAAGACTGAGGCTATATCATTAGAGTGAGGACATGGGCTGGGGTTGCTTGGCTCCAAGACTGAGGCTATATCATTAGGGTGAGGACATGGGCTGGGGGTTGCTTGGCTCCAAGACTGAGGCTATATCATTAGAGTGAGGACATGGGCTGGGGTTGCTTGGCTCCAAGACTGAGGCTATATCATTAGGGTGAGGACATGGGCTGGGGGTTGCTTGGCTCCAAGACTGAGGCTATATCATTAGGGGGAGGACATGGGCTGGGGGTTGCTTGGCTCCAAGACTGAGGCTATATCATTAGGGGGAGGACATGGGCTGGGGGTTGCTTGGCTCCAAGACTGAGGCTATATCATTAGGGGGAGGACATGGGCTGGGGGTTTCTTGGCTCCAAGACTGAGGCTATATCATTAGGGTGAGGATATGGGCTGGGGTTGCTTGGCTCCAAGGCTGAGGCTATATCATTAGGGTGAGAATATGGGCTGGGGGTTGCTTGGCTCCAAGGCTAAGGCTATATCATTTGGGGGAGGACATGGGCTGGGGGTTGCTTGGCTCCAAGGCTAAGGCTATATCATTAGGGTGAGGATATGGGCTGGGGGTTGCTTGGCTCCAAGACTGAGGCTATATCATTAGGATGAGGAAATAGGCGGAGGTTGCTTGGGTGAGGGGATAGAGTGGTGAAGGAGATGGGGGCTGGGATTTGATGGGAGTGTTAGTAAAGGGAGCAGCCCAGACTTCTCCAAAGCAGTGTGGCCCACTGGGCATTTGCTCAGCTCTCCCTATGGCCAGTCCACCCCTTCACACGCCCACCTATCTCTCCCTCTGTGCATAGAATGTGACTTTGGATGGAGAAGACATTGTGATAGCTTGTGGAAAAAATGACACAGTCAATGCATGCCGCAAAGTAAGCTAAACGCATTCCAACCAAATATTAGAGCAGAGATACTCAACTGGTGGACCGGGGTCCGAATGCGGACCTTGGCACCAGATTTCCAGACCCCTGCCCTGACAGCCCTGCACTCAGTTGCTTCTGTGTTGTTGTGCACTTGGTTCGGCGATGCAGTACTTGTATACAACCTGCCAGTGTCATGGCTCCCTGACACCTAGCATTGCAATATGTCTTTGCCCCATCCAATCCCAGCTCAGCCCCATCTATCCCCGTCCACCACCTCTTCCTCCAGCTTTGCTCCATCCATCCCTTTCCCCCCAGCTCTGCCCCATCCATCCCTGTCCCCTCAGCTCTGCCCCATCCATTTCTGTCCTCCCAGCTTTGCCCATCCAATCCCCGGCCTCCCAGCTTTGATCCATCCATCCCTTTCCCCTCAGCTCTGCCCCATCCTTTTCTGTCCCCTCAGCTTTGCCCCATCCATTTCTGTCCTCCCAGTTTTGGCCATCCAATCCCCGGCCTCCCAGCTTTGCTCCATCCATCCCTTTCCCCTCAGGTCTGCCCCATCCTTTTCGGTCCCCTCAGCTTTGCCCCATCCATTTCTGTCCTCCCAGCTTTGCCCATCCAATCCCCGGCCTCCCAGCCTTACCAATCCATTGCTCTTTCTTCCAGCTCTGGCCATCTACCCCTCCCCCAGCTCTGCCCATTCATTCCTGTCCTTTTAGTTCTGCCCATCCATCTCTTCTCCCAGGTCTCTCTCCACCCCTCCCTGCCCTTCCTGCCCTGTCTATCCATCCTGCTTCCTTACAGCTTGTCTCCCACAAGCCCCATATCTCCATCATTGTTACCAGACCTTATTACCAGTAACGTTTTGGGCCCTGGTTCATCCCTGTACACGACCTGCACAAAATGCAAGAGGTGGGGTTGTTAAAGTGGACCAACACTCAGGATTTTGACTATCCTGGGTATTGGTCCACTTCCCCGGGGCACCCCGATTGGGGGTGCCCCGCTACGTGAAACCCCCCACATCTCCTAATAAAATGCACCTCACCCCGCTCCTACGGCGCATGCGCGGCCGCTCATCCAATCAGCGCATTCGGAGCCGCTGAGCTATGCGCGTCTAAGCGCCGTCATAGCTCAGCGGCTCCAAACACGCTGGCGCCCGCATCTCACGCTTCCCTCTATCAGGGAGCGTGCCCGCGCTGGCCACTCGCAAATGGCTGGCGCGGGCACGCGCCCTGCTAGAGAAGCGTGAGATGCGTTTGCGGCCCGTGCATGCGCCGTTGGATTGGGATGCAGGTAAGGTGAATGGGCTGTCCTGGGGGGTTTCACACAGCGGGGCATCCCAATGCTGGGGATGGCGGGGAGGGATTGGATCTTATAGATTCCCGGGCCGATCCTTCAGGGTGTTGGTCCACTTTAAAGCAGTGTGCCGTGAGCCAGAGCTGTAGGTTCTGTGGGGCCAAAAAAACCCTTTTTTCCCAGTGCTCAATAGGATTTTTGGGGTGGGGGAGCAAGCATGCAGTTTTTAGTTTTGCCTCAGGGGCACCCCCCTGAGGCAGCCCTCCACCCAGACCTTCACCTCTCACTGGATGCCTTTAAATGGACCTCCATAAGAAGTACCCCTACATTATAGGGGGTTATTCATCAAGGGATAGCGCCAGGTAGCGCCTCGTAGCGGCAGGCAGCGTCTGGTGAATGCAAAACCACATTTATGAAGGCAATTCTGGTGAGCGATGTAGCGTACCAATTATCATTACAAGCGGCTCAGCGTATAGTGCCAGAGCTCTAGCTTCCAGTGCCAGGTATTACCTGTCACACTACCTGTCGCTCTCCCATACATTTCAATGGGTTTTTTGTTTTCAATATTTTTTTTTCTCTTAAATAATTGTGTGACCTCCCCTGGCCTAGAAAGAGTCATTTTGGAAAACATTTTTGATTTTTTATATTTTTATGTAGAATTGTCATTACAGGTCTGGCATTAAAGTATTAATGTCACAATGTTACAACAATGTAATTCCATGTGTTTTTGCTTTGTTACTGGTGGACATGTCTTCAAAAACAGACTTTAATCACACAGCTTCTGTTGCTCTATGCTATAGCGCCCAGATCCAGAGCGCCGACGCTGTGTGTGTGTTTATTTGTTGAATATGGTGTGAGTCTCTGAGAGTGGGTCTCACTGAGCTGGCGCTACCTTTCGCTCCCTGCAGCGCTGTACTGGTGTTAGAACACCCAACATACATCTCATTCATCAATGCTGGCCAGGTTACTAGAGCAACTGAGGGGCTCAGTTACAGCGCCCGATAGCCAATCACAGCGTATACTAGCGGTCGCTCTTAGCGCTGCTATACAGACGCTCATCTGCCGATAGCTGGCGCTAGTAATGAATCAGCCTGTCCGTGTGTGACTTTTTTTTGGCCAGGCCGTGCATTATAACCTGGGCCCTTATTTATGAAGGAATAGCGACAGGTAGTAACGGGTGAGCGACCGGTAATGACGGGCACCGCCACGAGAACGCCGGCTCCCCACCACAATCACACATTTATCAAGGCAATCCTGCTTAGCGACTGAGATAGCGCCATATAGCGACTCATTCATCATTATTCCAGCCTCAGCCCACAGCGCCAGCGTCCGACCTTGAACAGCGACAGGTATGGCCTCTCGCTACCTGGCGCTCTCCAATGCATTTCAATGGAACAATCTTTAAATATTAATAATTAATTGTTATTAATGTTTTTTTTTAAATGTGAAAAATTCTGTGACCACTTCTGCCATGTTAGATAATTTTTTTAAGGTAAAAAAAAAAATGTGTGCAGAATTGATATTACAGGTCTGATATTATTGTATTCATATTACTAAATTCTTTATAATTTTTTTTTTTTGGTTTCCAAAAATATGGTGGTTTGGGGGTTAAAAATCTACTTTTAACACATCGCCGCCAGCGCTCTGGGGTTTAAACATGCATTTCACAGCGCGAGAATTTTTGGAGCGTGATTTTTTGATGAATATGTGGTGGGAGCCGGTCGCTCTGACCAGTCGCTATCATGCGCACCCATGCATCGCGGAACCTGTCAAATAGCGACTCGTCACCCCGTATTCAACATTACTGCACACCGACATCAACAACCGAACAATGGGCAAGCACAGCGACTACTAGCGGGCGCTGTGAAAATACTGCTACAGTCGCTCAACTGTCGCTACCTGCCGCTATTAATGAATCGGCCTCCTGGTCACACCATTTACTCCCGCTGCTTCTTTTAGCCTCACTTCATGTGCATTGAATTTTTCCCCAGAGCTCCCTTTTAATACTGACAGCAGAAGAGTGATTTTTTTTTTTCTAGCCACTAACATTAATCGCTTGTTAGTGATCCTAATGGCTGCAAGAAGAATGAAATCACCGCAATGCTGGAGGAATGACTAAACCTGTTCCTGCTACCCCCTAACATCAGACTTCCTAATGGCTATTGGAATTTGTATCCTGTTTAAAGCAAATGGCCTCTCATTAGTTATTTCAGAGCCTCATTAGTCAGGCAGGATAGGGAATAACAAATGAAGAATGGCTAAACATATGTGAGGAATAAGGCGTGCGTGTGTAATGCTGGGCCTCAGCCCTCTGCACAGAAGTCATGGGTTGCGTTTTCTGGGACCAAAAGTCCTGTTAACATTTGGACATAACATGAGGTTAACACGGACATAAACTTACTGCAGGATAACAGTCTGATGAGGCTTTAAAGAGAAAACAAAACGGGGATTTGCACTATCCCGGCTTTTGTTTCTTGCACCAGGGACATCCCGATTTGTGAACCCCCCCCCCCCGATCCCCAGGAAAACTTACCCGACCACCGGTCCAGTGGCGCATGAGCAGGCTCTTGTCCAATCAGCAACATTAGTCGTGCATATTAATGATCAGCAAAATGCCGTCATTTCACACTGAGCAATGGTGAGCGGGAGCGGCCACACCGCCAGTTCCCTTTAGACATGGCCGCGTTCCCACTCTCAGCCTATCTGAATGACTGTACACAGGAAGGCGCCTCGGCCCAGAGATGCTGGAGATGTGGACACCAATGTTTACATCGACGTGTGAGCCAGGGCAGAGGTGAGTTTTTCTGATCCTGATTCGGGATGCCCCAGGGAAAGGCCAGCGGCTCCATTCCTGGCCAGTCAGGGGGTTGTTCCAATTTAAAGGGCTGTGAGCATAAGAGCAAATATATATATATATATATATATATATATATATATATATATATATCTCAACAGGACTGTTTCTAGGCCGGTGAGGAGTGTGGTCACCCTGGGCATAAGAAAGGCAGAGGGTGCCAAGCTGACTGCTGAGTCTTGCTTCTGGCTTGAGCTTGAGCAGACCCTCTGTTGTCTGTATTTGGGGCCCATATCCTCTACTTTCTGTACTTGGGGCCCAGACCCTCCACTGTCTGTACTGGGATCCAGATCCTCCTCTCTCTGTACTGGGATCCAGACCCTCCTCTCTCTGTACTGGGATCCAGACCCTCCTCTCTCTGTACTGGGATCCAGATCCTCTTTTGTCTGTGCTGGGATCCAGACCCTCCTCTCTCTGTACTGGGATCCAGATCCTCCTCTCTCTGTACTGGGATCCAGACCCTCCTCTCTCTGTACTGGGATCCAGACCCTCCTCTCTCTGTGCTGGGATCCAGACCCTCTTTGCTCTGTACTGGGGCTCAGACCCTCTATTGTCTGTTCTGGGGCCCAGACCCTTTGTTGTCTGTATTTGGGGCCCATATCCTCTACTTTCTATACTTGGGGCCCAGACCCTCATCTGTCTGTATCGGGATCCAGACCCTCCTCTGTATATACTGGGATCCTGATTCACTTTTGTCTGTTATTATTATTATTATTGTTGTTAATTTATACAGCGCCATCATCTTTCGTAGCGCTTTACAAAGTAGTAATTACAGACAGGGTAGAAACATACAGTACATATACTATTTTAAATGCAGTTTTACAGAGTTGACAGTAGATATTCTGAATACAAGATGCAATAGGGGAGAGAGCCCTGCCCTTGCGAGCTTACCGTCTAAAGGAAGAGGGGTGAAGACGAGGGGGAAGGATCACACACAGTCAGTATTGAGCTTTGTGCCCTTTAGAAGATTGGTTAGGCCAGATTATATGCTTGTCTGAATAAGTGGGTTTTAAGGGCGCCTTTGAAGGTTTTGAGGGTTGTGGAGTGGCGGATTGGGTGCGGGAGGGCATTCCAGAAGATTGGAGTTGCACGTGAGAAGTCCTGGAGGCGGGCATGAGAGGAGGTGACCAGGGTGGAGGACAGGAGAAGGTCGGCAGCAGAGCGGAGGCTGCGTCTAGGTTGATATTGTTGGATTAGAGATGAGATGTAGGGAGGGGCCTGGTTGGAGAGAGCTTTGTATGCGAGAGTTAGAGTTTTGAACAGTATTCTCTGTGGGACTGGCAGCCAGTGTAGGGATTGGCAGAGAGGCGCAGAACTGGAGGAGCGAGAGGAGAGATGGATGAGGCGAGCAGCGGAGTTCAGAATCGATTGGAGGGGTGCCAGTCTGTTAGTTGGTAAGCCACAAAGAAGAATGTTGCAGTAATCCAGTCGGGATATGACCAGGGCATGCACTAGCATTTTAGTGGAGTCAGGTGAGAGGAAGGGACAGATGCGTGAGATGTTTTTAAGAGGCCGATTCATTAATAGCGGCAGGTAGCGACAGTTGAGCGACTGTAGCAGTATTTTCACAGCGTCCGCTAGTAGTCGCTGTGCTTGGCCGTTGTTCGGTTGTTGATAGCGACTCAGTCGGTGTGCAGTAATGTTGAATATTGGGTGAGGAGTCGCTATTTGACAGGTTCCGCGCTGTATGGGAGCGCATGATAACGACTGGCCATAGCGACCGTCTCCCACCATATTCATTAACAAATCACGCTCAAAAACTTCTCGCGCTGTGAAATGCATGTTTAAACCCCAGAGCGCTGGCGGCGATGGGTTAAAAGTAGTTTTTTAACCCCCAAACAACCATATTTTTGGAAACAAAAAAAACAAGTTTTACAAATAATTTTGTAATATTAATACATTAATATCAGACCTGTAATATTAATTCTGCACAAAGTTTTTTTTTTTTTTTTAGCTTAAAAAAAATATCTAACATGGCAGAAGTGGTCACAGAATTTATCACATAAAAAAAAAAAAAAAAAAAAAAACATTAATATGAATTAATTATGAATATTTAAAGATTGTTCCATTGAAATGCATTGGAGAGCGCCAGGTAGCGAGAGGTCATACCTGTCGCTGTTCAAGGTCGGACGCTGGCGCTGTGGGCTGAGGCTGGAATAATGATGAATGAGTCGCTATATGGCGCTATCTCAGTCGCTAAGCAGGATTGGCTTGATAAATGTGTGATTGTGGTGGGGAGCCGGTGTTCTCGTGGCGGTGCCCGTCCCTACCGGTCGCTCACCAGGCGCTACCTGTCGCTATCCCTTGTTAAATAAGGCCCTTAGTTGTTTTTGTGTTGCCGTGCTCAGAGCTGTCCCCATGATCGCCAATGTAGTTCTTTGTCTCCCTGCCAGTGTCATGGCTCCCTGGCACCTAGCATTGCAATATGAAGTACAGCACGGGTGGGAAGTGGCATTGCAAGGTACACACAAACTTTGAGGCCGATTTATTAATAGCGCCAGGTAGCGACAGATGAGCGACAGTAGCGTGATTTTCACAGCGCCCGCTAGTATTCGCTGTGCTTGGCCGTTGTTCGGCTGTTGACAGCGACTCAGTCGGTGTGCGGTAATGTTGAATACGGGGTTAGGAGTCGCTGTTTGACTGGTTCCGCGCTGTATGGGAGCGCATGACAGCGAATGGCCATAGCGAACGGCTCCCAGCATATTCATTAACAAATCACGCTCAAAAAATTATCGCGCTGTGAAATGCATGTTTAAACCCCAGACCTGTAATATCAATTCTACACAAATTTTTTTTTTTTTTTATTACCTTAAAAAAAATATCTAACATTGCAGAAGTGGTCACAGAATTCTGGACATTTAAAAAAAAAAAAAAAAAAAAACATTAATATCAATTAATTATGAATATTTAAAGATTTCTCCATTGAAATGCATTGGAGAGCGCCAGGTAGCGAGAGGTCATACCTGGCGCTGTGATGGGATTAGCAGCGGCGCTGTTCGCTGAAGTCTGCAACATGATGAATCCCGCTCTAGCTGACGCTCTCGCCGGCGCTAGCCTCATTTAGCGTGATAAATGCGTCATTGTGTTCGCAGCCTGGCGTTCTGGAGTCGGTAGCCGCCGATAGCTGGCGCTACCTGGCGCTAGTGAGACACTACCTGGCGCTATCCCTTGATAAATAAGGGCCTTTGTTTCCCGGTCTCTTTGCCCCGTCCAATTATTTTTTTCCAAAATAATAATAAATAAAAAATTCTTGTTTTTTTTTTCCCAGTGTCCAATAGAATTGTTGGGGTGGAGGAGGGCAAGATGCCAATTTCTAACTATCCACCCTCCGCCTGGACCTTCACCTCTCACCGGATGCCTTTAAATGGACCTTTACAAGAGGTGGTTGAGTACCCCTGGCCCAGACTCTGCCCTGAACCCCCTGTTTATACAGTATGTACCCACAACCAGAAACATACCTCCCAAGTGTCCCTGATTTGGAGGTGCTGTCCCACTTTTGAGTCCATGTCCCCCTGTCCCTCGTTGTTCTTATTTATCCCTCTTTGAGGTCTAATATGCAGATCTGCATCAATAAATGATTCATTTGCCTATTCAAAGTGTTTATATTGTTATAACTGTTACAAACTATCTCCTATCCATCCCTTATTGAGGGGGCGTGGCTTCATTTAAAAATTAAAAGTCCCTCTTTTCCACCCTGAAAAGTTGGAAGGTATGCGAATGCCGTTGCATGAGTGTCGAATGCGGGCAGGTTGATTCATCATTAGCGGCAGGTAGCGACAGATGAGCATCTGTAGCAGGCATTTTCAGAGCGCCCGCTAGTAGTCACAGTGCTCGGCCGTGGGTTGCTAGTTTATAGCAACTCAGTCGCTGTTCAGTAATGTTGAATACATTGTGAGGAGTCGCTATTTGACCAGTACAGCGCTGTATGGGAGCGCATGTTAGCGACTGCTCATAGCGACCCTCTCACACCATATTCAGCAAAAAAACAGCCTCACAAATCTCTGGCGCTGAAAAATACTTGTTTGAAGCCCAGAGCGCAGGAGGCGGTGTGTTTAAAGTGTGTTTTCAAGCATCTATCAACTAGTAACAAAGCGAAAACATATGGAATTACATTGTAACAACATTGTAACATGAACACTTTAACGCCAGACCTGTAATGTCATTTCTGAGGAAATATCTAAAAAATGAAAAAATTATGAAAAAAACTGCTATTTCAATGCCAGAAGAGGTTGAAGAATTATTTGTAATTTTTTTGAAAAAAACAAAAAAACAAAAACCCTGTTTAAAGAGAAGAAAAGGATCGTACATTGATATGCAAGGCTGAACGCTGGTGCCGTTCGCTGAGGCTGTGAAAATGATGAATCAGACGCTACATGGCGCTATCCCAGTCGCTCAACAGATTCTGCTTGATAAATGTGTAATTGCGTGCCGTTTCCGGCGTTCACCAGTCGCTACCTCTCATTAACCAGCCACTACCTGACGCTATCCCTTCTTAAATAAGGGCCTAAGCAAGCCAGCATGGAGGCCTTGACATTCTGGAGAGCGCGGATGGAACAAAGTGCGGTGAAGCCGCCATTAACGTTACGGGTTAGCTTTTAACATTAATAAGGTGCCACAAACACCATGAAACATATTTTACAGCTTGCTGGGTTTACAGTGCGAGTTCTCCACTTTATTACTCAAACATTATCCCACGTTCTATAAACAGAAAATGCTGGAACACTCCCGAGAACATGGTTCGTTGGGCATTCTGTGGCTGAATTTATTGTCATCGTATGTTGACACAAGTAAAGCCGTAATAGAAGTTTTAGGTTTTAATGGCGTTCTAGCGCGAGCCCCGGGGCCAAGTTCTGTAGGTGCGTTTCGGAGTCTGTTTATGAGTAACCGGCGCAGGTCGCGGAGTGCCTACACAACTCCTTGGTGTTGAGGGGAGGACGGCAGGTCTAGGCCCAGCTTTGTCACGCTCATGAAACGCACAGGTGTGACGTACGCCACATTTGGGCCTTGGCGATGCAGTAAATGTTTCCTGAAGTATCTAATAAGAGCTATTTCATGCTTTATTTCCTAATAAGACGTGAGCTAAAATAAGACGCTATTAATAAAATAAATAAATAGATAAATAGAGAAAACAATACTGGAATTTACAGAAGGAAAAGAAATGATATCCATCATGGATGGCCTCTATTTATACAGGTATGATAACAAAACGGGGAGGCTGATTCATTAATAGCGGCAGGTAGCGACAGTTGATCGACTGTAGCGGCATTTTCAGAGCGCCCGCTAGTAGTCGCTGTGCTTGGCCGTTGTTCGGTAGTTGATAGCGACTCAGTCGGTTTGCCGTAATGTTGAATATTGGGTGAGGAGTTGCTATTTGACAGGTTCCGCGCTGTATGGGAGCGCATGATAGCGACTGGCCCTAGCGACCGGCTCCCACCATATTCATTAAAAAATCACGCTCAAAAAATTCTCGCGCTGTGAAATGCATGTTTAAACCCCAGAGCGCTGGCGGCGATGGGTTAAAAGTAGTTTTTTAACCCCCAAACCACCATATTTTTGGAAACCAAAAAAAAAGTTTTTTAAATAATTTAGTAATATGAATACATTAATATCAGACCTGTAATATCAATTCTGTACATTTTTTTTTCCCTTAAAAAAATTATCTAAAATGGCAGAAGTGGTCACAGAATTTTTCACATTAAAAAAAAAAAAAAATTTAATAACAATTAATTATGAATATTTAAAGATTGTTCCATTGAAATGCATTGGAGCACGCCAGGTAGCGAGAGGTCATACCTGTCGCTGTTCAAGGTCGGACGCTGGCGCTGTGGGCTGAGGCTGGAATAATGATGAATGAGTCGCTATATGGCGCTATCTCAGTCGCTAAGCAGGATTGGCTTGATAAATGTGTGATTGTGGTGAGGAGCCGGCGTTCTCGTGGCGGGGCCCGTCATTACCGGCCGCTCACCAGTCGTTACCTGTCGCTATTCCTTCATAAATAGGGGCCCAAGTTGCAAGCCACTATGTGGGTCCAGGGGTAGGCATACTCTCTCCTCTGGGGCACCCCAATCGGGGTTGCCCCGCTGTGTGAAACCCCCCAGGTCGCCCAAGGACTCAATTTCGTTCCCAGTCCATAACGTGTGAAACCCCCCAGGTTGCCCGAAAACTCGCCTTTGTTCCCGGTCCAACGACGCATATGCGAGCAGTGGCCGCATCCCCTCTATCCCTTTAGCAGGGCGCATGCTCGAGCCAGGCATTTGTCAATGGCTGGCATGGGCATGCTTCCTGTTAGAGGGTAGTGGAGGATGCGACCACCAGCGCGCTTGCATTAGACGAGCTACCGGACGAAGAGGCTCGAGCAGATCTGAGTGCACAATTGGACGAGAGGCTGCGTGTGTCGTAGAACCGGGAAGAGGTGAGTTTGTTCGGGCGTCCTGGGAGGTTTCACACAGCCTGATCAGTGGGTGCCGTGGGGGCAAGGACCAAAACCCAGGATAGTCAAAATCCTGGGTTTTGGTTCACTTTAACATGGGGGGGGGGGGTTAAAGAGACCAAAAAGCCCTCTACTCAAAAGTAAAGGAAAAGAGGTGCTTTCCTAAAATGGAAAGAATTTGCACAGTACCCAACACAAGGAAAAGTAGCATTACCCATCAATCCCTGTAGCAGGCGGAGCTATGCAAATCATCTGTTTATGTCTCTGAGTAATCGGAGGACCTTAGAAACGCTAAGGGTGCAATGCCGAGGATTAGCTTTAAATTTACACAGCCAAACACATCCAACTAGTGGACACATGTTTCGAGCCTTAGGCTCTCATCAGCACTAGGCCAGATGTTTCTGGCTGTATGGGAAGGGAGTTTAAAGCTAATCATTGGCATTGGCTACTTGCAGACATGAAGTGTCTTCTGACTATGCCGCTCTGCATTCTGGGATTGCTGTCCTCTTCCTTACCCCAGCTCTGCTCTGTCTGAGCAAAGCACAGCTATAACCCCGCCCCCTGCACTCTCCCCCTCTCCTCAGTATGTGATGCTTCTGTGGCAAGATGGCAGCGCCCGTATCCTAGAGTCCTGAACAGAGTTGCAGCCCAATGGGGGAAAGAATAATAAGTAAGCGACTAAAAACTTAAAATATATTAATTTTAGATGCTGGGAAATAGTTTTTTAAGGGTTTGAGCTTTTCATTAAATCATGCTGAAGGTCCGGTTTAAAGTGGACCAACACCCAGGATTTTCACTATCCTGGGTGTTGGTCCACTTCAGCGGGGCATCCGAGATCAGGATGCCCCGCTGTGTGAAACCCCCCAAAAAACGTACCTTTTCGGCGACGGACAAGCCGCCGCCGCCTCCCGCACGTCCCTCTTACAGGCTGCGCGCCCATGCCGGCCATTCACAAACGGCCGGCGCAGGCGCGCACTGCTAGAGGGACGCGCGGAAGGTGGCGGCGGCTGATCCGTCGCCGAAAAGGTAAGGTTTTTTGGGGCTTTTGGGGGGGGGAGGGTTTCACCCCGCGGGACATCCCGATCTCGGATGTCCCGCGGGGAGGGAGGTGATCGGCCCGGGAATCTTATAGATCACCCCTGGGTGTTGGTCCACTTTAAGTGCACTTGAAGGGAATATCAATGGATGATAAGAAATTGCAACAACTGTTGACACCAGTCGATAGGATTCATTAAGAGGACATGCTTTTATTTGTTGCTTTCTTTCCTGCCTAATGGTATTTAATTTGTGTTTCGGGAAACTGTCCAGATTCCCTGTTTCCCAACCAAACGGCATATTGTTACCATGTGTGTTTGTATTTTCATCATGTAGAACACACTGAGCTACTAAGATCATGGAGCTATAATCACAGGTCGGTCCAGGAAAAAATAACACGGGGGTGGAGGGGGGGGGGTTGAATTTTAATTTTGGGTGAAGATGTGTGGCCGAGATACGGAAGCCATTTGCCCAAGAAAATTAAATATTGATGGTTTATTTTTTCCATTTGTCCCTAAATAATGCAAATTGACAGAGCAACCAAGCTCAAAGAATTCTGGACAGATGGCTTGGAATGAACTCAAACACACATAAATTAACTGAGCTGGAGTAAAACAGGGAGAGAGAGAAAAAAAATCATCGACATGAGTTACATTCAAGGCTATGAAGCCAAGTGGATGAAAATTAGCACAATTCTTGACATGGAAAATGAGATACAGAACTTCCTAATGAACGCGGCAGCCTCGACCCGGCGCTGCTGCGTGTGAACCGGCGCTGTGGTCGCGCTTGCCAGACAAAGAGCCATTACATATTTATGAGGAGCGCAGGAGGTCACACGAGTTCAGTGTTTTGTGCCTGTTCGGATCAAGCTGCAATTGATATCTGGAAGCAGGTATGGCGCTATAGACAGGAGGGCCATCAATTGTTCTCTAAACGCCCCATGTGACCATAGGCTCAAATGATTTTATACATTTCTAGCGCTCGGTATTCAAGACTGGTCCACGTGGCTTTCTATACAGAGGGTGCCAGGGATGCCGCCCGGGCAACCTGTCCTTCTTGGCAGCAAAGCAGTTCGGCCTTTTAACCAAGGGGCACAAGGGGACCTCCACCACTTGCCCTTCAAAGGGGGCCTCCACCAATTTTTGGGTTATGGTCTGGTCCAGGAGGCTTTCCAGTCTTTGATCTCACAGGCCGCAGGGCTGGCAACAAAGCTATCGGCAGCAGTGGAGGCCCCCCTGCGTCTGGGCAGCCAAAGCCACCACAGGGCAGGACGGAGAGTCTAGAGCAGCAAAGCCACCGCCAGCAACGCTACAGTAATGGGTGCAGAGCTGTCACTGCACATAAGCCACCAAGCACAGCCGCTGGCAGCTCAATGCAGGGAACCAGCCGGGTGACTACACTACCCCCCACCCAGAATGGCAAAGCAATAGTTTCCGAGCAGCACGCAACCGCACAAGGGGGGCACAAGGGACTCGATCTGATGTTCCAGTAACTAGGCGGGTGCCAGACAACCACCAATCAGTTACTTGGCTGGGCTATTATTTTAAAAGGGAAAAAATACTGTATCTGGGGCCTCAATTATTGAGGCGATCAATTATAAATTTGACCAAAATAGGTAGGCCACAGACCTCACTGTACTTTAAAGCAAAAAGGAATACTGTTTTACTGTTGAAATAATATAATAGACCCATCAGACCCCTGTTGTTGGTGCACCCCAAACATCCTCGCTTACTGCACTAAATTCTTTTTTTTGGGGGGGGGATTTTTTGGGGGATTATGTGCATAGATGGCCATTGTATGTCTGCTCCCACATAGCAATTGGTGCAGTGGGACAAACGCAAGCATTGAGTGTGCACAAGCCGGCTGTAATGGGCTGCCCAACCATGGCATCCCTGGAGCTATTGGGGGACTGGGTGCCTTGCTCAAGCGCACTTCAACTGGACCAACACCCTTACAAGAAATAGTGCACATATGCTTCCTGCCCCAGAGCAATTCAAATTGCTGCATATAACAATTCACTCACCTTATAACCACTGCTGTGGTCAATTTTACTACCAAACTGGTGTCCTATGGACCCGCAGGCTGCCTGTAAAGAGGAAGTGCTGCCAGGTTTCCTGCCGCTGTGCATCATGGGTTATTTCAGTGGAATGCAATGCATGCAGATAGGGCAGAGGGGCATTTGGAAGGGTTGTCTTTTTTTCAACTGTGCAAGGCTGTTGGTCTGGTTTCAGTGCTATCCGTATAGGAATCGATCATTTTCTTTACCGCTAGGCCATGACTGGCCCTTACCTTTGACCCAAAATACACAGCTCAACACTAGTTAAGAAATATTGGTCTAAGACAGTGGTCTCCCACTCTTGGTGTGGCTCGCAGACAGGAAATGAGCTTACAATAATAAGCGGGGACCTCTGCGTCTGGGCACTGCATGTCATCCAAAAAAAACACATAGGCCCTTATTTATGAAGGAATAGCGACAGGTAGCGACTGGTGAGCGGCCGGTAATGGCGGGCCCCGCCACGACAATGCCGGCTCCCCACCACAATCACACATTTATCAAGCCAATCCTGCTTAGCGACTGAGATAGCGCCATGTAGCGACTCATTCATCATTATTCCAGCCTCAGCCCACAGCGCCAGCGTCCGACCTTGAACAGCGACAGGTATGACCTCTCGCTACCTGGCGCTCTCCAATGCATTTCAATGGAACAATCTTTAAATATTCATAATTAATTGTTATAATTTTTTTTTTTTTTTTTAAATGTGAAAAATTCTGTGACCACTTCTGCCATTTTAGATAATTTTTTAAGGGGAAAAAAAAAAAAAATGTACAGAATTGATATTACAGGTCTGATATTAATGTATTCATATTACTAAATTATTTGGTTTCCAAAAATATGGTGGTTTGGGGGTTAAAAAACTACTTTTAACCCATCGCCGCCAGCGCTCTGAGGTTTAAACATGCATTTCACAGTGCGAGAATTTTTTGAGCGTGATTGGTGGGGGCCGGTCGCTAGGGCCAGTCGCTATCATGCGCTCCCATACAGTGCGGAACCTGTCAAATAGCGACTCCTCACCCAATATTCAACATTACGGCAAACCGACTGAGTAGCTATCAACTACCGAACAACGGCCAAGCACAGCGACTACTAGCGGGCGCTCTGAAATTGCCGCTACAGTCGCTCAACTGTCGCTACCTGCCGCTGTTAATGAACCAGGCTTATATTAAAAACAAATCCATTTTATTGTTATATGTCACCATCTAAAACAACATATAAACATACATACACAAGACATCTAAAAACAACTAATTAATGGCCTCCGGGTATCATAAAAGGTTTTATAAGACTATAAGCATAAATTCATTCAGCATAAATATTAGAATATATAATCAGTATAATACTCAATAATAGTACTGGCGGAAAAAATATATGCGGTTATAAATTTATTTTAATCAAAAATTATGCAAGCCGACATAAATAATGCTACCCCTTTAAGAGAATAATCTCAGCACAAAAAGTATAAATAATAAATAGTAATCCTAAAACTATATTAACACCTAAACCCTAAAGTGCAAAGCTAAATGAATAATCCCTAGTCCCAAATCAACTATCATCCATCAAGAGTAAAGTGCTTAGTGCCAATATACAAATATCATTAATATAAATATATATGTGCAATATCAAGCAATAGCGCACTCCAATATGAGATTAATGTGAAACAAGGGCTTGCAAAAAGAGTTAAACAATAAGATCAAGCATTACAAATAAAGTAAAATGAATACCGCCATGTACAAGACAAAAACACCCCAGAGGCCACACCGCTGCCCCTGCGCGCTCCGCCGTGCGCCCACAGCTTCAGAAGGGGGTCACCGCATCAATAGGGCTCTCAGAGGGCCTTAATGAGGCCACTGCCTCCATGTTTGAGGAAGCACAATAAACATCTGTCATCACCTGGCTGAGAGGGAGCCACCCACAGCTCCACCTACCACCACACTGGGAACCTCCGATGTTTGGGTGGCACATTATACAACTCGTCAGCCAGCTGAGAGGGCACCCCCTACCACCACACTGGGAACCACCAACGCCGGCTGAGTGAGAGGACACTGCCCACCGCACAGTGCTCAGGCCAGAGAGTGACCTCGCCGTTTGGCGACAATGATCCCGTTGTCGACCGAGACATTGGCAGCTGTGCACAGATCGCAGGCTGGCAGGTAAGCAGCACAGTGAATCTGTGTATGCAGCTAGTCTGCACATTAGCCTCAACCCCATAGAGAGCTTAAAGTGGAACAAAACCCGTGATCTTGACTGTCCCAGGATATGTTCCATGCCGGAATTGGGATGCCCGGTGTCTGAAACCCCCCAGGTCGTCCAGTACAACTCACCTCATCCTGGTCCAATGGTGCATGCACAGGCTCGTGTCCAATTAGAGCTGTTTATCGTGACTATGGGGGTTATTCATAAAGGGGGCAGGCAGGGTCTGGTGAACACCGGGTGCTGTAGGCAAAACCACATTTATGAAAGCGAATCTGGTGAGCGACTGTAACAGCGCCATGTAGCGTCACATGTATTATTACAGGCGGCTCAGCGTAAAGCGCCGGCGCTCTAGGTTCCAGAGCGCCAGGTAGGTATTACCTTTCGCTCAGTGTCGCTCTCCCATACATTTCAATGGCAGTTCATTTGCTTGTGTTTAAACAGCGTGTTTGACATTTTTAATTTTATTTTTTTGCTCAAATCGTGTGACCTCTCCTGACTGCAAACAAACATTTTTAAAAACTTTTTTGACTTTATATTTTTATGCAGAATTTTACTTACAGGTCTGGCACTAACGTGTTATTGCCCCAGTGTTAAAATCATTCCATGTGTTTTCGCTTTGTTACTGGTGGATATGTGTTCAAAAACAGACTTAAATCACACAGCATCCAGCGCTCTATGCGACAGCGCCCAGCTTTAGAGCGCCCATGCTGTGTGTGTGTGAACTTTTTTGATAAGTATGATGTGAAGCGCCGAGAGTCGGTCGCACTGAGCTGGCACTACCTCTCGCTCCCTGCAGCACTGTACTGGTGTTAGAGAGCCCAACACACATCACAATCATCAATGCTGACCAGGCTACTACAGCGGCTGGGGCGCTCTGTTGCAGCGCCCGACACCCGCTTACAGCGTCTACTAGACGCTCATCTGCCGATACCTGGTGTAATGAATCAGCCTCAACATAATCTGGCAAACAGCTCTGATAGGCTTCAATGGGCAACGAGAGCTGCCGCATCCCCAGCAGTGTGCACAACCCAAGGATGCAGTGGCTTGTAAACAGTCAGAGCCATTTACCGAATGACATATGCACAGCTGTGATCTGCTAACAGAGGAACCCAAGAATAAAACACCAAAAATGAGGTTAACATATAGTCGGGGTATTTAGAAATAGCAATTTATTTCTTTTTTTTTTTTTTTTTTTTTTTTAATTAAACGTTTTTATTGAGGGAAGCAAAAAATGACAGAGCTTGGCAACGCAGTGCCACGAAAGTACACACATAGCAGACAACATGTGAACGGAGTCGCACAACAACAAATTTCAAAAGTCAAGAAATGCGTGAATAAATGCAGGGCCACAAGCCCGCTCAATATATGCTGGGCTGCGAACCCGTTTAGTAGATCACTTTAGCCTCTGCAATCCATGCCCCCAACTTTTCTTTCAAAGGGTAAGACAACAAAAATAACCATACTCTACGGAAATAAGGGAGGAGGGGAAAGGGGAGGGAGGGGAAGACTAGACAGACACGTTCAAGGAAGAAGCGGGAGGGATATAACAGTATGGGGTAGGAAAGGAAAACAGTGGGGTGAAGGGACTATCCCACTAGCATCCTGCTCCGGCCATATTACATATATAGGAGAAAGTAGGGGGAAAAAGTGAAGCGATCCCATTCCTGCCAGGTCCTTCTATGTTTTTCCAAAGTCCCCTTTAGCGAGGCAGTAAGTTCCTCCATCCTACAAATATCCTGAACCGCGGCCAGCCACTGTGCCGTTGTGGGGGGTTCAGTGGACTTCCATTTAGCCGGAATGCATGTTCTAGCAGCGCTCAGAAGCGGGGCGAGGAGGGACCTGCGCCTGGACCCCACAGATGCCGGAGCCAGGTTAAGCAGGTAACATGCCAGATCCTCACCAAGGTCAACATAGCAATTTATTTCTTTACTCCAAGACAGAGAGCTACCTGCGAGGAGGTTGGCTAATTTGGTTAGGCATCACTTTTGCATCACCTATGTTTTGGTCCGCTTTAACAAAAATGTTGCCACCGTAATTTATAGAAGTCACACTTCCCCCCTCATTTGCGTTTCACCCCCTGTGCCATGCTTCCCGCTTTTTCTATTTATTCCAGCTTAAAGTTGAGTGCAAAGTTTTTACAGCCCTTTGTAAAGCCCTTAAAACGCTCCTTTTTAAACATTTCAGGATTGTACGAGTCATTTTAGAGCGGCAATTACAATGCTGCCTGTCCCCTGGCAAGATCACGCTGGGATGGTGTATGTAAGCGGTTTAAGACATTTTAAAACTCCCTGACGATAAATCTAAAGCTCCCCCCCACCTTCTCCCTCTCTTTCAAATGAGCGGCGGCGCTATATTCCTTTCTCGCCTCTAATTTACGGCGTATATAAAATTCTATAGAGTATTTGTGCATCCTTCTGTGGGAAGGTTTATACTTTTACTGTTTCAAGCTGTTAATTTTTCGATTTAAATATAGCCTTCTGTTTATGTCAACTGCGCCAAGAACATGCCAGGGACTGTCAGCAGACATGAGAGCGACGCATGAAGTCCCGGAGGCAGGAGAGGAAGAGAGATAACAGGAGAAGCTTTTAGAAATCTAAACATTTTCTTAAATATAAAAAGCTACAGGTCAGCTTTAAAACAGGCAATGCCATGTTTTTAAGAGGAACAAAACATACTTGGGGGTTGTTCCACTCTTAATTGGGATGCCCCCTGTGTGTATTCCCCACGATCACCCATAAATTCAGCTTTTCATTGTTCTCATGCTGCATGTGAGGGCGCTACATTCAGATTTCCTTTGACTCTCGGAGCACAAACCAGCAAAGCAATCTGAATGAAACGTGTGCCACTGGCTGCATGCGCTCTCCTCTGGCCGTGGTGTGTCCTATGTCAGCCAATCAGAAAGGCCAAACGTGTGCACCCGCATCACAGAGATTCAGCATGGGCTTGGGGAATGGGTGAGTTGTTCAGACGTCACCCAGGGTCACAATTTGGAATGCTTCAAAGAGGTATACCATGCCCCAAGAGTCTTATAGACTGATGGGGGGCGTTGTTCCTCTTTAAAATGGATGTCCAGTCTAAGAGGCCGATTCATTAACAGCGGCAGGTAGCGACAGTTGAGCGACTGTAGCGGCATTTTCAGAGCGCCCGCTAGTAGTCGCTGTGCTTGGCCGTTGTTCGGTAGTTGATAGCGACTCAGTCGGTTTGCCGTAATGTTGAATATTGGGTGAGGAGTTGCTATTTGACAGGTTCCGCGCTGTATGGGAGCGCATGATAGCGACTAGCCCTAGCGACCGGCTCCCACCATATTCGTTAAAAAATCACGCTCAAAAAATTTGCGCGCTGTAAAATGCATATTTAAACCCCAGAGCGCTGGCGGCGATGGGTTAAAAGTAGTTTTTTAACCCCCAAACAACCATATTTTTGAAAAACAAATTTAAATAATTTAGTAATATGAATACATTAATATCAGACCTGTAATATGAATTCTGTACAATTTATTTTTTTTATTTTTTTTCCCTTAAAAAAATTATCTAAAATGGCAGAAGTGGTCACAGAATTTTTCACATTAAAAAAAAAAAAAATTAATAACAATTAATTATTATTATTTAAAGATTGTTCCATTGAAATGCATTGGAGAGCGCCAGGTAGCGAGAGGTCATACCTGTCGCTGTTCAAGGTCGAACGCTGGCGCTGTGGGCTGAGGCTGGAATAATGATGAATGAGTGGCTATATGGCGCTATCTCAGTCGCTAAGCAGGATTGGCTTGATAAATGTGTGATTGTGGTGGGGAGCCGGCGTTCTCGTGGCGGTGCCCGTCATTACCGGCCGCTCACCAGTCGCTACCTGTCGCTATTCCTTCATAAATAAGGGCCTAAGTGTAACCCCCCTGGTCTGAGCAGGGCGGAGGGGGCTACAACCCGGATGCCCTAACAGTTAAAGATCCTGAATCAATGCCAGAATCAATTATGGCACTCTGTTGGATAGGGGACACGAAATGGCTGGGCAATGCAAAGAAGTCTCTTATTGGAGGAATTGTGGCTGCTCTTTCCGGTTCCTTTCCCCTGCATGCGCATTCCCATCTAGCCATTCAGCCAGGAATTCCCAGCCAGGAACGCAGGGGATGCAGCAGCACATGCTCCCCATTCACAACAATAGTCTCGATTCACGGTTGTGCAGCCAAAAACCCCAAACCAAGCGCCAATGATTCCACATGCACCTAGGCACCATGGCACAGGTGCGAAGCGCACCACATGGCATGCGCTCAGAGTGAGCACAAAATTCCGAGTTCAGCCTGAAATTCTGCTGTTTTGAAATGCAAATGGCCCTGTCCCATGTGCTTTTGGACAGCTAAATCCTATACTGGCCCCCCATAATTCATCCCTTTCTTTACTGTTTTTCAATTGTGATTTAGGAGGTTATTCAAGAAGGTTAGCGCCAGGTAGTGCTTTGCGGTGGCAGGTAGTGCCTGGTGAACGCCGGGCGCTGTACCCAAACCACATTTCAGAAAGCGAATCTGGTGAGCGCCTCTAACAACGCCATGTAGCGTCATATGTATTACCAGAGGCAGCTGAGCATATAGCACTGGCGCTCTAGGTTCAAGAGCGCCACGTATTACCTTATGCTCAGTGTTGCTCTCCCATACATTTAAATGGGCGTTCATCTGTGTGTATTTAAATAGCGTGTTTGGAAATTAAAATTATAATTTTTTTGCTCAAATCATTGTGTGACGTCGCCTGGCTGCAAACAAACACTTTTATACATTTTTTTGATTTATATTTTTATGCAGAATTTTATTTACAGGTCTGGCACTAAAGTGTTAATGTCACAGTGTTAAAACAGTGTCATCCCATGTGTTTCTGTACAGACTTTGATCACACAGCGTCTGGTGCTCTATGCTACAGCGCCCAGCTTTAGAGCGCCGATGCTGTGTGTGTGTAGTTTTTTGTTAAATATGGTGTGGTGCGCAGAGTGCCGGACGCACTGAGCTGGCGCCACCTCTCGCTCGCTGCAGTGCTATACTGTTGTTAGAGCGCCCAACACACATCACAAGAAAAAAAAGGGGGGTGGCAGCCGCTCAGACCATTTTATAACTAACCTGGGAGGTGCACGTTAGCAGGGCAATTAGGATACAAAAGTCTTAAAGGAGCCACAGCACTCAACCCTGTTAGCTTGCAGGCCAGCCTATAATCTGTCTCTAAACTTGGTTAAAAACAGAGGACTCGGTCACACACATCTGCAGAAGTAGCTTAAACTGCACCACTACGCCAAAGTGCCTCTGTGGGGTGCAGTCCTAACTCTAATCTCTGAGAGCCCATTTGGGACATACAGTGCAATAGATAAATTGGGAGCAGGCTTACCTGAGGTTGCCCTAAACCTCTCAAGTGCAAGCCATGGGGGGGAAGGGTCAAAGACCTTGCAATACAGCCTAGACCCCACACACCATGTGCTTGCACAAATGTTTCTTTTGAATTTGTCCCAAATGGGCTCTCAGAGATTAGAGTTAGGACTGCACCCCACAGAGGCACTTTGGCGTAGTGGTGCAGCTTAAGCATACTTCTGCAGATGTGTGTGACCGAGCCCTCTGTTTTTAACCAAGTTTAGAGACAGATTATAGGCTGACCTGCAAGCTAACAGGGTTGAGTGCTGTGGGTCCTTTAAGACTTTTGCAACACACATCACATTCATCAATGCCGGCCAGGTTACTACAGCAACCGCAACGCTAGGTTACAGCGCCCAATACCCGCTTACAGCACCTACTAGCAGTCGCTCTAAGCGGCACTTTACAGACGCTCATCTGCCAATACCTGGCGCCAGTGTTGAGTGACAGGGAATACACGATTTTCCTTTTCTCCCCAAAACACCAAAAAAGGGAGAAATTACTAAAAAAAAACTTGTGTTTTTTGTGTTGTCCGACACATTGCAAAAAAACATGCCGGATGCTGTCGCCATGTGTTTTAGGAATAAAATAAGCCTGTTAGTCAGGGAAGTCATCAGTTTACTCCAGTTTTTTACTGGAGGAAAATCACTCTTGAAATTTATACATTTTTGGCTGCTTTTCTGCCCTCTAAACACCCAATAAATCAGTCACCAATTGGCACTTCTGGAAAATTACAGAAGCAAGTTTCCGCATTGGCACACCCTTGGGTGCAAATTTCTGCCATAAAAAGTGCATTTTAAATTTAGACGACCATGAATCAGGGGAACGCCAGAGCGCAACTTGGCCCTCAAAAAAATGGGCACAAATGCACAGGCGCACGACCATGAATCGAGCCTATTGAGAGCTGTTTGCCGAATGACGTAGTCACGACAGGTAACTCTCATTGGATGAGAACCCGCTCATGTGTTGTTGGAGTGGGGAAAGGGTTTACAGGCGTCCAGGGGGTGGCCGGGTGGGTTTTGTTTGGCTTTGAGAGTACAAACATAGATAATGACATGCCGAGGGGCACCATGACACTACAGAGATAAACAAAGGCTCTACAAAACATCTAAGACAGATGAAACACACAATAGAAGAATAAATACTTTTATTTCTTGTTTATCGGTCAAATCCCCTTTCCCCAGAATCCACAGCCACCGTGGTCACACGGAAGCCTGCTAATGGCAAATGGCTTTATTACACATTTTATTTCATCCCAGGCAAGGAAACATAGCGGCAGCTCCCACTGATTTTAATAAACGGCAAACATGCAGAAAAATGATCTCCTCTCGCCACTGTCAGGGCCTTACGTACAAATGGTTTACTGCACGCTGATCAGCGGTATAAAGAAAGAAGAGCATAACAAATAAAAAATGCTCTTGTTTTCTGACAAGTTGCTTGAATTCTCTTCAAAAGAGTTGATGTTCAAGCAGAAAAGAACCCAGGATTTTGACTATCTTGGGTTTTGCTTCTTTGCCCCTGGGGCACCCTGATTTGGAATGCCCCGCTGTGTGAACTCTCTCCCCCCCCCGCCTAGAAAATTCACCTGTCCCCAGTCCTACGGAGCATGCGCGGTCTGTTATCCAATCAGAGCCATTTGCTGAATAATAATGTTCAGCAAACAGCCCTGCACTCAGCAATCAGGAACAAAATCAGTTCCCATGCGTGGGTGTGCTCCCCCCCCAGTCCAATGGAGCATGTGCAGGCTCTCATCCAATCAGAGTCATTTGCTGTGCATATTAATGTTCGGCAAACTGCTCTGCACTCCAGGAGCTAAATCGTCCTCATTCCCAGACGTGGGTGTGCTCCCGCCACCAGCCTATCTGAATGGCTAGAGTGTGGTAGCACACCTGAGCCCAGAGATGCTGAGAATGGGGCCGATCTCGCTCCGCATTGTTTTCATTGCAAAGTGGGCCATCGGAAAAGGTGACTTTTGCTGGGAACCAGGGGTGTAACACAGTGGGGCATCCCAATCTTTTGGATTCCAGAGCCGGACCCTTAGGGTTTTGTTCTGCTTACAGATGTCATAAACAAATAGTTGATACCCTCCCCATCCTGTAGCTTGAGAGCCGCATGTGGCTCACAGACAACTTTTGTATGGCTCACCAGTTGTCTGATAGACATGAACACTAGCAGAGGCAAGGATGTAACTACCATAGTGGTAGAGGAGGCAGCTGCTACGGGGCCTATGGCAGAAGGGGCCTCTGTGCAATCTGTCTCCCCATTGTCTTGCAGCACATTATTCTTCGGTGGGCCCCTGGCACTCTGGCACACTGGTGCTTCCCAGGTCCTGGACCTGGCCAATAACAGCAGGACCTGGTTTGGTGATTGGCAGGGCACGGTCAGCATTGGTAGACTGAGATTGGCAGCAGCAGGGATCGGGAACCCAGACATTTCATGCCACCCCTTCATCATAGAGCTCGGAGCTAGGAGGCCATGAATTTTGGCTCCATAGCCAGCACCTTGTTTCCCCTGGCACTCTGCGTTTTGGCACTTGGAAATAAGTTGCTGGCCCCTGGTGCTTTTGGCAAACAGACATACAAGGTAATATCTTTATATAATATTTTAATATTGATTCATTTTATTACATATCACATAACAAAGATATATTTTTCTTTTGAGGAGGCTATGACTTTTGCTACACACGCCTTGAAAGGTAGCTTGATGGTACCAAGATGGCATTGAGAGATCTTGGATCAATCGACCATACCATCTTGATTCTGTGTTTCGAAAACTTTAACCTTTGACCCCTCGTTGCTGACCTCTACCTGGACCTGGACTTCCTTTATTTGCCACCTGCCCGTGATCTTTTTTATGGACTGTGTTTACATTTGCTTGCTTCCCACCCTCGAAGTGCAGCTTTAAACTTGACTACTCTGGCTTATCCTAGTGCGCGCTCTAATTGCCATGCATGGAGCTTCTTGGTACCAAGAGGGCACCAAGAGAGCTTCTTGGATCAATCGACCACACCTCCTCGATTCTGTGTTTGGAAAACTTGAATCTTTGACCCCTCGTTGCTGACCTCTACCTGGACGTAGACTTTCTTTATTTGCCACCTGCTTTTGCTTATGGACTGTTTCTGCTTGCTTGCTGCCCACCCAAGACCTCCAGCTTTAAACCTGACTATTCTGGCTTATCCAATTGCGTGCTCTAATTGCCATGCACAGAATTTCCAGGTACCAAGATGGCACCAAGAGATCTTCTCGGGTTTTCTTGCTTCTGTGTTTGGATACCTTGAACCTTTGACCCATTGTTGCTGACCTCTGTCTGGACCTGGACTTTATTTGCCGCTTGCCCACAGCCTTTTATTATGGACTCTTTTGGTTTGTTTGCTGCCCGCCCAAGTCCTCTGGCATTCAACTTGACTACTCTTGGCTACATTAGCCTAGGATTCTGCTTCTAGGCCACTGTACCAGGGAACCACAGCCTGGCTGCTCAATCTCTTGAATCTCCATGAGAGATCTCTTCAGCAACAAAGCTATCCTCCCTTGCTCTAGAGAAGGTCCTTAGACTCAGGGCTGCAGGGTCGAGTCTTGGGATCTGGGCAGTAGGTTCCAAGGCTATACTTGTGAGGTAGTGCAACCAATGGGTCCCTGCAATCTGTACTCCACCATCAGTTATGATACTCTGATAACCTATTAAAACAATCAATGCTAAAACAAAAAGGACACTTTGAATGAACTATAAAATGGCTTTTAGAGCCTCCAGAGCAGTGCTCTTATGCTACAGATCTGATTTCAGTTTTTCTGAATTAATTTACCCATCTGTCCTGACTGTATCAAAACACATACACATATTTGCATTTTTCTCCACATGTTACATGTTTAGGACCTGCGCAACATCAGTTCTGAAAGCATGGTGCCATTAAGCCATAAAAAGAGCCACCAGATCAGCACTTTTACTCCAAAGATCTGATTTTAGTTCTGGGGCCCAGACTCTCTATTGTCTGTTCTGTGACCCAGACCCTCAATTGTCTTTACTGGGACCCACACCCTCCATTATCTGGACTTAGACCTCTAACTCTAGCTACCGGCTAGCTCCTGTCCACTGATACCTGCTGTAGTCTGGGTGTCACCTGTCCTCTGTACTCCCTTTCCCCTGTCTACAACCACCACATGACTGATCAGGGCTTAGTGTACCCTCCACCATCGGGAGCTCTGCTGAAGATGGGTTGGTTACGGGCTCTGGACTCAGTACTGGACCTCCAAGGTGGTCATCTTGTGTGTATGAGTTCCCAGTCTAAGTCGCTCTACCCAAACCAGGAAATTCCAAACTGAGTGACCAGCAATATAATTCGCTTGGGCCTGACGTGGGCCAGGTGATATATATATATATATATATATATATATATATATATATTTTTTTTTTTGCAACACTCCATCCTGCCTTAGTGCTGGGGGAGGGGATCAGGGGAGGCCCTACAATAGCCAGTTTGGGTCCCTTTAAAAATAAATGGATATTCTAAATGGCTGTTAAAGGCAACATACTGAAGACCAAAGTGTTAATCTTGAGAATAGAAGGCAGCAGGAATGTTACCCGTCCCACAGTGTATTCAATCTTCTGCTCTCATTATTTCCTTTATTGCCAATGAGAGGCCTCTACAGGACGTTAATTGATTAAATCGGCCAAGCAGTGGAAACTAGGTTCCTGTGCTAAGAGTACACGCAGGTTTCTACAAACGCTTTATTTCCTCTCTGGCAGTTTGGTCCTCTTTATATCGTTCCAATGTGACATAAAAGCGTCAACATTTTTTTTTTTCATGCAACAAGAGGTCTCACAAGTCTCGACATCCCGAGTTATGAAATATAGGTCGACTCTGCTAACGGCCTATACGTGAGACCTATCAGGAAAAAAAAAAACGAAATGTTCTTGCTGTGCTCACGCTGCCGTGATTTATAGACCGATGTGTTTGCGAAATGAGTAGTTGTATAAAAGTGTTGATGACTGCAGCTACTGTACAAGCCAAAAACATCGAAGACATTTTCTGTCTGCATCCTGTTGTGTTGCAATTAACCAGTTCCCTTCCAAGTTTCTATAGCAAAGAAGTTCTTTTTTCCCCCCCAAAAAATAAAAATTGAGGCCTAGTAAATGTAAAAACGCATCAGCGTGTTGGCGCCCATCCATCTCCTGGCAGTGGATGTGTAGCTTTGGATTCCAGCAGACACAAGTTGCACCCTTTGATTTCTTGTTTGGAGAGCAAAATGAGCTAGTGAGGCGAAGAGATCCCAACAAGACAGTCTTTGTATTAATCTAATTAACGATAGAAATAGGCAAGCGACAGTTCGAGTTAATAATTGTATGTTTAAACACAGAGTCAATGACACACTGTGTAGCGCCCTGTCCGTCCGACGTCTTTCCGTATTTTCCGTGTGACATTTCTATCCTTAGCTTGCGAATGTTATTAGGTGGGACAGGGAGACATAAGCTTACGGTAGTTTAATTGGTCTGCGAGGAGCGTGTCCAGTATAAAGAGGAATTTCTGCGTTGCGCAAATACTGGAAGATCTGTTCTAGCCAGGTAACACGAGCCACTGTTTTCATTTGTGAGTTTGAGATGACAACTGTTGGAACGGCGCTTCTATGTTTAGTTTGCCCATCTGTCACGTTAAAAAAAAAAAAAATGGGGTGTTTGGAAAAGGCTAATTAGAAAAACGAGTGCGTTGATGTGTGTGACAAATCGCACATATTTTGCACGCTACACAAGCGTGACTCGAAATATTGTTATTAACCCAAAGATTGAAATCATATTTGAAAAGGGTACATTGTGGTCAGTCGAATGAAGGGAACGATCTTCTTAGTGGACTGAACACTAACACAGTTAGAAACCCGTCAATCAAATTTACATGGCAGTAGAAGCGGCCTAAGGAGCATCCCGAGGTCATGGAGGACATTTAGAGGCCGATTCATCAATAGCGCCAGGTAGCGACAGATGAGCGACTGTAGCGTGATTTTTTCAGCGCCAGCAAGTATTCGCTGTGCTTGGCCGGCATTAGCTTGATGACAGCGACTCAGTCGGTGTGCGGTAATGTTGAATACGGGCTGGGGAGTCGCTGTTTCACAGGTCCAGCGTTGTATGTGAGCGCCTGACAACGAATGGCCAGAGCGAACGGCTAGCTTCATATTCATCAAAAAATCACGCTCCGAATGTGCTGTCGCTGTCCATTCCTTGTTTAAACCCCAGAGCGCTGGCGGCAATCTGTATTAACTAGTTTTTAACCCCTAAACAACCATATTTTTTGAATGTAACATTATACATGTTTTTAGAATCATCCCGTTATATGAATACATTAATCTCAGACCTGTTAGATCAATTCTGCACATTTTTTTTTTTTTTTTTTTTTTGACTTAAAAATAAATCCTAACATTGCAGAAATGGTCTCCGAATTTTTGACATTAAAAAAATCAAAAAAAAAAATATTACCAATTAATTATGAATAATTATAGATTGCTCCATTGAAATGCATTGGACATCGCCAGGGAGCGACAGCTCATACCTGGCGCTGTGAGGGAATTTGCAGCGGCGCTGTTCGGTCCAGGCGGCTTCATGATGAATGCCGCGCTAGCCGTCGCTCTCGCCGGCGCTAGCCTCATTTTGCTTGATAAATGCGTCATTGTGACCGCCGCGGGCGTACTTGAGTCGGTAGTCGCCGTTAGCTGCCGCTACCTGGCGCTCGTCAGACACTACCTGGCGCTATCGCTTGATGAATAAGGGCATTAGTAACAGGACATTAATAAGTTACATTTATCAGATAAGGTCACCTGTATTCTTTTAAAGCTGGCCAGTAGTACATGATATAAATGTCTCTGACTACCCCCAAACTGGGATACTCTATCACGTATACCCAGGGATTGGCAGATGGCGCAACCAGGGATGGGCTTTATCATTTTTGGAGCCCAGTGAAAAATTGTGTCTGGGGCCCTAAATCAAAGATATTTATTGTATAAGCAGTAAGATGCTGCCGCTTCTGTGCGTTCTGCAGAGCAATTGCTTGGGTTGCGTGGTGGTTAAAGAGGAACATCAGGGAAAGGTTAAAACTTCCCCCAAACCTCAGCAATCTGCTGCCCCGGTTTTACCTGTTTTATCTTTCAGTGGTTTTTACTCACCTTGCCGGGACATCCATCTTCTGGGTCTCTCGGATTCTGGGTGACGCCATCTTGCATCTCATCAGGCCGATCTCGTGTCTGCACAGTGCCCATAAATGGGATGCAATGGAGCCGCCTAAATTCCGCAAGACTTCGCGGAGCTGCTAGACCGCTGTGGGACATTGATAAGCACCGCTAAGGCTTTTCAGTTATGGACAGCTAAAGGATGTGGATCGGGCTCTGAAGCAGCCGGATGTCACCGATGGGGGGGAGAAATCAACCCCTTTTAGGTCTTTTATTTTAGGTTTGATGTTTCTCTTTAAACACGCCGCTGGGCGCAACGGTACAGGGCACCATGATCCCGGGGACGCCAATAGGGCACCAGACTTGTGAAGTATTTTTTTCTATATAGAATTAACAATTGCATTCATTACACTCTTGTGTCCAACGTGTTTCTTCCACTTTTAACGTGAGCTTTTTCAGGGATAAATACATTTCATTGCGTTGCTAATATTGTTGTATATAATTTCTCCTGGTGATTGCTATGAAGAAGAGACAGCGTCAGAGGGAGAGACATCAGCCGCTTCTCACTCATAATGTCAACCATATCTATCTTTACCTATCCTGTAAAATCCTATGTTGTGATATATCAGAAGTTCCCCCCGAACTCGGCAGCTTGTGTTCTAATATCTAGGAGAAGAGTCTGCTAAGTAACAATACATCTCTTTTTTAAGAAATTTAAGATAATTTTGACTATACCGGGTTTTGTTCCGTGCTGCGGGGGCATGCCGTTTGGGATGCCCCACTGTTTGAAACCCCCAAGTTTGGCAGTAACAGCTTACCTCTTCCAGGTCCAATGGCGCATGGGCGGCTCTCGTTCAATTAGAGCTATTTACTGTGACTATGTCAATCGGAAAAGGGCTCTGATAGTCTGCAATAGGGAGCCCAAACAGGTGCATCTCCAGCAACGTGCGTGCTCCCGCTTCAACCTATATAAATGGCTGAGGCAGGAATGCTGGTTCAGCCCAAAGACGATGGGGGACAAAATATCAGAACGATTTCTCGAATTACTTAGGTATGGCAAACGGCACTGATTGGATAAGAGCCTGTGCATGTGCTGTTAGACGGGTTAGACGGAGATAGGTAAGCTGTGGACTTATAGGTAAAGTGGACCAAAACCCACCCTGGAGTCTATGAAACTGCCCCTCTGTGTCAAACCCCCCAGGTTGCCCGAAAACTGACCTATGTTCCCAGTCCGCCAGCGCGCTCGGATTAGCTCGCCTTAGACGAACTCTAGGACGAAGGGGCGGGAGCAGATCCGAGTGAGCTGACTGGACGAGAGGCAATAGGAAAGAGGAAGGGTAAATATTATCGGGCAACATGAGGGGTTTCACACAGTGGGGCATCCCCGATTGGGATGCCCCGGGGGGCAAGGACCAAAACCCAGGATAGTCAGGTTTTGGTCCACTTTAAAGAGGGATTTACACTATCCCTCAAACGCCCAATATGCATACCGCTTCCATGAACCCATAGTGACTGTGCCGGCTCTCCCCCAATCAAGTGTTCTTTGCCATGCATATTAATGAGCAGCATAGAACGAGCGGTAAGCATGCCCCAGGTCGCTTCTGTCCAGCCTAGCATACCTGCACCAGCCATTCAGATAGGCCCGTCTCAGAAACACATCGCCAGAAGGACCTGGGAGCTTTCACATTTCAGGGTTTTCCACTATTGTGTTTATACTATATATATGGCAAATTGGGATAGGTTGCTATACAGTATTGCAGACACTAGGTGGCACATGAACAATCATAGCTACAGCATGGCATTAAGCACACACACTCTCTCTACTTTGGGGTTATTTAAGAAGCGATAGCGGCAGGTAGTGCCTTATACTGGCAGGCAGCATCTGGTTAACGCCGGGTGCTGCACGCAAAACCACATTTATGAAGGTGAACTCGAACAGCGGCATGTAACATCCAATGTATTATTACAGGTGGCTCAGTGTATAGCGCCGGCGCTCTAGCTTCCAGAGTGCCAGGTATTACCTTTCGCTTACTGTAGCTTTCCCATACATTTCAATGACCGTTTATTTGCTTGTGTTTAAAGTGGACCATCACCCTCCGGTAATCGGCCCGGGAATCTATAAGATTCCCGGGCCGATCACCTCCCTCCCCGCGGTGAAACCCCCCCAAACCCCCTTACCTTGTCTTATCCGCCTCCCTCGCGCCCCTCTAGACGTGCGCGCGCCCGCGCCGGGCGTCTGTGAATGGCCGGCGCGGGCGCGCGCGCGTCAAGAGTGACGCGCGGGAGGCGGCGGCGGAGGATCCGCTTGTCCGCGGCTGTCAAACCGCTTGTCCGTCGGCGCTGGGAGCGGGGAGAGGTGAGTTTTTTGGGTGATTGGGGGGTTTCACACAGCGGGGCACCCCGATCGGGGGTGCCCCACCGAAGTGGACCAAGACCCAGGATAGTCAAAATCCTGGGTGTTGGTCCACTTTAAACAGCGTGTTTGACATTTTTTTTTTTTTGCTCAAATCATTGTGTGACGTCTCCTGGCTGCAAACAAACATTTTTAGAACTTTTTTTGAATTTTATATTTTTATGCAGCATTGTCATTACAGGTCTGGCACTAAAGTGTTATTGTCACAGTGTTAAAACAATGTCATTCCATGTGTTTTCGCTTTGTTACTGGTGGATATGTGTTCAAAAACAGACTTTAATCACACAGTGTCTGGTACTCTATGCTATAACGACCAGATTTACAGCGCCGACGCTGTGTGTGTGTCCTTTTTTGAAGTATGGTGTGGAGCACTGAACTGGCGCTACCTTTCGCTCCCTGCAGCGCTGTACTGGTGTTAGAGCACCCAACATACATCACATTTATCAATGCCGGCCAGGTTACTACAGCGACTGAGGCGCTCTGTTACAGCGCCTGATACCCGCTTACAGCGTATACTAGCGGTCGCTCTAAGCGCCGCTATACAGACGCTAATCTGCCAATACCTGGCGTTAGTAATGAATCAGCCTCTTTTTTTTTTCTGGACATGTGCAGTATTTTGCCAACTAAAAATATGGAGGCGCCTTTCGTGTTAACAAATTATGATCCTCGAAACTCGAAGCCACATCGGCAGCATTTTTGTTCATAAATAACGAACAAGTCTTGCGCTTTCGCCATCTACTCCAAAGGTTTCGAAGGCTTCCGAAGTGTTAACTATTGCGCCGGCGGTGGCGGCTGCACACCTCTGGCCCGCGCGATGGGTCAGATGACTTGTGACAATTATCGGAGAAAGCCAGCGAAAAGCAAGAGGCAGCTGTTTTCATCAGCTGTTCTCCTTGTAGAGCCAACCCTCTCCATGACCCGAGCGAAAGAGGAGGCGGTGCGGGGGGGCGTATGCGCAGAGACATAACATGACACCAACGAATCCCTACAAGGGCTAATGTTACAAATGAAAGTTTTATAAACGAGACAGGCTATACTTCAGCAAATCTCCACGTGGCCCTTTCCTTTTTTTTCCTCCTTTGTATTTAGTTTCCTATGTGACTGACATCTTGTACAACATCTCGTCTCAATGAGTTATTTGAACATTTCAATTCAGATTCAACACAAAGTTCTGAGTTATAGAGAGGTGGGGGCTAATTTACATAAGGCTATAGATTAAAGTGCCCCAAAACCCACAATGCAGTCCGGCAGGCTGATTCATTTACTAACGCCAGGTAGCGACAGATGAGCGTCTGTAGTGCGGATTTTAGAGCGACTGCTAGTAGTTGCTGTGCTCGGCTACGGTTCTTTGTTTCAGAGCGCCTCAGTCTCTGACCGGCATTGATGAATATGTTGTGTGAGTCGCAGTACTACGCTGTAGGGGAGCGAACGGTAGCGCCAGCTCAGTGCGACCGACTCACACCACATTCATCAAAAAAGCAGCCTCAAACATCGCCGGCGCTCAAAATCGAGTAGTTGTAGCCCACAGCGCCAGAGGCTGTGTGTTTAAAGTCTGTTTTTGAACATGTATCCGCTAGTAACAAAGCGAAAACATATGGAATGACATTGTTATTACATTGTAACATGAACACTTTAATACCAGACCTGTAAGGACAATTCAGCATAAAAATATTATTAATTAGAAAAGTTTTCAAAAATGTCATTTTCTAGCCCAGGATACATGTCATAAAGTTTTGAGATTTTATTAAAAAAAAAATTAGGATTGGGAAAGGGATTTAAGGATCGTCCATTGAAATCGCCAGGTAGAGCGCCAGGTAGCGAGAGGTAATACGTGGCGCTCTGCAAGGCTGAACGCCGGCGCTGTCCGCTGAGCCTGGGATAATGATGAATCGTACGCTACATGGCGTTGTTCCAGTCGCTCACCAGATTCGGCTTCAGAAATGTGGATTTTCGTGTCGTCTCCGGCATTCAACTGCCACTACCTGCCGCTACTGTCTGCTTACAAGGCACTACCTGGCGCTGGAGCTTCATGAATAAGGCCCTAAGAGTCACCAGGGCAGGCGTACTTGCCCCCCCCAGGGCATCCAGGTGCCTGACATGGGCACATTCCCTGCTAGAGGGATAGTGGGGATGCAGCAGCTGCATAGACCTTTACACCGGGAAAGAAGGTGCGTTTATGGGCGACCCGATTCACACACCCGATTCTGTATGCCCCGGGGGGGGGGGGGGGGGGAGGGAGGGGATCAATTGGCCTGGGAATCTTATAGATTCCTGGGCCAATCTCCCTGGGTTTTGGTCCACTTTAACGAAAAGCAGAAACCCTTTAAAAAACTATTCCCCAGCATCTTAAAAATATATATTTTATTATTAAAATTATATGGAAGCCGCCATCTTGTCTCAAAAGCATCACACACACTAAGGAGAGGAGAGCGGGGTAAAGTGCAGGGGATGGGGTTATAGCAGAGCTGGGGCAGGAAAAGGTCAGCAATCCCAGAATGCAGAGCGGCATAGTCAGAAGACACTTCCTGTCTGCAGGCAGCCTGAGACTGCATGGGCCATCATCTTGGATGTTTAAAGGTATAGAAAATGCAGTAGATGCAGGTAGGATGATTTTTAATGTGAGCAATCTGTATGTACAGGTTGTGGGAAACATATAAGATAGACTCTTATTCAGGGTGAAGGTCCGGATTAATGTGGGCAATCTGTATGTACAGGGTGGGGGAAACATATAAGATAGACTCTTATTCAGGTTGAGTGTCCGGATTAATGTGGGCAATCTGATTGTACAGGGTGGGGAAAATATAAGAGATAGACTCTTATTCAGGGTGAGGGTCCAGATTAATGTGGGCAATCTGTATGTACAGGGGGGGAAACATGTAAGATAGGCTCTTATTCAGGGTGAAGGTCCGGATTAATGTGAGCAATCTGTATGTACTGGGTGGGGGGAACATACAAGATAGACTCTTATTCAGGGTGAAGGTCCGGATTAATGTGGGCAATCTGTATGTACAGGGTAGGGGAAACATATAAGATATGCTGTTATTCAGGGTGAAGGTCCGGATTAATGTGAGCAATGTGTATGTACAGGGTGGGGGAAACATACAAGATAGACTCTTATTCAGGGTGAAGGTCCGGATTAATGTGAGCAATCTGTATGTACAGGGTGGGGGAAACACAAGATAGGCTCTTTTTCAGGGTGAAGGTCCGGTTTAAATATGAAATAGTACTGTAGTTACAAAAAAACTAAAAATCACTGCACTAGGGAGGGGGTGAAAAGTACACTTACAGTTTTAATATACTATTTTTTAATTATTTACAAGCCATGGTTATCTTCCAAAAATATAAAAAAGGAATGCAAAGTCATAAAAAGAGATTAACAAAGCAAAATGATATAAAATAATAAAAAGTCACCTTCTTTCCCAGTCCAATGGCACATGCGCAAGTGGAGGCCACATCCCCATTATCGCTTTAACAGAGCGTGTGCCTGTGCTAGGCCTTTGTGAATGGCTGGCATGGGCAAACTCCCTGTTAAAGGGTAGCAGGTGATGCGTCTGCCAGTGCGTGCGCACCTTAGACGAGCTCTAGGACGAAGAGGCGGGAGCGGATCCAAACGCACTGACTGGACGAGAGGGCTGCGCATGCGGCGTAGGACCGAGGAAGGGTGAGTGAGATCATGCAACCTGGGCGGTTTCACACAGCGCCCCCCCCCGATCGGGGTGCCCAGGAGGCAAAGACCAAAACCCAGGATAGTCAAAATCTTGGGCTTTGATCCCCTTTAAGGAGAGATTCCAGCCATGACTGAGCTCTTCTTCTTGCCCCATCGCTTGGTAAAGTACAGAGGCGACAGAGCTCAGAGAGACATATATTGGGATGGGCTATCTCTCCCTCCTTCTGAGACTATAACAAACAAGGTTTATTATTCGGAAAATCCTGCCGGCTCCTGGTGTGAGTTATATTGTTACAGCCAAGAAGCAGCTTGTTTATCCTAATTGTTTCTAATGTAATCAGCTGTTATTCATTGTAAAGCAGTCATGAGCCTACTATTGGAATGTAAATAGCTAAAAGATAGCTTACAGTGCAATGTGATGTGTGCACCATGCTGTGTGATGGATTGGACCCTGTGAAGTTTGTCTCCTCTGCAATTGCTCAGAAACTAAAGCCACCCGACATTTATCGCAGAGATTACCTCACAGGCCTTAGAAATATTGATGAGGTAACTCGCTGAAACGCGCTCTGATCAGACCATGGTCTTGATTCAAAAGAATTCTCACAGTAGTAAAAAATTCACTTTAAAGTGGACAAAAAGCTCAGAGAGTCATATATTGGGATGGGAGATTAAAATATTGGGATGGGCTATCTCTCCCTCCTTCTGAGACTATAACAAACAAGGTTAATCATTCTGAAAAGCCTGTTGGCTCCCTGGTGTGAGTTACATTGTTTTACATTGTTACAGCCAAGGACCAGCGGATTTATCCTAATTGTTTCTAATGTAATCAACTGTTATACATTGTAAAGCAGTCATGAGCCTACTATTGGAATGTAAATAGCTTACAGATAGCTTACAGTGCAATGTGATGTGTGCACCGTGCTGTGTGATGGATTGTCTCCTCTGTAATTGTTCAAAAACTAAAGCCTCCTGACATTTATCGCAGAGGTTACCTCACGGGCCTTAGAAATATTGATGAGGTAACTCGCTGGAACGCGCTTTTCAGACCATGGTCTTGATTCAAAAAAATTCTTACGGTAGTAAAAAATTTCATTTTAAAGTAGAACAAAAGCTCAGAGAGCCATATATTGGGATGGGAGGTTAAAATATTGGGATGGGCTATCTCTCCCTCCTGCTCAGACTATAACAAACAAGGTTAATCATTCTGAAAAGCCTGCTGGCTACCTGGTGTAAGTTACATTGTTTTACATTGTTACAGCCAAGGAGTAGCTTGTCTATCCTAATTGTTTCTAATGTAATCATTTGTTATACATTGTAAAGCAGTCATGAGCCTACTATTGGAATGTAAATAGCTCACAGATAGCTTACAGTGCAATGTGATGTGTACACCATGCTGTGTGATAGATTGGACCCTGTGAAGTTTGTCTCTGCTCAGAAACTAAAGCCACCCAACATTTATCGCAGAGATTACCTCACGGGCCTTAGAAATATTGATGAGGTAACTCACTGGAATCTATAAGATTCCCTGGCCGATTGATTTCCTTCCCCCCGTCTGTAGCGAGGCATTGAGATGAGCGTCTGTAGCGAGGCATTGAGAGCGACCGCTAGTAGTCGCTGTGCTCGGCCATGGTTCGCTGTTTCAAAGCATCTCGGTCGCTGGCCGGCATTGATAAATATATTGTGTGAGTCGCTCTAACACCAGTATAGCACTGTATGGGAGCGAACGGTAGCGCCAGCTCAGTGCGGCCGACTCACACCATATTCATCAAAAAAACAGCCCCAAACAGCGCCAGCGCGCTCAAAATCGGGTCGTTGTAGCCCAGAGCGCCAGAAGCTGTGTGATTAAAGTCTGTTTTTGAACATGTATCCATTAGTAACAAAGCAAAAACACGTGGAATTACATTGTTATTACATTGTGACATGAACACTTTAATACCAGACCTGTAAGGACAATTCTGCATAAAAATATTATAAATCAAAAAAGTTTTCAAAAATGACTTTAAATAGGCCAGAAGAGGTCACACAATTATTTGACAATTAAAAAAATAAAATAAAATAAAACCCTGTTTAAACAGTAGAAAAGGATCGTCCATTGAAATGTATGGTAGAGCGACAGATAGCGACAGGTAATACCAGGCGCTCTGGAAGGCAGAGCGCCGGTGGTATACACTGAGCTGTCTGTGATGATGAATCGGACGCTACGTGTCGCTGTTAGAGTCGCTCGCCAGATTCGCTTTGATAAATGTGGTGTTGCGTACAGCGCCCGGCGGTCACTGTTCGCTACCTGTCATTACCTGACGCTGCCAGTCGTTACCTGGCACTATGGCTTGATGAATAAAGCCCTTAGATGGCGTGATGTGATTGGATGAGCAGCCGCCCATGCTCCGTAGGGCCGGGAAGAGGTGAGTTGCACTCGGCTATCTGGGGGGTTTCACACACGGGGAAAGGACCAAAACCCAGGATAGTTAGTCAAAATCCTGGGTTTTGGTCCACTTTAAAGGAAAAAAGCCTGAGAATGTCACTGTTACTGAATCACCAGATAGGAATGCAATGAAAGTCAATGGCACTTTTTACTACAGTGTAAAAAAGAGTAAAAAATGCCATTGACTTTTATTGTTTTCCTAGTTGGTGATTCAGTAACAGTGAAATTCTCAGGCTTTTTTTCTCATTGGCAGGCTGATTCATCACTAACGCCAGGTAGCGACAGATGAGCGTCTGTAGCAGGCATTTCAGAGCACCCGCTAGTAGCTGCTGTGCTCGGCGGTGGGTCGCTAGTTCAGAGCGACTCAGTCGCTGTGCAGCAATGATGAGTCGCAATGAGGAGTCGCTATTTGACCAGTACAGCGCTGTATGGGAGCACATGTTAGCGACTGGTCAGTGCGACCGACTCACAACATTAACAAACATCCTCACAAAACTCTGGCGCTGAAAAATGCTTCTCAAAAGCCCAGAGCGCCGGAGGCTGTGTGATTAAAGTCTGTTTTTCAGCATGTATCTACCAGTAACAAAGCGAAAACAGAGGGAATGACATCGTTATAACATTGTGACATGAACACATTAATGCCAGACCTGTAATGTCAATTCTGCATAAATATATAAAACATGAAAAATATTTGAAAAAATTGCTTTTTCTATACGAGAATAGGTCACAACATTATTTGAGATTTTAATAAAAAAAAGAAAAAAAACAAAAACCCTGTTTAAAGTGGACCAACACCCAGGGTTTTGACTATCCTGGGTTTTGGTCCACTTCGGTGGGGCACCCCGATCGGGGTGTGAAACCCCCCAGAAAGGCCCGAAAACTCACCTCTCCCCGCTCCCACGTGACCGCTGCAGCCAATCCCCACCGACAGACAAGCGAGAAGCAGCGCCGGACAAGCAGAGCGCGTCCACCGCCGCCTCCCGCGCGTCCCTCTTACAGGGAGCGCACCCGCGCCGGCCATCCACAAACGGCCCGCGCGGGAGCGCGCCCTGCTAGAGGGACGCGCGGGAGGGGCGGACGTGCATGCGCCACTGGAACGTGGAAAAGGTAGGATTGCGGGCTTCCTGGGGGGTTTCACCCCGCGGGACATCCCGATTTCGGATGCCCCGCGGGGAGGGATCTTATAGATTCCCGGGCCAATCCCTCCTGGGTGTTGGTCTGCTTTAAAGAGAAGAAAAGGATCGTCCATTGAAATGTATGGGAGAGCGACAGGTAGCGAGAGGTAAGACGTGGCTCTGCAAGACTGAATGCCGACACTGTACGCTGAGGCTGGGATAATGATGAATCGGACGCTACACGGCGTTATCCCAGTCGCTCAACAGAATCTGCTTGATAAACGTGTAATTGCGTGCCGTGTCCAGCATTCACCTGTCGCTACCTCTCGTTTACAAGGCGCTACCTGCCGCTATCCCTTCATGAATAAGGGCCATAGTGAATTTTTTTTACTACTATGAGAATCTTTTTCAACTCTTATTGCATCGAGGCCTATGCTTTTGAACAGTTGCTATGGCAACAGCCAATCTACCTCAGCCAAAGAGGAGCTGCCAGTCATAGTCAGAGTGCAGCACATTGGGAAATTCCCACTCAGAGCCACAGTGCATTGTGGGTAGAGGAAGTTGTGAGGTAAAATGTGTTGCTGCGTTCTTGTCACGGTGGCAATGGGGGTGTTGCAGAGGGTGACAGTGATATAAATACAGGCACCCTGTTATTATTTCGCCCCCCCCCGATAGTTTTGGCAATAGGGAGAAGGGTTAGAGCTGATTTAAAGCTGAACTCTGCCCAGAAATGTGTCTCATGAGGGGCACCTGTTCACTAGTTTCAGGTTCCTACGGTGGTCACATGTGGTGCCGCATCCCCACTCTGCGTGGTCTGAAAGATGGCGGATCCCCCATAATTGGGCAAAATGACTTACCACGTGCATGCTCCCACTGGTGGAACTAGAAGGAAGCGATAGAGTAAAGCGTAAAGTATTTCTGCTTGTTTTTGGGTGCTTCTTTAATGTTTAAACTGGAGCACATTGATTTTTGGTCTGGTCACAACTATCTGGCAAAGCCTTGTTGCCTTCTGTGACCTATATAATTTTGCCATAAATTTAAACCGGACCAACAGCCTGGCACAGTTGGAAAAGAAAGGTAGCGGCCATTTTGGAGCCTCCTCTCCCAACTTACGTGGATTCATTGCTAACGCCAGGTATCGGCAGATGAGCGTCTGTATAGCAGCGCTTAGAGCGACCGCTAGTAGACGCTGTAAGCTGGTATCGGGTGCTGTAACAGTGCACCTCAGTCGCTGTAGTAAACTGGCCGGCATTGATGAATGTGATGTATTTTGGGAGCTCTAACAACAGTTCTACACTGCAGGGAGCAAGAGGTAGCGCCAGCTCAGTGCGACCAACTCTCGGTGCTCCACACCATACTTATCAAAAAAGGACACACACATAGCGTCAGACGCTGTGTGATCAAAGTCTGTTTTTGAGCACATTTACAACAGTAACAAAGCGAATACACATGGAATGACATTGTTTTAACACTGTGACATTAACACTTTAATGGCAGACCTGTAATGACAATTCTGCATAAAAATATAAAAAGTCCAAAAAGTTTCTAAAAGTGTTTGCAGCCAGGAGACGTCACACAATGATTGGAGCAAAAAATAAATAAAAAATGTCAAACACGCTGTTTAAACACAACTAATGAAAGCCCATTGAAATGTATAGGAGAGCAACAGTGAGCGAAAGGTAATGCCTGGCACTCTTGAAGCTAGAGCGCCGGCACTATACACTGAGCCGCCTGTAATAATACATGTGACGCTACATGGCACTGTTATAGTTTCTCACCAGATTTGCTTTCATAAATGTGGTTTTGCCTACAGCGCCCGTCGTTCACCAGACGCTGCCTGCCGCTACGAGGCACTACCTGGCGCTATCCCTTCATGAATAACCCCCCTAACTGACAATGCACAGTAAAAGAAAGCCCAGAAGCACTTCCTGTTTGCAGGTAGCTTGCAAGTCCATGAACCACCATATTGTTTTTAAAATTGACCCCAGCAGGAGTTAGAAAAAGGTAATTTTTTGGGGCAGCAATCTAGATTACCCCGGGGAGGGATGCATAGGAGCACTGTTTATTGTATTGGTCTGGTTTTAGTAATTTTTGACTGTTGGTTAGCTTTAGGGTGGACTAAAAGCTTTGACTGGCCTTGGAGTCCAAAAGACTCCAGGGCCGGCTGATTTCCTATCCCAGTCTCATCCTGATTTGGGATGTCCCTCTGTGAGATCTCCAGTATAGTCATCTCGCAGCCAACTCCAATGCACATGCGCGGGCCGCATCCCCAGCAATTCTGGGCTGATGTACACTCCATTCAGATTGGCTGGGCGCAGGAGTGCGTGTGTCAGCCGCAGAGAAACCAGGGATATGCTGTCTATGGCGAGCGTGAATTAATATGCATTGCCATAAAGTGCTGATGACGGACAAGAGCACACACATGCACTATTGACAGTGGCGGTAAAGGGCAGGCTGATTTATCGTTAACGCCAGGTAGCGACAGATGAGCGTCTGTAGCAGGCATTTTCAGAGCGCCCGCTAGTAGTTGCAGTGCTCGGCCATGAGTCGCTAGTTTATAGCGACTCAGTCGCTGTTCAGTAATGTTGAATACATTGTGAGGAGTCGCTATTTGACCAGTACTGGCGCTGAAAAATAGTTGTTTGAAGCCCAGAGCGCAGGAGGCTGTGTGTTTAAAGTGGACCAACACCCAGGATTTTGACTATCCTGGGTGTTGGTCCACTTAGGTGGGGTGCCCCGCTGTTTGAAACCCCCCGATCGCCGCAAAAACTCACCTCTCCCCGCTCCCACGTGACCTCGTCCGGCCAATGACAGTGCTCAGAGCAGCTCTGGTATGCGCGTCCAAAGCCGCTTGGACGCGCATACCAGAGTGCTGTCATTGGCTGCGTCTCTCGCTTCCCTCTAACAGGGAGCGCGCCTGCGCCGGCCATTCACAAAACGGCCGGCGCAGGAGCGCGCCCTGTTAGAGGGAAGCGAGAGACGCGGCCGCGTCTCGCGCATGCGCCGTTGGATCGCCGGTAAGGTGAGGATTGTGAGCCTCCTGGGGGGTTCCTCCCCGCGGGACATCCCGATTTCGGATGCCCCGCGGGGAGGGATCTGATCGGTCCGGGAATCTTATAGATTTCCGGGCCGATCCCCCCTGGGTGTTGGTCCACTTTAAATAAGGGCCTAAATGTGACAGGGCCCTGGTGTAAACATTTTTAACTTTTAAACGCGAACTACATACCTCCCAAGTGTCCCTGATTTGGAAGGACTGTCCCTCTTTTGAGTCCATGTCCCCGTCCCTTGTTGTTCGTATTTGGCCCTCTTTGAGGTATAACATGCAGATGCGACCACATCCTTGCTGGGTCTCACGGTCCTTCATAGTTCATGTCTTTGTGTGTGCTGGGCATTGTAGTCCTCCACAGTTTGTGTCTTTGTATTGGACCCACTGCCCTTCCAGTGCCTTAGCTGTTGTGTGTCTTGGTCCCACGACCCTTAAAGCGGACCTTCACTCTGAATAAGAGTCTATCTTATATGTTTCCCACACCTGGTACATACAGATTGTCCACATTAAAAGTCATCCTACCTGCATCTACTGCATGTTATGAGCCTTTAAACATCCAAGATGGCGGCTTATGGAAGCCGCCATCTTATCAGGCAGCCTGCAAACAGGAAGTGCCTCCTGACTGTGCTGCTCTGCATTCTGGGACTGCTGACCTTTACCTGACCCCAGCTCTGCTCTGTCTGAGCAAAGCACAGCTATAACCCGCCCCCCTGTACCTTATCCCACTCTCCTCTCCTCAGTAAGTGTGATGCTTCTGAGTCAAGATGGCGGCGCCCGTATCCTAAATTCCTGAACAGAGTTGCAGCCCAGTGGGGGAAAGAATAATTAGTTAGTGACTAAAAACGTAAAATATATTAATTTTAGATGCTGGGGAACTGTTTATTAAGAGTTTGGGCTTTTCATTAAATCACGCTGAAGGTCCGGTTTAATTGTTGGTCCTATAGCCTGCACTGGGGCCCAGGCCGCCATACAGAGCACTGGGGCCCAGCTCCGCCATAGCCAGCACTGGGACCTAGCTCCACCATAGACAGCACTGGGGCCCAGCTCTGCTATAGCCAGCACTGGGACCTAGCTCTGCTATAGCCAGCACTGGGACCTAGCTCTGCTATAGCCAGCACTTGGACCTAGCTCTGCTATAGCCAGCACTGGGACCTAGCTCTGCTATAGACAGCACTGGGGTCTGGCTCTGCTATAGACAGCACTGGGACCTAGCTCTGCTATAGCCAGCACTGGGACCTAGCTCTGCTATAGACAGCACTGGGACCTAGCTCTGCTATAGACAGCACTGGGGTCTGGCTCTGCTATAGACAGCACTGGGACCTAGCTCCACCATAGACAGCACTGGGACCTAGCTCTGCTATAGACAGCACTGGGGCCTAGCTCTGCTATAGACAGCACTGGGACCTAGCTCTGCTATAGACAGCACTGGGGCCTAGCTCTGCTATAGACAGCACTGGGGCCTAGCTCTGCTATAGCCAGCACTGGGACCTAGCTCTGCTATAGACAGCACTGGGGTCTGGCTCTGCTATAGACAGCACTGGGACCTAGCTCTGCTATAGCCAGCACTGGGACCTAGCTCTGCTATAGACAGCACTGGGACCTAGCTCTGCTATAGACAGCACTGGGGCCTAGCTCTGCTATAGACAGCACTGGGACCTAGCTCTGCTATAGACAGCACTGGGGCCTAGCTCTGCTATAGACAGCACTGGGGTCTGGCTCTGCTATAGACAGCACTGGGACCTAGCTCTGCTATAGCCAGCACTGGGACCTAGCTCTGCTATAGACAGCACTGGGACCTAGCTCTGCTATAGACAGCACTGGGGTCTGGCTCTGCTATAGACAGCACTGGGACCTAGCTCCACCATAGACAGCACTGGGACCTAGCTCTGCTATAGACAGCACTGGGGCCTAGCTCTGCTATAGACAGCACTGGGACCTAGCTCTGCTATAGACAGCACTGGGGCCTAGCTCTGCTATAGACAGCACTGGGGCCTAGCTCTGCTATAGACAGCACTGGGACCTAGCTCCACCATAGACAGCACTGGGGCCCAGCTCTGCTATAGCCAGCACTGGGACCTAGCTCTGCTATAGACAGCACTGGGGCCTAGCTCCACCATAGACAGCACTGGGGCCCAGCTCTGCTATAGCCAGCACTGGGACCTAGCTCTGCTATAGACAGCACTGGGACCTAGCTCTGCTATAGACAGCACTGGGGTCTGGCTCTGCTATAGACAGCACTGGGACCTAGCTCTGCTATAGACAACACTGGGACCTAGCTCTGCTATAGACAGCACTGGGGCCTAGCTCTGCTATAGACAGCACTGGGGCCTGGCTCTGCCTTAGACTGCACTGAGGCCCAGCTCTGCTATAGCCAGCACTGGGACCTAGCTCTGCTATAGCCAGCACTGGGACCTAGCTCTGCTATAGACAGCACTGGGACCTAGCTCTGCTATAGACAGCACTGGGACCTAGCTCTGCTATAGCCAGCACTGGGACCTAGCTCTGCTATAGCCAGCACTGGGACCTAGCTCTGCTATAGCCAGCACTGGGACCTAGCTCTGCTATAGACAGCACTGGGGCCTAGCTCTGCTATAGACAGCACTGGGGCCTGGCTCTGCCATAGACTGCACTGGAGCCCGGCACCGCCATAGCCTGCACTGAGGCCCAGCTCTGCTATAGCCAGCACTGGGACCTAGCTCTGCTATAGACAGCACTGGGACCTAGCTCTGCTATAGCCAGCACTGGGACCTAGCTCTGCTATAGCCAGCACTGGGACCTAGCTCTGCTATAGACAGCACTGGGGCCTGGCTCTGCCATAGACGGCACTGGGGCCTGGCTCTGCCATAGACGGCACTGGAGCCCGGCACCGCCATAGCCTGCACTGGGACCTAGCTCCGCCATAGACAGCACTGAGGCCCAGCTCTGCTATAGCCAGCACTGGGACCTAGCTCTGCTATAGCCAGCACTGGGACCTAGCTCTGCTATAGCCAGCACTGGGGCCTGGCTCTTCCATAGACTGCACTGGAGCCCGGCACCGCCATAGCCTGCACTGGGACCTAGCTCCGCCATAGACAGCACTGAGGCCCAGCTCTGCCATAGCCAGCACTGGGACCTAGCTTAGATGCTGGGGAACTGTTTATTAAGAGTTTAGGCTTTTCATTAAATCACGCTGAAGGTCCGGTTTAATTGTTGGTCCTATAGCCTGCACTGGGGCCCAGGCCGCCATACAGAGCACTGGGGCCCAGCTCCGCCATAGCCAGCGCTGGGACCTAGCTCCACCATAGACAGCACTGGGGCCCAGCTCTGCTATAGCCAGCACTGGGACCTAGCTCTGCTATAGACAGCACTGGGGTCTGGCTCTGCTATAGACAGCACTGGGACCTAGCTCTGCTATAGACAGCACTGGGGCCTAGCTCTGCTATAGACAGCACTGGGACCTAGCTCTGCTATAGACAGCACTGGGGCCTAGCTCTGCTATAGACAGCACTGGGGCCTGGCTCTGCCATAGACTGCACTGGAGCCCGGCACCGCCATAGCCTGCACTGAGGCCCAGCTCTGCTATAGCCAGCACTGGGACCTAGCTCTGCTATAGCCAGCACTGGGACCTAGCTCTGCTATAGACAGCACTGGGACCTAGCTCTGCTATAGCCAGCACTGGGACCTAGCTCTGCTATAGCCAGCACTGGGACCTAGCTCTGCTATAGCCAGCACTGGGACCTAGCTCTGCTATAGACAGCACTGGGACCTAGCTCTGCTATAGACAGCACTGGGGCCTGGCTCTGCCATAGACTGCACTGGAGCCCGGCACCGCCATAGCCTGCACTGAGGCCCAGCTCTGCTATAGCCAGCACTGGGACCTAGCTCTGCTATAGCCAGCACTGGGACCTAGCTCTGCTATAGACAGCACTGGGGCCTGGCTCTGCCATAGACTGCACTGGAGCCCGGCACCGCCATAGCCTGCACTGAGGCCCAGCTCTGCTATAGCCAGCACTGGGACCTAGCTCTGCTATAGCCAGCACTGGGACCTAGCTCTGCTATAGACAGCACTGGGACCTAGCTCTGCTATAGCCAGCACTGGGACCTAGCTCTGCTATAGCCAGCACTGGGACCTAGCTCTGCTATAGACAGCACTGGGGCCTAGCTCTGCTATAGACAGCACTGGGGCCTGGCTCTGCCATAGACTGCACTGGAGCCCGGCACCGCCATAGCCTGCACTGAGGCCCAGCTCTGCTATAGCCAGCACTGGGACCTAGCTCTGCAAAAGACAGCACTGGGACCTAGCTCTGCTATAGCCAGCACTGGGACCTAGCTCTGCTATAGCCAGCACTGGGACCTAGCTCTGCTATAGACAGCACTGGGGCCTGGCTCTGCCATAGACGGCACTGGGGCCTGGCTCTGCCATAGACGGCACTGGAGCCCGGCACCGCCATAGCCTGCACTGGGACCTAGCTCCGCCATAGACAGCACTGAGGCCCAGCTCTGCTATAGCCAGCACTGGGACCTAGCTCTGCTATAGCCAGCACTGGGACCTAGCTCTGCTATAGCCAGCACTGGGACCTAGCTCTGCTATAGACAGCACTGGGGCCTGGCTCTTCCATTGACTGCACTGGAGCCCGGCACCGCCATAGCCTGCACTGGGACCTAGCTCCGCCATAGACAGCACTGAGGCCCAGCTCTGCCATAGCCAGCACTGGGACCTAGCTCCAACATAGACAGTATTGGGGCTCAGCTCCGCTATAGATAGCACTGGGGCCTGGCTCCGCCATAGACAGCACTGGGGCCCATCTCTGCCACAGCCTGCACTGGGGCCCAGCTCCAGCATAGCCTGCACTCTGGCCCAGACCATCTGTTCGTGTCTTGTGTACATCTGCCCTGTGTTTCCCTTCCCCATGTCTGCGTCCACCAAGAGACTACAACTCCACCTTCAAGAGCACTGTTGAAGAACTGGGTGGTTACAGGTTCTCCGTCGAGTACCAGACCTCCCACGCCCCGGGTGGTCAGCAGCTTTCCTCTGGTGGTGTTGACGGGTTTGTCCTCTGTCCTCTATGTACCTAGTCCTGTATTCCGCTGTCCAGTCACCTTACCAAGTTTCAGACCCCCTTCCAGGATGTCCGGTCCATGGCCTCCAGGGAGGAATTAACTGCTTGGCTGAGAGCCACCTTCCTGTCCTGAGTCCCGTTCCCTAAACTAGGTAATTCCGCTTCCAGGATGTGCTGCCGCTTAATTCGCCTGGGCGGAGCAGTAAGTATAACTTTGATGTGTAAAATGAGCTTTTGTAATTTCAACTTACAAAAAAACGTGTGATGTGTGAAAATTAACCCCCACACGCAATGGGGGATTTTTTTATAGATGCGGTTCCATTATTTTTCCAATGAAGTAAGGCTATATTTTTGAGAATTCCTGCAAGATTCGTGTCTTGTACCTAGTCGCAGACTGGGGCCCAAAGTCAGCCCGGGAGTTAAATGGTCCCCAGCTAGGCCATGACCACCCTAACATCCCGCAATGTGCCTCCTGGGCCAGTCAACAAGTACATTCCAAGGCTAAGGCTATACTATTGCCAGGACAGATAATGGCCAGAGTGCATATGGACACTCCTAATAGCATACCTCCCAAATGTCCCTCATTTGGAGTTCATGTCCCCCTGTCCCTCGTTGGCCTCATTTGTCCCTCTTTGAGGTGTCACATGCAGATTCAATAAATGATTAATTCACCTATTCATTGTGTATATATTGCTGTAACATCTTAACTAAAATGTATAGAATGTCAAAGTCAAGGCAGCAGGAGAAAGGGGTATTATTCTTTACCTCTATCTTCTGGCGTTTTGCTAGTTGTCTGACTCGCTTTCTTGGTAAATGTGCCCTCCGCTCTGCTAATAGATGAAAATATGTGAAACCATACTGCGATCAGTAGATCTGAGGGCTGGGTTAAAGTTATACTAAAGGCGAGCGCCCGACTGTTGTCCCATTGTCTCGGGCTACAAATTCCACTGTCCTAAACTTCAATTCGTTTTCTAAAAGACGAGCATTGGAGATGCAGAGAAAAAATGAAGAGAAACCGTGTTTGTGCCAACAGCAATGTTGGCACAGCTTCTTTCCCGATCCAGTGGCCAACAGCAGGCGCATCCTCGCTATCCCTTCAGCAGGGCATGTGCCCATGCCAAGCATTTGTGAATTGTCCGCTTGCCTTAGACGAGCTCTTGGAGGAAGTGGCGGAAGCAAATCTGAGCGCGCTGACTGGACGGGGACTGGGGAAGGGTGAGTGCGATCGAACGATCTGGGGGGTTTCATACAGCAGGGCATCCCTGATAGGGGTGCCCTGGGGGCAAGAGCAAAAACCCAGAATAGATCCAAATCCTGGATTTTGGTCCACTTTAATAAGGTAGAAGAAGATACAGTGGCATGGGTGGGTATGGCCCTCCTACATGATGCTGAGGATATAACACTGGGGGTAGCTCGAGTGGGGGGTTTAAATGGGAGCTGGAGAAATAGTCTAGGGAGACAGGGAGTGGACCGGGGGGGGGGTGGACCGGGGGGGGGGGGGGGGTTTGGTTAAAAACAGCAGCTGTCTCAAATCAGCGTGGTTCACTGGGAATTCACCCTGGTCTCCCTATGGCCAGTCTACCCCTGCTTGTACCCAATGTGCCAGTTATCGTTTAAAGTGGACCAACACCGAGAGGTGATCGGCCCGGAAATCTATAAGATTCCCGGGCCGATCACCTCCCACCCCGCGGGACATCCGAGATCGGGATGTCCCGCGGGGTGAAACCCCCCCAGACACCCCAAATCGCTTACCTGATCTTCGTCTGCGAATGGCCGGCGGGGGCGCGCGCGCGCCGAAAGTGACGCGAGGGAGGCGGCGGCAGCCGCTTGGACGTTCCTGATCCCCGCCTGGACGTTGGTGGGGATTGGACCGTCCAGTCACGTGGGAGCGGGGACAGGTAAGATTTTGGGGCTTTCTGGGGGGGTTTCACACAGCGGGGCACCCCCGATCGGGGTGCCCCGCCGAAGTGGACCAAAACCCAGGATAGTCAAAATCCTGGGTGTTGGTCCACTTTAAGATTAATGTCAGTGAAACCACATTGGGAGATTATTTTTTCTTAAAAACATCTGAATAATGTGTTAGACCAGGACGATGAGATTCAGAGGTCTCCTTGCTATAGATCAGAATATGAATGCACTACTTTTGGCGGGCCCGACTCTTTTAATAGTCTTAATTTGTTTGCCTTTTTCGCTTGTTCTTTCCATTTGCGTCCAATTTACTCCATGCATTGCTGGTTTGTAGAGTTTACTAATTAATTCCCTTTTATCAGCGGCAAGGTTTTCATTATTCCCAGTAATAGATTCAAACGTAAAAAAAACTGGTCACTTAATTTAGTCTTTTGCATGTAAACTGTCTCTGTCCTAAAATGAAAATACTCTTCTGAGACAAGGGACATAAAAACAGCGGATTAAACGCCGGGCATTTGGGAACCGTGTATTTTATGTATAGAACTATTAGAAATAATTAAACATTTACTATACTTTTTGTCTTTGTCCAATAATGGTGCGCGTGTGTATTTTGTGTTCTTCGCGGCTAACTTTGGTGCCGGGCACGAGCCATGCCAATGCATCTTTCTATAGTGTTTATAGGTGGGCAGTTTGGGACTGAGGTGTCTGGGGCCCACCCCCCACCTTTAGATGCAAGTATTACTGGCTTATATTCAGGGCTCAAGCACAGGAACATTGTGTCAGACTGTATTGTCTGGGGATGCCACAAATACATAGGTTAGGTTTTGATGATGAAGACCCTTAAAGGGGCATCTGGAACCAGGGGTCCACTGGAGGAAAAATCCTGGTAACCCTATGGGCCAATCCAAGCCTGGTTGTGCAGGATCTTTGCATTTAGAAAAGATGGCCAAGGCATTTAGAATTGGCACGGATTGGTTACCGCAAACATAAAAAGCGTCGCCTGACCAATCACTGGTCTCTGTTCAGGGTGCCGTCTACAACTATAGCAGGGGGCTATATGTGCCATCTCAGCACTCGGTTGCCCCCCACAACTTGTGGGCAAAATGGATGTCACCTGAGGCCGTGGAGGCCTAAGTATTGCCAAGGCACGCTGAACTGCAGGACCAGTTATTTGTTAAGATGCACACCCTGGCTGATTCAGGAGCTTTGGATATAGCTTTAAGAGCTGTAAAGGGATAATTTGCATGGGTCGGCCTACTGCAAGGGATTATGGGAGAATTTCCATTTTCCTTGTATGCCCACCTGTATTAGGAAAGCACTCTATGCCTTGTGCCTTTAAAAGAGGGATTTTAAATCCCTTTAACATGGACAAAAAACCCACGGAGAACGATTGCCTCGCCCGGGGCATCCAAGATCGGGATGCCCCCTTGTGTGAATCTCCCCCAGGTAACCCATAAACTCACCTTCTTTTCCGGTCCAACAGCACATGTGCGAGCCATGCCTGCATCCCCACTATCCCTCTAGCAAGGCACGTGCTAGCACCAGGCATTTGTGACTTTGGGTCTCTCCCTAACCAGGCTTATGATGATGTTCTGGCACTCCAAACCTTACCCCCTATGAAAATACTGTGCAACAGCTTACAGCTTTTCTCTGTATGTGATCAGCATCTATATTGCTAGGCTAATGTTGTTTACATTTATGAAAGTAGATGGTGCTGTTACATATATCTATGTGTAGTACATTCTCTGCTGCATGTTGTTTTCCTGCACATTCAGGTGATCTCTATGACTATATTGTGTTATCCACCATATAAGGTGACATTCTTATAGTGCATGCATGCTCTAGTAAAGCCAGTTTCTGTTACACCACAAATGTCTATCTGGAGTTGCTGCACCCAGCACTCACACTCTACAATACTAAGGCCCTTATTTATCACGGGCTAGCGCCAGGTAGTGTCTGACGAGCGCCAGGTAGCGGCAGCTAACGGCGACTACCGACCCGGCGACGGTCACAATGACGCATTTATCAAGCAAAATGAGGCTAGCGCCGGCGAGAGCGACGGCTAGCGCGGCATTCATCATGAAGCCGCCTGGACCGAACAGCGCCGCTGCAAATTCCCTCACAGCGCCAGGTATGAGCTGTCACGCCCTGGCGATGTCCAATGCATTTCAATGGAGCAATCTATAATTATTCCTAATTAATTGGTATTAATTTTTTTTTTTTTAATGTCAAAAATTCGGAGACCACTTCTGCAATGTTAGGATTTATTTTTAATTAAAAAAAAAATTAAAAAAAAATTTGTGCAGAATTGATCTAACAGGTCTGAGATTAATGTATTCATATTACAAAATGATTATAAAAACATGTATAATGTTACATTCAAAAAATATGGTTGTTTAGGGGTTAAAAACTAGTTAATACCCATCGCCGCCAGCGCTCTGGGGTTTAAACAAGGAATGGACAGCGACAGCACATTCGGAGCGTGATTTGTTAATGAATATGAAGCTAGCCGTTCGCTCTGGCCATTCGTTGTCAGGCGCTCACATACAACGCTGAACCTGTGAAACAGCGACCCCCCAGCCCGTATTCAACATTACCGCACACCGACTGAGTCGCTGTCATCAAGCTAATGCCGGCCAAGCACAGCGAATACTGGCTGGCGCTGAAAAAATCACGCTACAGTCGCTCATCTGGCGCTACCTGGCGATATTAATGAATCGGCCTCCCACTCTAACCTTGTGCTGTTAAGGGTCAAACGTGTAGAAGTGAATGGTGACATATTTTCTCATACGCTGTTTCAGAGCATTGCACACCCTGACTGATCCAGGTGCTTTGGATATTGCTTTAGGAGGTGTAAAGGGATCACTTGGTCCTCTCAGTCGTCTCTAAAGCGCCCCCCCCCCCCCCAATAGGTTTGCTGCTTGAGTACTCCCAGGTTGTGCCAGTGGTTTCTTGGCACAGATGACAAAGCAGCACACATGCTGGAGCACAGTCAAAACGTAGCAGAGGTCGAGAAGCAGAGAAATCAATGCAAAGCCAAAAGTCATCAGCTGGCAGAAAACAAGAGTAATCCAGTAGACTAGGGCCCTTATTTAAGAAGGGATAGCGTCAGGTAGCGCCTGGTTAATGAGAGGTAGCGACTGATAGCGACTGGTCAACGCCGGACACGGCACGCAATTACACATTTATCAAGCAGAATCTGTTAAGCGGCTGGAATAGCGCCATGTAGCGTCTGATTCATCATTTTCACAGCCTCAGCGAACAGCGCCAGCGTTCAGCCTTGCACAGCGCCAGGTATGACCTCTCGCTACCTGGCGCTCTCCCATACATTTCAATGGACGATCCTTTTCTTCTCTTTAAACGAGTTTTTTTTTTTTCAAAAAAATCACAAATAATTCTTTGACCTCTTCTGGCATTGAAAAAGCAGTTTTTTCATAATTTTTTCATTTTTGAAATATTTCCTCAAAAATGACATTACAGGTCTGGCATTAAAGTGTTCATGTTACAATGTTGTTACAATGTTATTCCATATGTTTTCGCTTTGTTACTAGTTGATAGATGCTTGAAAACAGACTTTAAACACACCGCCTCCTGCGCTCTGGGCTTCAAACAACTATTTTTCAGCGCCAGAGATTTGTGAAGCTGTTTTTTTGCTGAATATGGTGTGAGTCGGTCGCTATGAGCAGTCGCTACCATGCGCTCCCATACAGCGCTGTACTGGTCAAATAGCGACTCCTCACAATGTATTCAACATTACTGAACAGCGACTGAGTCGCTATAAAGTAGCGACTCACGGCCGAGCACTGCGACTACTAGCGGGCGCTCTGAAAATGCCTGCTACAGGCGCTCATCTGTCGCTACCTACCGCTAATGATGAATCAGCCTCTAGGAGTGTCAAACCCACTCGTGAAGGGTCAGGTCATGTTTTGTGGATCATTACATTGCCTGCTCTATAGCTCTGTCTGAACACTAATTTGGAGATCCACAAAACATGGCCTGTTGCCGCCCCTTCAGGAGGGGGACTGACACCTGTGCAGTGGACAATTGCAAACGTTCATTGGTAGCAAGAGTTCAATGGTAAATAAAGAGCCTGATTTATCAAGGGTCAGCACCATTCAATTCCACTCAGCGCCAATACTTTTGCACCACAAATAAAAAATAGGCAGCACCAATGTGGCCGCCAGCCTGCGTTTAATTTAACACTAGCGCCGTACAGATCGCAGCACTGGGTGCTCTGGTCTAAGCTGCGCCGGTTTATAGTGGCACTGTAGTTTAATCCTATAGAGCACAATGTGCAGAAATGTGTTGACGTGTTTTATGCTTCTAAATAATATTTACACACATTTGTTTGAAAAGAACTTGCATTGTAACTTGTCAATAATGTAACACAGGACTTAGATGTTGCCAAATGTCATTTGATTATTTTGATTTTCTTGTAAAATTGTTTTTCCTGCCTTTTTTTGCTTTCCAATGTATAATTTGGACAACAACTAAAACGAAGCCTAAATGCACTTTAAAGTTGCTCCCTTTTGTCCCCAGCAGTGATATCCTGTAAGTGTAATGATGAAACGCTGACCAGCGCCAATATTTTCAGCATGCCAAAAATAAGTAAATACACTGTGCAGCACCAAATAGGCTACGGTATAAAGTGGCACTTACTGGCGCTGTTTTAACCGGCAGTCGGTTCCAACAGACAATGACACAGGCTGGCCAATACCCCATCTAATAATTTACCATCGACCACGGTGACTCCCAGCACCATTTCGTCCAAATAGCAGCGCCAATAAAGAAAAAGATGCAGATGCTCAAAAAATGGCGCTGTGCAGCAAAATGACGCTAAACTGCACAGTTCATAAATAAGGCCCATAGTCTAAAAGATGCAGGTAGATCTTCTGCCACAGTGAATGCGTGCAGCAATCAAAGCTAAAGGTGCCCCAACCAAATATTAGCGTGTGAGACCTTTCATTGGCCAGGCAAGCTGTCCTGTACTAAGCAGACTGTTAAGAATAAATTACATAAAAATACTGCACAATCTTACAAAATGTTATCTTTATAAACTAATCAAATTCGGTCATTGCTCGACGAGTGGAACTATTATTCCAAATATAGGGGAGAAAACTGCCATTCATTTTCATTGTCTACGGGCAGGCTGATTCATTACTAACGGCAGGTAGCGACATATGAGCGCCCGTAGCGAGGATTTCAGAGAGACCGCTAGTATTCGCTGTGCTCGGCCATGGTTAGTTGTTTCAGAGCGCCTCAGTCGCTGGCCGGCATTGCTGAATATGTTGTGTGAGTTGCAGTACTACGCTGTATGAGAGTGAACGGTAGCGCCAGCTCAGTGCGACTGACTCACACCACATTCATCCAAAAAACAGCCTCAAACAGCGACGGCGCTCAAAATCGGGTTGTTGTAGCCCATAGCTCCAGAGGCTGTGTGATTAAAGTCTGTTTTTGAACATGTATCCACTAGTAACAAAGGGAAAACATATGGAATTACATTGGTATTACATTGTAACATGAACACTTTAATACCAGACATGAAAGGACAATTCTGCATAAAATATTATTAATCAAAAAAGTTTTCATTTTCTAGGCCAGGATACATGTCAGAAATTATTATTATAGAGATTTTATTAAAAAAACAATTGGGATCAGGAAAGGGATTTAAGGATCATCCATAGAAATGTATGGGAGAGAGCCAGGTAGTAGTGAGAGGTAATACATGGCACTCTGCACGCTGAACCTGGGATAATGATGAATCGTACGCTACATGGCGTTGTTCCAGTCGCTCATCAGATTTGGCTTCATAAATGTGGAATTGCGCGCCGTGTCCAGTGTTCACCTTCTGCTACCTGCCGCTACGTGACGCTTACAAGGCACTACCTGTCGTTATCCCTTCATGAATAAGTCCCTAGGTGTATATTTCACCTGCCTCTGAATCAGCCCCAAGATAGACAATGAAAGTGAATGGCAGTTTCCTATCCTAAAAAAAGAAGTTTGTTTTCTCACCAGGCTCTGAGTTGACCCCATAAACCCAAGCATAATATTAGGGTTTCCTTGCAAAAAAATGTCGAGAAAGGGGCTCTGAATCAACCCTATTGTCTAAAAAAGTGAAAGTCAATACGACAAAACGTGTCGGAGGTGGCGCCTTAGCAGCATTCCCAGGATATCTCAAGTGGCAAGGCAGAGGAGGCACACACAGGTGGTGAGCACCTTCTTCACCCCCCGCCATATTGGCCAGTTAAGGAGGGGGCGGTGGTGGATACACTTGGCACCCTCTATTTATGACTATGCCTGTATTTTACCTTGAACTTGTGAGTGCAGAACTTATACTTATTAAATAGTGCTTTAAGCTTTAACGTTATTACACTAGTCTGGTCTATGTTGTTATCCCCTACATGTTTTTTGACCAATATATGAGAACTACTGTGGGTTATAACCCTTTATCTATTTAAAAAAAACGGCTATTATTGGTGACAGAAGTTCGTGTATGCCTGCCCTGGAGTCTCATAGATGCCAGGGTGGGTTTTGGTCCACTTTAACATCCACATTCAATCCCTGCCCCCTTAGTCTCTCTCTCAGCCCATGTACCCAGCCCCACTGTAGCCACAAGCCAAGGAACCCCAGCCCCCAATGCAATAGCCCCAGCATCATGGGTGGGGGACCTCAGCAAGGATGTTTTGGGCTGGCCAGGTAAAATCCAGTGCTGCCACAGTCCGCCACTAGGTGAGGGGATAGAGTGGTGAAGGGAACGGGGTTCTGGAATTGGATTAGAGTGTTAGTAAAAGTAACAACCCAGACTGCCCAAAAGCAGTGTGGCCCACCGGGCATTTGCCCAGGTGGCCCAGTCCACCCATGACTGAAGCTGTGGGAGAATTCTGCACTCTGTGAGATCCTAGTTAATCAATAAATGTTCTTATTTATACTCTGCACATAGTGGACTTGCTGAGGAACCAGGCTGTTAAGGATAATGCAGTGATATTGAAATAAAAATCATATTGAAATCACGTTTGACATTTATACCAGATCCGAATTCTCCTCCCAGGGTCATGGTGTCGTGTCCGAAATTCAGTGTCCGGTTTTAGTGTCTGAGGCGCTTTGTTCTTTGCTGCGTAAGGGATAGGCAGTTGTTGATGGCGTCACCTCCTTGCTGCACTATTAAACACATTAGTGGAATGGTTATGACCTTTAAAAAATGTTCTGCCTAGTCAGATGAAGTGCAATTTGAAACTCGTTGTGATCATCCCTTTATCTTGACAAGGACATGAACTGGTTGATAAGTAGGAAGGTTTCTTTCTTTGTTCCTCAACTAAAAGGAGAAAGGCGCTGAGATCCCGCCAGCAGAAGCTCCCTACAACCCATGCTCCCGCTCCCTCTTTTTTTTTTTGTCTAAGAAATAGTTGATAGCCAACCTTCTGCTTCACCTTGGTTCTCAAACCATCTGCCACAAGAAAGAAGAAGCAGGAACCCAGGTGGAGCAATACATTGGCTATTGTCTATTTAAAGAGACAGTTCGGGCAATGGCAATATTAAGGCAGCGAGCAGCTCACCTGAAGCTTGACCCATGTGCCCAGTGTTGGATTAAGTGTGGTGGATGCCCCTGGGCAGGGCCGGAGTCTTAGTGGGCCTAAAGTAGTGTATCAAATGATATCACCTTTCTGCTTCACTGCCACAAATGGGTCATTTTCTGCTGCTGATCCCCCCCAGTCCTTATTGCCTTCCCTATAGCCACCAATCACCCTCCAGTCCTTATTGCCTTCCCTATAGCCACCAATCATCCTTTAGTTCTTATTGCCTTCCCTATAGCCACCAATCGTCCTCTAGTCCTTATTGCCTTCCCTATAGCCACCAATCGTCCTCTAGTCCTTATTGCCTTCCCTATAGCCACCAATCGTCCTCTAGTCCTTATTGCCTTCCCTATAGCCACCAATCGTCCTCTAGTCCTTATTGCCTTCCCTATAGCCACCAATCGTCCTCTAGTCCTAATTGCCTTCCCTATAGCCACCAATCACCCTCCAGTCCTTATTGCCTTCCCTATAGCCACCAATCGTCCTCTAGTCCTTATTGCCTTCCCTATAGCCACCAATCGTCCTCTAGTCCTTATTGCCTTCCCTATAGCCACCAATCGTCCTCTAGTCCTAATTGCCTTCCCTATAGCCACCAATCACCCTCCAGTCCTTATTGTCTTCCCTATAGCCACCAATCACCCTCCAGTCCTTATTGCCTTCCCTATAGCCACCAATCACCCTCCAGTCCTTATTGCCTTCCCTATAGCCACCAATCGTCCTCTAGTCCTTATTGCCTTCCCTATAGCCACCAATTGTCCTCTAGTCCTAATTGCCTTCCCTATAGCCACCAATCACCCTCCAGTCCTTATTGTCTTCCCTATAGCCACCAATCACCCTCCAGTCCTTATTGCCTTCCCTATAGCCACCAATCGTCCTCTAGTCCTTATTGCCTTCCCTATAGCCACCAATTGTCCTCTAGTCCTAATTGCCTTCCCTATAGCCACCAATCACCCTCCAGTCCTTATTGTCTTCCCTATAGCCACCAATCACCCTCCAGTCCTTATTGCCTTCCCTATAGCCACCAATCGTCCTCTAGTCCTTATTGCCTTCCCTATAGCCACCAATTGTCCTCTAGTCCTAATTGCCTTCCCTATAGCCACCAATCACCCTCCAGTCCTTATTGTCTTCCCTATAGCCACCAATCACCCTCCAGTCCTTATTGCCTTCCCTATAGCCACCAATCGTCCTCTAGTCCTTATTGCCTTCCCTATAGCCACCAATTGTCCTCTAGTCCTAATTGCCTTCCCTATAGCCACCAATCACCCTCCAGTCCTTATTGTCTTCCCTATAGCCACCAATCGCCCTCCAGTCCTTATTGCCTTCCCTATAGCCACCAATCGTCTTCTAGTCCTAATTGCCTTCCCTATAGCCACCAATCGTCCTCCAGTCCTTATTGTCTTACCTATAGCCACCAATCACCCTCCAGTCCTTATTGTCTTACCTATAGCCACCAATCATCCTCCAGTCCTTATTGCCTTCCCTATAGCCACCAATCACCCTCCAGTCCTTATTGTCTTACCTATAGCCACCAATCACCCTCCAGTCCTTATTGTCTTCCCTATAGCCACCAATCACCCTCCAGTCCTTATTGCCTTCCCTATAGCCACCAATCACCCTCCAGTCCTTATTGCCTTCCCTATAGCCACCAATCATCCTCTAGTCCTTATTACCTTCCCTATAGCCACCAATCACCCTCCAGTCCTTATTGCCTTCCCTATAGCCACCAATCATCCTATAGTCCATGTTGCATACTCTACTGCCACCAAGCATCCTTCAGCCTTTTTTGCTTGCTTCACTGCCACTAAAGAATCATCCCCTGTTGCTGAGGCCAGCTATGAGTGGGTCTGTAGACAACACCTGGCATTCGGTGGTTCGGGTCCACTGAAAAATAATACCATGGTCATGTGTGAGCCCGAGTGGGCCCCTGAAGATACCAGCTGGTCCAGCAGAGAACAGCTGCCTGCATTGAGCTGCCAGTGGCTGTGCTTGGTGGCTTATGTGCAGTAAGCGGCCTCCAAATGACAGCTTTGCATGCCCATCACTGTAGCGCTGCTGACGGCTTTGCTGCTCTAGACTTTCCGTCCGTGCAGCCATCAGAGCAAAGACTTGAAAGCCAAAATAGAACCAGACCCAAAGGTTGGTGGAGGCCCCCTTTGCAGGGTAAGTGGTAGAGGCCCCTGGGCTAGTGCCCCTTGAGCCCCCCTCATAATCCGCCCCTGCATGTGCCTCTCCGCCATTTAATGCAGTCTGCAGCAGATCTCAAAGATTTGCTCTCCTTAATTTTTCTATGACCACACTCCAAATGTGGTCAAATGGTCACTCCTATGGCTCAGTGTTGCTAGCATGAGCGAGCCCAGCAAGCCAAAGTGGTCAGGTTTGCAGGGCTCATTTACGCTTGGCGTGCTGAGGCACATGGAAGGCTGTCTAACCACATTTTTGGAGGGAGATCATGGAAAAATGTAAAGGAAATGAGGGGCAAATTTTGAAACCTTGCTATAGCACTTACAGTGCACTGCAGTAAATGGAGGAGAGGCACATGGGGCAGGCTTCAGGTGAGATCCTCGCTGCCTTATTATTGCCGTTGCCTGGACTGTCCCTTTAATTTCTTGGATCAGATTTAGGCAGCTTAGGTTGCCTAGTTATACCAGCCATGAAGTACTGACATTTCCACATAATAGTATGAACCCTGCAAGCTTCAGATCCTGGGATTGCTGGAGTGCAATTGACGCCCCAGAAGCAGGTAAACACAGGGCACTTCTGAGGTCTGAGAGGAAAGTCCACAACAGTGTGCAGCATTTAATTCAGTGTCTGGGCGCTGTCAGCAATGCACATGCACCGCCAGAAGGATTCATTAATAGCGCCAGGTAGCGACAGATGAGCGCCAGTAGCGTTATTTTCACAGCGCCCGCTAGTATTCGCTGTGCTTGGCCGTTGTTCGGCTGTTGACAGCAACTCAGTCGGTGTGCGGTAATGTTGAATACGGGGTTAGGAGTCGCTGTTTGACAGGTTCCGCGCTGTATGGGAGCGCATGACAGCGAACGGCCATAGCGAACGGCTCCCAGCATATTTATTAACAAATCACGCTCCAAAAATTCTCGCGCTGTGAAATGCTTGTTTAAACCCCAGAGCGCTGGCGGCGATGGGTTAAAAGTAGTTTTTTAACCCCCAAACATATTTTTTGAAAAAAAAAAAAACATGTTTTTCTAAACATTTTGTAATATGAATACATTAATATCAGACCTGTAATATCAATTCTGCACAAATTTTTTTCTTTTTTTTTTTTTTACCTTAAAAAAAAAAACAACATTGCAGAAGTGGTCACAGAATTTTTGACATTTAAAAAAATTAATAGCAATTAATTATGAATATTTAAAGATTGCTCCATTGAAATGCATTGGAGAGCGCCAGGTAGCGAGAGGTCATACCTGTCGCTGTTCAAGGTCGCTCGCTGGCGCTGTGGGGGGAGGCTGGAATAATGATGAATGATTCGCTATCTGGCGCTCTGTCAGTCGCTAAGCAGGATCGGCTTGATAAATGTGTGATTGCGGAGGGGAGCCGGCGTTCTCGTGGTGGTGAGCGTCATTACCGTTCGCTCACCATTCGCTACCTGGCGCTATCCCTTGTTAAATAAGGGCCTTAGTACGCAGCCTCCACAGTCAGGCACCTGCTGTGCCCCCTTAAAGGGTAATTCCACTTTGAAAGGCATTTTTTAAAGTTTCCATTATTGGGTGCCAAAATGATGTAATTAATGTGCTGAACTCATATGTTTTTTTGTTTTCTATTTATTTACAACTCTTATAAAATAAAACAGTTTTCCCTAGCAACAATGTGTTTACCCAGAGGCGCAGCAAGGTTTTCTGGCACCCGGGGCAATGATTTGAAATGGCCCCTTTCACCACCCCCTGAACTTCTGCACCCAGGGCACATGTCCTCCCTGCCCCCCTAGCTACGCCCCTGGTTTACCTTAGCAATGTACACCAAAGTGGTGTGTTAAAAGTACAGATCAGACCCTTCCTAACTCTAGCTTGCTAATCCTCTGATTGTCTGAGGCTGAGCATTGACCCCTTCTGCTCTAATTCAACCTCTTCAAATGGGAGGAAAACAATCCTGTGTCCCAGTAGCTAAAGGGTAACTGGCAGCATTTGCAGCTGGAGAGGTGATTGCTGCTGTGTGAATTAGGGAAAGCTTCTAATGAGCTCACCTGTTACAGTGGAAGGATTGTGGGAGTTGTAGTCAGAAAGGATACTAATTGTTTTACTATAGGGCAAGAAAGCAGCCCCTTTTTTTCTGAGACAGAGTCAGAGGGATATAATAAACTTAAATCACAGGTCTGGGGGCACAATCCTAACACACAGGTTAATTTTACATCCTAGAAGAGGAAAACAGGAAAAGGCAGAACACCTTTAAGCATTAACGCCTATCCCCTGTGGTATTCAAACTGCAGGTTGAGAGAGGTCTAGTAGGTTAGCTAAAAATAAAAAAGTAACATTTTGTAACATGGAAGCGGGGGCGTAGCTAGGGGGCGGGGGGCACGTGCCCTGGGTTCAGCAGATCAGGGGGGCACAAAAGGGGGGGGGGCCTGAGCACAGGTGGGGGGTGCCATTTCGAATCTCTGCCCTGGGTGCCAGGAAGCCTAGCTACTCTTCTGCATGGAAATGGTTAAACCTGAACCAACATCCATTTCCCAAAAATTGGGTTGCATCCTGATTGCTGGGATTTCCCCTCTATTAGCTCCCTGCAAACATTGCAGATAATTCACTATGGGGACTACAACAAATTCTGGGGCTCATTGTATCAGGCCATGAACATAAATCACATCTTGAAAACCGGCCCAATTTAATAGCACCACTACTCAATGAATTTCCACATTTTTAAATGTTACAGTCACAACCTTAACTGTATGTCATTGATACTATTTTCTCCGTGTTAGAGGGTAGCGGGGGATGCGGCCACCAGTGTGCTCAGATTAGACTAGCTCTTGAACGCAAGGTCTCAAGTGGATCAGAGCATGCTGATTGGTCGAGCGGCCGCGCATGCATCGTAGGACCAGGAAGAGGTGTGTTTGTTCAGGCGACCTGGGGGCTTTCACACAGCGGGTCATCCCCGCTCGAGTGCCGCTGGGGCAAGAACAAAAACCCAGGATAGTCAATATCTTGGGCTTTGGTCCACTTGAGGCCTGTTGTGGATTTTTTTTCAAGACTACAATGAGCCTGAGTTTTCAAAGCCTCATCACCCTAAGTGATATCTTTTAGGAATCATAAGGGGATACTTTGTGTCATGGCAGTTTCTAGGCAAAACAGCAGTCTGCAGTGTGGGGAGGAAACAAATTCTACCCCTGCTCATCCACCCTATGGTGCTGCTGCTGTCCCAGACAGATATGGGCCATACTGTGCCTACCATAGCAGCAGGCAGTGCCCCCTCCCCATGACTGTGCCCAATATTGGGAGAAGAGCTTATGGCACCAGCTTATGGCACTTATGGCTGGCACCACTAACAGAGGCACTACAGAAAACAGAATGGCTGGGTTAAAAGCGCCCCCTATGACCTTGATGCCCAGGGCGATCGCCCTGCTTGCCCTACCCTAGAAAGAGCCTTGTGTTATGGAATGTTATTCTTACTCATTAAGGGGTACAAGTATGAATCTAAGTTCATATGAGAAGCATCTTTGTTACTTTTTTTTTGTATTTGCCGCAGTTATTACACATACATACATAGTTTTTGTGTAGGAGCGCACCCTCACCTACATTCTCTTGCCACAAGGACTAGCCTGTGGAGGCTTTGCCCACCGCGTAGATGCTTTACATCGGGAAAAGAAAACTAGCAATATAATTGAGATCATTTTTCTACAGGAGTTTCTCAACTGGTATTTAGTGGGTATAATTCCTCCAAACGCACCATTAATTTTGCTTTATCGCTGTCCTGATGGCCATTACACTTTTTCTCCTTTGTTAATGCCTTTTCCCATTTGGTTTTTACAATTAAGAAAATGCTTTTTTTTTTAAGTCCAGTTTCAGTGGGAGTATGGGCTGTGTGCTAAAGTGATTCTAATGGTGTTCAGTAGCAGTAATGATGCTCAGGGCCGGGCACGCTCACAAAGACACCACAGCCCTAAAGCAGGGCAGGCATCAGCACTGGGTGTACCCGGGCACCCTGCGCCTTGGAAGGGACCACCTAATTTTCTCTACCCTGGGAAGTAAGCAGGACTAAGCACTGTCAGCACTATCGGGAGAGCCTTTCATTCTTTCTGTCAGGTCTTCTTTTTTTTTTCCTTCTATTATTTTCATTCTTTTTTTCCATCTATTCTTTGTTTCTTTCTTTCATCTGTTCGTTCTGCCATTCCTTTTCTCTCTTTCTTTTATTATTTTTTCTGCCCTTCCTTCTATTCTTTCCTTTCTTTTTTTTCTCTCCCTCTTTCCTCCTTTTTTTCTGTCATTCCTTTTATTTTTTCTTTGTTTCTGTAATTCATTCATTTGCTTTCTATGCTTCTGTCATTCCTTCTGTGCTTTTGTTCCTTCTTGGTTTCTTTCCTTTTTTTTCTCTTGCGGGCGGCAAGCAAGCCAGGTTTGGGGAGTTTGTATTAACTAACCAATACCTTCAATGTTCCTCTTTTATGTTCCCAAGAAATTAAAGTGGACCAAAACCCAGGATTTTGACTCTTCTGGGTTTTGGTCCTTTCCTGTGTGAACCCACCAGATCGCCGGGCGCAACTCACCTCTTCACGGTCCTATGGCTCGTGTCAGTAAAAAAAATAAAATAAAATAACTTCCCCTACCCCAACATCCTTGGTCGAACTTGATGTTCTTTTTTTCAACAGTATTAACTATGTAACTATGTATTGTGCAACCAGGCACTTTTCTGGAGAGAGAAGACCTCTATAATTCATAGGCATTAAAATCCCTATCCCGACACACATCTTGTTGTCTTATTGACCTTTATTGAGCATTTAATATGTAAATACCTCATGTATTCTAAGTGAAGCAGCTTTCTTCACTTCAGTTCAATTTTGGGTCCATGGCTGAACTGAGAACAGCATGTCTTGGAGCAGCTTGAGCATTCTCTGCAGTGGTCAGAGACAGCTCTGGGACCCCTGTGGCTGGCCATGCTCATTCATGGCAAGAGCATCAACGGACAGAATAGCTGTGTGAAACCTCCCCCCAGGTTGCCAAAACCAAACCAAAACCAGTGCGCTCAGAGCCGCTGACGCCACATTGTCACAGCCATCCTCTAAGGCCAGCGGCTCTGAGCGTGCTGATGGGCACATCCTCTGCTACCCTCACAAATGCCTGGCGCGGCAAGCGCCCTGCTAGAGGTATAGCGGGGATGCGGCCGCGGCTCGCACATGCAAAGAAGGTTAAGTGTATGGGATGACCTGGGGGGTTTCACACAGGGGGAGAGAATCGATCGGCCCGGGAATCGTATAGATTGCCGTGGGTCTTGATCCACTTTAAAGTCCCTTAAATATTGAATGGTGCAGTGCTGAGATGTAACTGCTGGTGAAATCTGCAGTTACATGGCACCTGGAGTGGGATCACTGGCAAATGTTGCTGCCTTGTCAGTTTTTCTTGGTTTTCATATCTTTAGTCCGTTCTGCCATCTACAAGAGACCATCATGGACTGGTCGGCACCTATTCCTTCTTGGAGCACCCTGATATTGTGTACATAAATTGCTCTTGGTATACAGGGCTTCTCGGTATATGTATAAAGTATGTGTCAGGGGATCGGATTTGTGGATGATGACAGATATATGATATGAGTTACATTACACATAACCCCGCTTTCAGGACACAGCGGATCCGAGCTATCTATATGAGGCACCTGTCAGTCCTTAACACATAGCATTGCTGTTAAGTCTTACACATCTGAACACATTGGCCCTGATTCAGTAAACCTTCCTTAAAGCTACGTGGGAGCGGGGGGGCACTTGCCCAGGGTGCAGCAGGTCAAGGGGGTGCCAAAGGAGGGCCTGAGCACAGGTGGGGCGCCATTTTGAATCTTTACCCCGGGTGCCGAAAAGCCTAGTTACTCCTCTGCTTAAAGTGGATCAACACCCACCCCTGATCGCCCCGGGAATCTATAAGATTGCCGGCCGTTTGCGATCGGGGTGCCCCGCGGAAATGGTCCAACACCCAGGATAGTGAAAATCCTGGGTGTTGGTCCACTTTAAAATATCCTATGAAAATAAGGTCCATTTCCTGCTTTAGTTCAGAATAAGAAGTTAGTTAAAATAAGCTGTGATTTAAAGAAGAGAGACCGTAACAGCAGAGAGGTCTACAGAGATTGGGCCCCCCAGGGAAGCAACGGCGGTTGGTTGGTACCAGGTGGTTTTTTAGAGGTTTATTTAAAGCAACAATATCACGAAAGTGTGTAATATTAAAAATCCATATATGCACATTGGCTAATGAGAGGAGGGGGTCACCTATACATCCAAACTAAATACAACTCCTGCCAAGCTTGTGGTTTTCTTCTCCTGGTAGGAATAAAATCCAGGGGTGACAGGTTTAGTCTATCAGGGGTGACATAGCCTGTCACCCGTGGTTTCCTCTTCCTTCCATTAAAATAAAAAGAAAAGTCTAGCTGGATCTTTCTTGATGCCGGGTGTATAAGCGACCTCTCCTCTCGCCATCCAGCATATTTATATGGATTTTTATAATTGGGCCATTTTTCACAATAGTCCTCCTTTTAAGAAACGTTAACGCCACGTAGTTCCAGATGAGCATCAGGTGAATGTCAGGTATCAGTGAAAGCAGTGTATTTATCAAGTCAAGCCTCTGATAGTGCCAGGTAGTGTCCCTTCTATCATCAGCACCGCGATGGGATGAGTGCTGGCCCTGAGTTCCCTACAGTGCCAGATAGCACAAGCTTAATGATCGAAGCTTAATGATAGAACAAGGGGGCACAACCTGAAGCTAGTCGGGGGGAAGATCAGGAGCAATGTTAGAAAATATTATTTTACAGAAAGAGTAGTAGGTGCTTGGAACAAACTTCCAGCAGAGGTAGTTGAAAAATCAACAGTCACTGAATTTAAACATGCCTGGGATAAGCCTCCATCTATCCTAAGATACAGAGAACATACAGTATACACATAAGGGCAGACTAGATGGACCGTATGGTCTCCTTCTGCCGTCAACCTTCTATGTTTCTATAGGACCAGACACTCACCCTGCACTGTGTGGCCTTATCCCATACATTTCAGAGGGCTGGGATGGTTATCATTTTTGGGGGGGCTCGTGCATGTGCATATGTATTGTTTTGTATTTTATTCTTTCTTTTTGACTAAGGGGGTTATTTAAGAACGTATAGCACCTGGTAGTGCTTCGTAGTGGTAGGTAGTGTCTAGTGAACGTCAGGCGCTGTACGCAAAACCACATTTAAGAAAGCGAATCTGGTGAGCGCCTCTAACAGCACCATGTAGCGTCACATGTATTACCAGAGGTGGCTCAGCGTATAGCGCCGATGCTCTAGGTTCAAGAGCGCCACATATTACCTTTCTCTCAGTTTTGCTCTCCCATACATTTCAATAGCCTTTCATTAGTTGTGTATAAATAGCGTTGTTGACAATTTCATTTTCTTTTTTGCTCCAATCATTGTGTGACCTCTCCTGGCTGCAAACAAACACTTTTATAAATTTTTTGACTTTTTTATATTTTTATGCAGAATTGTCATTTGTCATTACAGGTCTGGCACTAAAGTGTTATTGTCCCAGTGTTAAAACAATGTAATTGTTTTAGCCTTGTTACTAGTGGATATGTGTTCAAAAACAGACTTTAATCACACAGCATCTGGCGCTCTATGCTACAGCGCCCAGTTTAAAGCGGCATGGGAGCCGCGTGCGCGGGTGGCTTACTACCGGTTCTGACCCAGTATTAGTATACCCATGGTGGCCTTTGATTCGTAAGATTAAGATTTTATTGTCTGCTGGCACTTGTTATTGTATGCATATTGGGGTTCAATTGTATTATGATCACTTGGCATGATCTTCTGTGCAATATATGGGCTTTTGTGCAATAGTTTTGTGCAATATATATTAGATGTATATATATATATATATATATTTTAGAATTCACTGGGTATTATAATAATCCTTAATAATATATTTATCACATTGAGGTCACTTATTACACTGTTAGATTGATATTTTAAAATTGATTTGTCTGCACTTCAGCACTTTTTATTATTATTAATATTTTTCTCTTTTTTGATTTTTTGTGCCGGCACAATGTTAGGGTGAACATATGTAGGCCAGGTTTTCATGTGGTAAATATTCTTTTGATATGCCTGTATGGGCACTTTTTATTGCATAACAATGGTCAGAACGGTTGTTTTTAACATATCTTGTGTCATGTATATGTTTTTAGCCCTTTTTGTGTATCAATAAAGTCTTGTATATATTTTTTCTCAAATTTTGGTTGTGGTGCTCCTTTGTGAGGGAAAGGTGTGCGTAGTTGCACATCCACTCTATTCTTTGGCTCAGTTTTGGAGCGTCGACGCTGTGTGTGTAGTTTTTTGTTAAATATGGTGTGGAGCGCCAAGTGCCATACGCACTGAGCTGGCGCTACCTCTCACTCGCTGCAGCGTTATACCGTTGTTAGAGCGCCCAACACACATCACATTCATCAATGCCGGCCAGGTTATTACAGCGCCCGATACTCGCTTACAGCGTCTACTAGAGGTCGCTCTAAGGCCCTTATTTATGAAGGAATAGCGACAGGTAGCGACTGGTGAGCGGCCGGTAATGACGGGCCCCGCCACGAGAACGCCGGCTCCCCACCACAATCACACATTTATCAAGCCAATCCTGCTTAGCGACTGAGATAGCGCCATATAGCGACTCATTCATCATTATTCCAGCCTCAGCCCACAGCGCCAGCGTCCGACCTTGAACAGCGACAGGTATGACCTCTTGCTACCTGGTGCGCTCCAATGTATTTCAATGGAACAATCTTTAAATATTAATAATTAATTTTTATAAATGTTTTTTTTTTTTTTTTTTTTTTTTTTAAATGTGAAAAATTCTGTGACCACTTCTGCCATTTTAGATTTTTTTAAGGGAAACATTTTTTTAAAAAAAATTGTACAGAATTAATATTTCAGGTCTGATATTAATGTATTCATATTAATAAATTATTTAAAATACTTTTTCTTTTTGGTTTCCAAAAATATGGTGGTTTGGGGGTTAAAAAACTACTTTTAACACATCGCCTCCAGCGCTCTGGGGTTTAAACATGCATTTCACAGCGCTTGAATTTTTTGAGCGTGATTTTTTGATGAATATGGTGGAAGCCGGTCGCTCTGACCAATCGCTATCATGGGCACCCATACATCGCGGAACCTGTCAAATAGCGACTAGTAACCTTGTATTCAACATTACGCCACACCGACTGAGTCGCTGTCAACAACCGAACAACGGCCAAGCACAGCGACTACTAGCGGGCGCTGTGAAAATACCGCCACAGTCGCTCAACTGTCGCTACATGTCGCTATTAATAAATCAGCCTCTAAGTGCCGCTATACAGGCGCTCATCTGGCAATACGTGGTGCTAGTAGTGAATCAGCCTCCATGTGGTCACCTCTATTGTCAGTTCATTGCTTATATTTCCTAAGAAATATTTATAACAGTCTGGTTGATATCAGAGTCATGCTAGTGTCAGGCAAGCCTTCACAAGTGAATCATAAATTAGCAGTTGAGTAGAATTGAAGGCATTCTTTAGTAACTCTTTGTTTCTTTCTGTACTGTAGGTGAAGACTGCAGAAACTCAGCACAATGGGATCCTGAGAAAGGGTAAGTCGCTGCCTTTACTTAAGAAATGCTAAGGCCACGTAGTGCCAGATGACTGTCAAGTGAATGTCGGGTCCCAGTGCAAAAGGTGTATTTATCAAGTTAAAAGACTTATTTATTTAGCAAAGTATGACTTTAAGAGCACCCACACCCATTTCAACCCTGTCCCATAGCTCATGGGCTGGTCGGGGCTAGTCCTGGGCTGATTTTTTGCCCCAGTCCATCCCTGCTACTGGCCTACTGTGGGGTGGTGAGCTGGTAGGGATGCAATGCAGACGTGGGGGAGTTCCTCCTGTATTCGCATGTTGCTAGGGGCAAGTGGACCAGTAGTCATTTTTGAGTGGACCAAAACCTTTATTTGCCAACCCTGAAGTCTGAAAGACCCCAGGGATGGCTGATTCCCTGTCTGGGGTATTCCAATGTGGGATGCCCAACTGAGTGAAACCCCCTGGGATCACCAATATACTTACCTCGCAAGTGATCCCATTGTACATGCACGGACCACATCTCCAGCTTTCCCAGCTGATGCACTGCCATACTGGAGGGAAACTGGGGATACAAACTGCTACCCATACTCAGTTGGGCTCTGTGAACAGAAAGAGCCTATTCCCTGGAATCATTTATATGGCATAAAATGAGTATTAGTTGAGAGCCTGCGCTTTTTGCAGTGAGATTGCTAGCATGGGGCGTATGCTCGCGATCCCGGGGGGTTTCACATACTAGGCCATCCCACACTGGGATGTACTGGAGATCCTTTAGACTGTAAGCTCGCAAGGGCAGGGCTCTCTCCCCTATTGTATCCTGTATTCAGAATATCCATTGTCAACTCTGTACAACTGCATTTGAATTAGTATATGTACCGTATGTTTCTGCCCTGTCTGTAATTACTACTTTGTAAAGCGCTACGGAAGATGATGGCGCTATATAAATAAACAATAATAATAATAATAGGGAATCAACCGGTCTGGTCCAATTTAAATGTCAGAACATAGGTGAGCATGGCACCCCTTCCTTCTTACCTAACCAACCCTGCACCCCTATCAGCTCCAATTGGTGCCCACCCAAAAGTATGAAAGTATGAGAACAGGTGGGGCGGGGGCAGCAATCGGCTAACCAGTAAACTGAGGCAGCAGGTGGTGGGCGGGTTGGGGCGTCAAACATGCGGGCGCAAAAGTTGGGTGCCCTCCGGAACATGTCGCCCTGTACGATGGCACACCTTGCACATGTTAAAGGCCGACATTGCTGCCATGCATTGTTACTGCTGACCACACGCACGTCCTGCTGGCAAACCCCATCAGTTAATGTACTGTACAGCCGGTGACATGGCCTCTGTGAAGAATTGAAGGGCAAATGAATGTCCCGAATATGAGCATTTCTGGTGGCCTCCTAGTTGACAGTTATAAAAATTAGATCTGCTGTGAGGTGTACCCAAATCAAAAAAAAGTTTGGGCTGTTGTTGAACTTTTAGCCATTAGGCTTGTGACCAGGGCCGGATTAAAGCGGACAAAAACCCACCAAATCCTTTTGGCCAAAGCCCCTGCTAATACTCCCTTCTTAGGGTGTAGAGCTAGAAATGGATATTTTTGCTTTTTGAATTGTCCTGGAACACTATTTTTTCTTTGCTGTCCCTCTGTGTGAGATGTGTGAGATGGCAGGTGATTAGTCATTGTATAGGTTCGGCAATGACATCATTGCCACACACAACAATAGCAATGAATGGAGGAGGCGGAGCTTTACAGCTAAAACAAGGGCCATTATCCTGGGTTTAAAATGAAGCAGGAGCATTACAAATTGGCAAAAGGTCCTCTTCATGGGGGGAGCTAGTTAAAAATGTGGGTTTTGGTCCGCTTTAAATGTGTTGGAGGCCCCTGGGCACAAAATCTGGTGGAGGCCCCAGGTACAGCATTTTTTTCTTCTAAAATAATAGTCCAGCCAAGTAACTGATTGGTGGTTGTGTGGCACCTGCCTACTTACTGGAACATCAGATTGAGTCCCTTGTGCCAACCTTTTGCCACCCTTGTGCGGGTGTGTGCTGCTCAGGGACTCCTGTTTTGCCATTGTGGGCAGGGGGGTGGTGTAGTTGCAAATGGTGGAGGCCCCTTGCACCCCCCCTCATAATCCGTCCCTGCTTGTGACTAATATTAAATGATTACAAAGAACTGATACAAGAATTTATTTCTACAGTGATACAGGGACAGATAGTCGGGTGCGTAAGCCCAAACAGTCCCATATGTTATAAAAAGAAGGTTGCTAGAATAATAAATTAACTTTTTTTTTTTTTTCGATTCCTGTCTAAAAATGTGTCTGCAACCCTCCTGTCTGTTGGCGCGATGCGATGCTGTGAGTAATATTTACACCCACACTAAATATAATGATAGTTCTATCCCGAGTTCTGTCACTCCGGTATCCTGACTGTGTGGGTGGCCGATACAGCTGCAAGTTTCAGAACTTTGTAGTTAACAGACGGAGATTTTCGTAATGCTCGCGTTATTTATTTTCTGGAAAGCAACATTGCGAGCCGCACCATTAGGACCTACCCGCCTCTTTTCATTACAGTGGAATTGAAAGAAGCAGCAGCCGAGAACTTTTTGGATAAACAGGCAAAAGTTTTGAATCTGTAAACAAAGAAAAACGTATCAAGTTTTGCCTAGAATTTATGCGGAAACTATTTCTACATCTGTTTACAAACGTTTGTTTTAGACCCAAGTTATTTTGTTCAGTTTGTTTAGGCTCTATTCACACCTATCCGCTTGCTTCTTGGCCAACGCAATGCATAGGAAAAGGCTGCCCATTATTTTTAATGGGCCAGTTTGCATATATATGCTGCGTATAGATGTGAACTGACCCTATCCAAAATGCAGCAAGTATGTGCACCACCAGTCAAAGAGATCAAATACTCAATGATGAGTGTTGCCGCAAGATCAACACAAGTCCCCACCAGAAAGTGTGGTTTCAGCTACCGCAAAACAACAGCCTACCACCGCAGCACCAATAACCCCAGACAAATAATCACTATAAATAATTCATCAATAAATATTTATTAATTTAAAATAAAACCACACATCACTCAATAGCCATTAAAACCACAAACATACAACTCCATAGCGGGGGCATCCCATCTGGACAAAGACATGTAACCTAATAACCCGTACAAGTGTATAAATATCTAAAAATATATATAAATATATATATAAATAAGTGTAAAAGTATATCCAAATAATCAATCCATCAGATAAATCACCAAAAAAGTGCTGAAGTGCATAATGAAGTCCCCAATGAGTACAATGAAAAGACAATCAACTAACAAGCAGTGCTACATTGTAAACAACTAGGAAGGAATTCACCTAAAAGTGATGCCCGAGAGGAGTGATGGCCCTGCTGCTCCTATCACGGTAAGGTAAGTCCCACACATTCCGTGGCCTAGTTACACAGACCACTTTATCAGGGTGCCATATGTGAACTGGCCCATTAAAAATAATGGGCAGCATTTTCTGTTGTGTTGTGATTGTGTTGCCCAACACAGCACACACGGATAGGTGTGTATAGCCTTTAACTGGACCAACGCCCGTTTTTTCTTTAATGGGTGTTGGTCTCGCAGACAGCTGATCTAAACAAGCTCAGGGGGTATCTAGAATGCTAGAGCCTCCTCACATATAACCCTGCAGAACGCCGGATAACCTCACCTTTACTTTGAGCCAGTGCTGGGGACTCCATTACCGGTGTTGGCTCAAAGTAAAGGTGAGGAAATTGGAAAATAGCTAAATCAAGAGAGAAATGAACCCAACAGTAAAAAAGGACATTACATTAAAGTACATTAAAGCGGAACAAAACCCACCAGCAGCCAGCCTGGAATCTAAAAGATTCCAGGGTCAGCCACTGGCTTTTTTCCAGGGCTTCCTTAATCAGAATGCGCCAGGAAGCCCGAAAAGACTCACCTCCACACTCCAACAGCGCATGTGCGGGCTCTCGTCCAATGAGAGCCGTCTGCTGTGACTGTATCATTCAGCAGGTGGCTCTCATTGTTTACAATGGGGGCCGTGTGCTGTTGCATCCCCTTCATCCCTGTCGTCATGTGCACGCTCCCATCACAGACCTTCAGATAGGCTGGGACTGGAGTGCATGCACGGCTGGGGATGCGGCAGTGTTTGCTCCCCATTCAACTCAACAGGAGCTCAACGTCTGTCAAATGATGTCATCATGTGATGTAGTAAAAAAAACAGCGGCTGTTTTGGGGTACTGGGCTGGGGATTGAACACAGACTTTCTGAGTATAGGTGCACTTTAAAGTGGACCACGGAGATTGGCCCAGGAATCTATTCCCGAGCCGATTGATTCCCTCCCCCGGGGACATCCAGAATCATGATGACCCGCTGTGTGAAACCCCCCAGGTCGTCCATAAACTCACCTTCTTTCCCGGTCCAAGAGCTCATGCGCGAGCAGTGGCCGTATCGCTATCCCTCTAGCAGGGCGCGTGCCTGCAGCAGGCATTTGTGGATAGCTAGGGCGGGCACGCTCCGGGCAGAAGGAAGCAGGGTATGTGGTCTTAGACGAGCTCCTGGACGCAGGGGAACGAGCGGATCCGAGCGTGCTGATTGGACGAGTGGCTGCGTATGCCTTGTAGGGCCGGGAAGGGGTGAGTTTGTTCGGGCGACCTGGGGGTTTCACAAAGCAGGGCCCCCCTGATTGGGGTGCCCCGGGGGCAAGAATCAAAACTCAGGATAGTGAAAATCCTGGGTTTTGGTCCACTTTAAGAGTGGCTATGCAGCATCACCGTGGAATGACCATCAACACACTAGGGATGGGCCCCCATGGGCTGGCCGGAGGCCAATAATATCCTGGACTGATTTGTGGTTACAGCACAAGAGCACGAACTGGATGAGTAATCCTGCTAAATGTTCACCTTTCTACAAGGAATTTTGCATCCCCCGGGGTGGCCCAGAGGGTTTCTGCAGTAACAGCAACAGCAACTGAAGGTCCTCTTTAAAGTAGAAAATTCAGGCGCCAGGAGCCACGGTGATGAATTTAACTTTAGATCAGCTTGATGGTTCATACCTACCAACTTTTCAGGGTGGGAGAGAGGGACAATATATAAATGAAGCCACGCCCCTCATTGAGGGATGGATAGGAGAAAGGGTGTAACAGTTACAACAATATAAACAACACTTTGAATAGGCAAATGAATCATTTATTGATGCAGATCTGCATGTTACATCTCAAAGGGGGGCAAAGAAGAACCACGAGGGACAGGGGGACATGGACTCAAAAGAGGGACAGTCCATCCAAATCAGGGACCCTTGGGAGGTATGAGGTGCACTTTTCTTTGGTCCCTGGCATATCTAACTGTAATTAAAAGGTAAATATCTTGAATATGATTGTAGGCCTCATTGCTCACCTCTGCGTGTTCGCTGTCCCCGGGTCGGATGTTTTGCGCTGGGTGTGGGTCTGACTGGTGTGAAATGTCTGTTTATTTTACTGCTTTTATGATTAAGGAATGTTATCAGCGGTGAGTAGTCTCACTGTTCTTACTTTATTAATAACTCAGAGAGTTTCACATTTCCTTAGAAAAGCACATTTTAATTTCTCGAGAGACAGAGATTTAATATCAAACAGCAGACGGCCAGATCGGTGTTTTATGACGTCCTCGCTGTGGATGCCGGGTACAGAGGGGGGCGAGGCACTGTCTTTTAAAGGGATAGTACAGTTATTTTAAGTATATTTTATTTTGCTGTCCGTTACAGCCCTAGTTTCGGGTCCAACAGCACATGCTCGAGCAGCAGCTGCATCCCCGCTGTCCCTTTACCAGGGCACGTGCCCGTGCCAGGCATTTGTGAATGGCGGACGCTTCCTGTTAGAGGGTAGTGGGGGATGCTGCCGCCAGCACGCTCACATTAGATGAGCTCCTGGAAGAAGGGGCTCGACCGGATCCGAGCGCGCTGATTGGACGGGTGGCCACACATGCGTCGTAGGACCAGGAAGAGGTGAATTTGTTCGGGCAGTGACCTGGGGGATTTGACACAGTGGGGCACCCCGATCGGGGGCAAGGACCAAAACCCAGGATAGTCAAAATCCTGGCTTTTGGTCCACTTCAAGTTACTCCATTTATAAGGGTTGCTGTGGAAACTATCTTCGTACACATAAATGTACTTGGACTACCTGTGTAAAATAATTCATTGTACTGTATGTATGTATGTAACCAGGGGTGGACTGGCCATAGGTAGACCTTGGAGATTGGGCAGCACTACTTTGGAGCCAAATAGGCTGACATCTCTCCCAGACCCTTTGCTACCCCCCCCCCCCCCCCCCCAGAGGAGTTTCTGGCATCCAGGGCAAAGATTGGAAATGGTGCCCCCACCTGTTTTCAGGGCTCCATTTGGCACCCCCCTGACTTGCTGCACCTGGGGCAAGTGCCCCTGCTCCATCCTAGCTATGCCCCTGCCCCCCTTCCCCCTCTAATCCCACCGTCCATGACTGTACCCCCCCCCCCCAGGCAAGACTCCAGCCCATGTTTTGCCCCTGCAATGCTACAGCCTCAGCATCCTGTCTGCGAGAGCCACACCCACCCCTACCACAGTATCTGCCCCTACAATGCTAAATATGTATTACCATTGCTTTACGATTCAACCCAGCCCATGATCTGCCCATGCAATGCTTTAGCCTTGTCTGATGAATGCTGTGAAGCAACCCAGGGGCAGAATTCTGCAGCTTGTGGGTTGGTCATGGGCTTGCCAGAGCCAGTAAAGGTCCAGGCCCAAGTCTGCCCCTGCTCCCATTCAGTGTCCCGTTATCTGCCCCTACATTATTAAAGCTTTGGTACCATATCTACCCGTGCCTCCCACACCCCATATCATTACTCTCCACTAGTGTTGTGCAATCCCCTGGAGCACATGTGTCAAACTCAGGGCCTGGGGGCCGAATGTAGCCCTCCATGCCTTTTTATGTGGTCCCCTGACAGCTACCATAGGACGGCCATGCTCCTTTTCGCAAGTGACGGATTGGAGGAAGATGCCGGCTCCTGCTGATGATGCTACCGTTGGTCTTCTCTAGGTACCCCCTGTGCCCCTCCTACCACTGCCAGTCTTCTCTAAGTGCCCTCCCTCCAATGCTCCTCCCACCAGATGCCCGTGCCTCCAACACAATATGGTGGAGACACACAACATGCCTCAGATTCAGATTGTTATCTCACATGCTTTGGACACACGGGAGCTCTGCGTGCTTCCGCGCAGCTTATAGGCTCATTCCTCTGGGATTTATTAACTTAACCAAAATAAGGATCCCGCTCTCAGACAAGAAATTGAGAGCATTAGCTTTCCGAAGGTTCAGCTTTGTTTAATCACACCTCCTGTCCAGATGACTATTGTCTTTCTGATTATTTTGTTTACCTAACGAGATTTCTCTAATTAAATTTCCTTTCAGACGGAGGGACTCTTGCCGCAGGGGTAAGCAAGCTTTTCTGTGCCCCGGTGTTTCTATTCCACTTCACTATGGAAAAACATGTTTTTCCAGTGTGTCTGTGTGTTTCTTGTGCCGGCTTTTAAAATTAATTAGTTTTCTTTTCTTTATTTGTAGCGCTGAAAAGGTACCTTGTTTTCCAAGGCCACTTTTAATAACCTCTCTTGTTTTACAAGGCACTTTAATTCCAGACTGCCTACCACTCTCTCGCTCCCGCTGCTGCTTGTCCACCCTGCGCTCCCCTGTAGAGCTGCTGTGCTCATAAACAGATGTGATGGACAATTGGGGTCCTGCTACCAGCCATTTTCTCCCAGTTTTACAGATTTTCAGTAGTTTGTTTGACTCTCTTTTCGACATAATCAGCTAAACAACACTTGTTTATCAGTGTTATGTAAAGCTGAACTCTGTTGCTGCATGCAATAGCTCAAATCTAGAGAAGAGAGTGAATTTCTTTAAAATTTGGGCAGTTCAAGGAATTTTCCAATGGGTTCAACCAAATTGAATTTTACGAATCACTTATCTCTACGCAGTGGTAATTGCATTAAAAAACCTACCTGCAATCTTGAGTGGCTTCTCGACTGTCAGGTGGTGAGCAGACGGGCTCCGTCCTGGATTTCTTCTCTTTGGGTGGGCAGGCAGGTAGGATGCAGCTGAGTGGCATCTCAGAGGGCAGGCTCCACCCGGCTTTTGAGGGGGCAGACCGTCTGCGGACAGCTTCTCGGCAGGTGGACGGGCAGGCAGGTGTGATCCAAATGGTCTGCATCTTGGCAGATGGGCTCCGGCCAGCTTCTCAGCGGTCGGGTGAGGCGCAACATGTGCACTGAAGAAAGGAGCCCTTGTCTTTTGCAGTCCAAAGGACCGGTAATGGCCCACTGGAAGTGATGTAATCCAGTGGAACACAAGCACTGGCTGATGGCCAGGGAGGCAACATCATCATCACCAGAAGTGAGTAGAATGGGACCATTTTATTAGTAATTTAAGGTGAATCTGAATTCCCTAAAATTCAGAGTGACGAATCAGTTAGCTCATCTCTACTCATTTCCACAAATCACTAAATCGCCCCAAATCTGACAAGAGCGGAAATGCCCTCTGTGATTGAGCAAGCGAGAATTCGTTCATTGGTCATGCGTCATATTGTTTCGTCTGACATAAAATTTCTCGATCGTCGCGTGCCCATTGACCAATGCTCTAACGCACAAGTAGCCAACAAATCCTGCTCACCTGCATGTGCAGAATAGGATAGGAGCTGTATAGAGGGCCAACAACAATGTTGTTCTTTAACAGAGTGCTGGGGCTATAGGCACCCAGGGTGAGGGGCATTTTAGGATGGGTTCACCCGTTCAGGGGCCCACCTGGTGGTAACTGGGTTGGCCAGTCAGAGTTCAGGAAAAAATAATATGTTACCACGAATCAGCAAGAAATTCAGATTTGGAACGAATTGCTTTGATTCCCAGAAATTCAGGTCGAATTCTGATTCTGCCGGATCAGTTTGCTCATCCCTATTCATCACATACAAACATCTATATTGCTATCTTGTTCTCAAAGCTGCTAACATGTCATATAAAAAAATGCTATTTTATGTCTGTTTTTAACGGTTTTGCACATGCTTGCGCCTTCATCACACGGTATAACAGACAGTGTGCTGGGGCTATAGGCACCCAGGGTGAGGGGCATTTTGGGATGGGTTCACCCATTCAGGGGCCCAGCTGGTGGAACCTGGAAGGGGCAGTCTGAGCCTTTTTAGACATGATGAATGTAAACATTATATCAATCTTTTCTCAACCTGTCAGTGCTGAATTTGCCTCTCAAAGAGGGAGGCCGATTCATTAATAGCGCCAGGTAGCGACAGATGAGCGACTGTAGCGTGATTTTTACAGCGCCAGCCAGTATTCGCTGTGCTTGGCCGGCGTTTGCTTGATGACAGCGACTCAGTCGGTGTGCGGTAATGTTGAATACGGGCTTAGGGGTCGCTGTTTCACAGGTTCAGCGTTGTATGTGCGCGCCTGACAACGAATGGCCAGAGCGAACGGCTTGCTTCATATTCATTAAAAAATCACGCTCCGAATTTGCTGGCGCTGTCCATTCCTTGTTTAAACCCCAGTGCGCTGGCGGCGATGGGTGTTAACTAGTTTTTAAACAACCATATTTTTTGATTGTAACATTATACATGTTTTTAGAATCATTTTGTCATATGAATACATTAATATCAGACCTGTTAGATCAATTCTGCACAAATTTTTAAAAAAAAATTTTTTAACTTAAAAATAAATCCTAACATTGCAGAAGTGGTCTCCGAATTTTTGACATTAAAAAAAAAAAAAAAAAAAAATAATACCAATTAATTATGATAAATTATAGATTGCTCCATTGAAATGCATTGGACATTGCCAGGGAGCGACAGCTCATACCTGGCGCTGTGAAGGAATTTGCAGCGGCGCTGTTCGGTCCAGGCGGCTTCATGATGAATGCCGCGCTAGCCGATGCTCTCGCCGGCGCTAGCCTCATTTTGCTTGATAAATGCGTCATTGTGACCGCCGCCGGGCGTACTTGAGTCGGTAGCCGCCGATAGCTGGCGGTACCTGACGCTCGTCAGACACTACCTGGCGCTAGCCCATGATAAATAAGGCCCTAAGTTGTTTTCCGAGACATTTCAAGTTTGTAATTAGAGATGCGTGAATTCTTAAAAATTCGATTTGGACGATTCACCAAAACCCTCTAAGATTTTAGGTTCATTCCAATTTTTTTACGACTCGCTAAAAAAATAAAAACGTTTAAAAAACAACCTCCTTCCTCCATCCAGTGCTGGGATGTCCTTATCGTTCAACCAGTCTCCCCCTGGGTCCGGTGGTGGCGGCGATAGCTCCTATGTCCTCTCCAGCGAGCCCACATCTCTTCTTTCTTGACCCGTCACCATCCATCCTCTGATTTCCAGCACTGTCCTTGATTATCTTCGGATGGCAGCCAGGCCAATGCTAGTTTATGCATGGGAATACAAAGGTCTACCTTATTTAGTCCATGGACCACCCTCCTTACTTTTTCTCTCTTAGGTGTAAAACTTTACCTGGGTGCGGCCCCATTATTACCCTAAAGTGGGGCATGGGCTAAAGAAGAGCTGACCTATGTATTTTGTGTAAATTGGCGGTGGCCTGGCATTTAATCAGCTGCCAGCCGTCAGCCTGAGACGACTGAGGACTGCGCTGGACACTGGAGGATGGGCCGCGTCTGGCCAAAAAATAAGTCGGCTCATGGGATGAAGAGGAGGATTCTTGTGCTGGGGGAGACCCACTGGAGTTTCAGAGGGGGGTTCAGGAAAAAAATTAAATGTTACCATGAATCAGCAAGAAATTCAGATTTGGAACAAATTGTTTATTTCCCTGAAATTCCGATTGAATTCTTATTCTACCGGATCGGTTTGCTCATCCCTATTCGTCACATACAAACATCTACATTGCCATCTTGTGCTCAAAGCCGCTCACATGTCATACAATATATATTTTTAAAAAAATCTGCTATTTTATGTCTGTTTTTAACGGTTTCGCACATGCTTGTGTTTCCAGGGCGCCTTCATCACACAGCATATTATAGTTGTTATGTAGATAAATCCGTCAAGAGGCGCTTCATTAGCCACTCATTGACATAGCTGCTGGGGGCTCGGGATGTACGTCTTCGCCATTTAGCATTGATGATTACCTATTTGATGACTTGCAAAACAGTAACTAGCGTGAAAACCCCAAACAATTTGTAAGCAATATAAGTGATGTAATGTTAATAGTGGATAGTTTGAGGTGGGGTTAGGTTTTACTTTAATGTTTGCACCTTAGGTGGGTAATTTACCATAATTATAAAAATAAGTGTAGCACTCCCTCCACCCCAGCCTCCAATGACTACACTTGTCATAGCACTTCCCTCAGATCCCCGGGGGTTAAAGAGGCTCAATTCACACACCAGCGACACAGAGTTGAGAAGAAAGGGGTAACACATCTAGAGGGTGCCAGACATGTTCAGTAACAAACACTAGATTTAGTGGTAGGTCGAGGTAATGAAATTAAAGATCCAGGAAATGGGAATAATAAGGCAGAAGAAGCTCAGCTGATGCCTGTTCCATGATGCATCTCTCCTGCATTTCCTGCAGCACTCTGTAGATACTCTGGTGGGGCTCCAAGGTTTGCCCCGTATTTCCCTTCCATTTTATATGAACACAGACACCTGGCCACTCCTGTCCCTTAGCACTCCAGGCGTGAACGAGCATGAGAAGCCGCAGTGGTCGCGCTTGCAGGAATCACTCATAGGATCACTGAGGGACGGGGGTGGACGTGTGACCAAAATTTTGCGTGGTCATAGAAAAATGTAATGGTAAGGAGGGGCAAACTTTGGAGCCCTGATAAAGCATCGACACTGCATTCCAAATTAATATGTCAATTGGATTAAAACCCGAACAACACAATTTTTTTGGGTGTTGTTCACGCTGACATCACATAAAAACAAGCTCGGGGGGGGGGGGGGGGGGGAATCCAGAATGCTGGAGCACCCCGCACATAACCGCCCGGGACACCTGATATGCTTCCCTTGACCTCGAGCCTGCACAAGAATGATTGGGCGATGTCACGCACGTGGATGGGTCGTGGATGGGGCATTCTGGTTGTGACCACACAGCTATTCGTGGGACTCCATTTCCGGCGCAGGCTTGAGGTGAAGGTAAGCATATCAGGCATTCTGGGGGGTTATGTGCTTGTTTTTATATGCTGTCAGTGGGACCAACACCCGTTGGGTCCGGTTTAAGTGTCATATAGATGTAATTTTTTGTTGCCCCAACACACACTTTCAATATTTCACAACTCCCTCCCCCCCAGCTTCTGAGGTCTGCTTGGCACCCCCCCTAAATGCTCCCCTGGCTGCTAATTACCCATTATCCCCCTCAGCAATACCTCCCCTCCACCCACTAATGAACTACCCCCCATCAACTTGCTCCCCCATCACCCCATTGATATGCCCCCCTCAATGTTTTACTCAGCAACCCTGCAGAAATGACTTAGCAGCTTTTTACCGAATTCCGTCCGTCCTTGGTGTCGCTCCCAACCCTAAAATACCTAGCAGTGTCAACTCTTTATTTTGACCCTCTCTTGTGTTACTTTCCGCTTCTTTTGCTAGGTTGCCCCACCAAGTGGCCTTTGAAATAGAATAGCTGTCTGGGTGGATGGCACCTAGTACAAAAGTTCCTTCCTCCCTTAATTAAAAGGGCTCTGTAGACAAAGTACCTTAACTGTCATTCAGCAGCTCACCTCATCATGGCTGCGCTCTCACTTCCTGTCAGAACGCAGATGATTCTGGAAGTAGTAGTCAAAGAGTAGTGGCGCAATTCCTTTGATATAGACCACCAATCATAGGGCTAAGCTTGTCGTCTAAAACTCAGCATCATCAGACTGTGGACACTGAAAGAGAGGGAGATCAACCAGGGTCGTGAGAATGCCTGTCTTACAGACCCCGCCCAATATGCTGATTATTATGCGGCATCACGGAGCCAAGGGCCATGCCCAAATATTTCAAAACATAAATCATAAAATAAAGCTGTAAACTTTAATAACTTGGCCATTTCTTCTGCAATTTAAAAACGGAAAACAGTTTAGGACAGCGCCAGACATAGCTCGACACAATGATCTAACAATTGCCTTTGCCTTCTGTATCCCTTTAATCCCCCCCATACTACCTTACGCTTCTCTCCTTTTCCTTAAAGTGGACCAAAACCTATGCAAGATTCCCGGGCCGATCGATTTCCTCCTCCCAGGGCATCCAAAATCAGGTTGTCTCGCTGTGTGAAGCTCCCAGGTGGCCCCATACACTTACCTTGTTTCCTGTTCCAATAGCGCATGTGCGAGCTGCACCCGCATCCCCGCTGTCCCCGCGCTGGCGGCCACACCCCTGCTACCCTCTAACAGGGCACGCACCCTGCTAGAGGGTAGCGGGGGGTGGCGCCAGCACGCTTGGAGCCGCTGGCCTTAGGCAAAGGCTTAAACGCCGTGGCGTCAGCAACTCTTAGCGCGCTGTTTGGACGAGCAACTGTGCATGTGCCGTAGGACTGGGAGGAGGTGAGTTGGCCACAGCGATCTGGGGGGTTTCACACAGCGGGGTGAGGTATCCTAGGCCCAAAACCCAGGATAGTCAAAATTCTGGGTTTTGATCCACTTTAATCAGGGAGCTCTCACCAAGTGGCCTCTGGAATGGAATGGCTCCCTCTAGTGGATGGCAGCTGGTGTAAGGAGCTCCTCTAAAGATTTTTTTTATCTCTATACTCCCGCTGGGGCTTTCTGTACCAGTTGATGGGAAAACACTGTACATAGAAGGTACATGAAAATCCTTATTTGAAATTAGGAATTGGTCACAAGGAGAAGAAGCTAATCTGGCATATGGAGTCAGAACCTATAGGATCTATCCAACAACTGGTTGTTCAAGCGTTAATGACATGACATTGCTCCTGCAAATGAAACATAACTTTTTTAGTTGGATCACAGTGAATATTTGTAACATGAAAAACACATTTTCATCTATACAGCAGGTGACGCCTTTCAGGCCGGTCATCAGTTCTTAGAGGCTGATTTACTAGCGGCAGGTATTGCCAGATGAGCGTCTGTATAGCGGCGCTTAGAACAACCACTAGTAGACGCTGTAAGTGGGTATCGGGCGCTGTAACCTAGCGTTGCGGTCGCTGTAGTAACCTGGCCAGCATTGATGAATATGATGTGTGTTGGACGCTCTAACAACAGTATAGCGCTGCAGCGAGCGAGAGGTAGCACCAGCTCAGTGCGTCCGGCATATTTAACAAAACACTACACACACACAGACTTTGATCACACAGCGTCTGGTGCTCTATGTTACAGCGGCCAGATTTAGAGCGCCAGATGCTGTGTGATCAAAGTCTGTTTTTGAACACATATACACCACTAACAAAGCGAAAACACATGGAATGACATTGTTTTAACACTGCGACAATTAGTGCCAGGCCCATACAAATATAAAAAGTCTAAAAAATGTATAAAAGTGTTTGTTTTCAGTGAGGAGAGGTCACAAAATGATTTGAGCAAAAACAAAATTATTTTAATTGCCAAACACGCTATTTATACACAAACAAATGAAAGCCCATTTAAATGTATGGGAGAGCGGCGCTGAGCGAAAGGTAATACGTGATGAGCCTTTTGAGCCTAGAGCGCCGCCGCTATACGCTGAGCCGCCTCTGGTAATACATGTGACATGGTGCTGTTAGAGTCGCTCACCAGATTTGCTTTCTTAAATGTGGTTTCCCGTACAGCTCCCAGCGTTCAACAGATGCTACCTGCTGCTATGAAGCGCTACCTGGCGCTATCCTTTATTAAAGTGGACCAACACCCAGGGGGGATCGGCCTGGGAATCTATAAGAATCCCAGACCGATCAGATCCCTCCCCGCGGGGCATCCGAAATCAGGATGTCCCGCGGGGAGGAACCCCCCAGGAGGCCCACAAACCTTACCTTACCGGCGATCCAACGGCGCATGCGTGAGACGCGGCCGCGTCTCTCGCTTCCCTCTAGCAGGGCGCGCTCCCGCGCCGGCCGTTTTGTGAATGGCCGGCGCAGGCGCGCTCCCTGTTAGAGGGAAGCGAGAGACGCAGCCAATGACAGCGCTCTGGTATGCGCGTCCAAGCGGCTTTGGACGCGCATACCAGAGCGGCTCTGAGCGCTGTCATTGGCCGGACGAGGTCACGTGGGAGCGGGGAGAGGTGAGTTTTTGCGGCGATCGGGGGGGTTTCACACAGCGGGGCACCCCCCACCTAAGTGGACCAACACCCAGGATAGTCAAAATCCTGGGTGTTGGTCCACTTTAAATAACCCCCTAAGTCATGCCTGGTTCTGCCCACACCTTGACATTACTGATGTTAATGGACTTGGATGTGCAGAGAAAAATTAAGGCCCTTATTCATGAAGGGATAGCGGCAGGAAGCGCCTTGTAAATGAGAGGTAGCGACAGGTGAACGCCAGACACAGCACGTACTTACAAATTTATCAAGCAGAATCTGTGGAGCGACTGGGATAACGCCATGTAGCATCCGATTCATCATTATCCCGGCCTCAGCGAACAGCGCAGGTGTTCAGCCTTGCAGAGCGCCAGGTATGACCTCCCGCTACCTGTCGCTCTCCCATACATTTCAATGGACGTTCTTTTATTTCTTTTTAAACAGGGTTTTTTTTTTTTTTTTTTTTTTTAATCTCAAATAAAGTAGTGACCTATTCTCGTATAGAAAAAGCCATTTTTCCAAATATTTTTCATGTTTTATATATTTATGCAGAATTGACATTACAGGTCTGGCATTAAAGTGTTCATGTTACAATGTAATAACAATGTAATTCCATTTGTTTTCGCTTTGTTACTGGTGGATACATGCTAAAAAACAGACTTTAATCAAACAGCCTCCTGCGCTTTGGGCTTTAGAGAAGCATTTTTCAGCGCTGGAGTTGTGTGAGGCTGTTTTTTTGATGAATATGTTGTGAATCGGTCGCACTGACCAGTCGCTAACATGCGCTCCCATACAGCGCTGTACTGGTCAAATAGCGACTCCTCACAATGTATTCATCATTGCAGCACAGCGACTGAGTCGCTATGAACTAGCGACCCACGGCCGAGCACAGCGACTACTAGCAGGCGCTCTGAAATGCCTGCTACAGATGCTCATCTGTCGCTACCTGGCGTTAATGATGAATCAACCTGCCCGTTCCAAATTATGCCTATATATATATATATATATATATATATATATATACCGTATTTTTTGCCCTATAAGACGCACTTATTTTTCCCCAAAAGTGGGGGGAAAATATCCGTGCGCCTTATCGGGCGAATGCAAAAAAAAAAAATTAAAAGAAAAAAAAAAAACTCACCGTTTTTTACCCGCAGCGATGACAGCGGCGGGGCCAGAGACAGCGCCCCCGCCGCTCCTCCATCTGCTGCCTCTTTCGCCTGGGGCACATGCGAGCACCCAGGTCAGGGCAGCGGGTGGGCGCGGCCTGCACCAAGTTGGTGCAGGACACGCCCACCTGCTGCCCTGGCCTGGGTGCTCGCATGTGCCCAGGAAGAAGCAGCAGATGGAGGAGCGGTTTTACTCAAGACAGCTGTAGGGGATAGAGCATTGATGAATGATATGTATGTTGGGCGTTCTAACACCAGTACAGTGTTGCAAGGAGCGAAAGGTAGCACCAGATCATTGCGACCGACTCTTAGCAACTCACACCATATTCAACAAAAAAACAGATACGCAGAGCGTAGGTGCTCTGGATCTGGGCGCTATGGCATAGAGCTCCAGACGATGTGTGATTAAAGTCTGTTTTTGAACACATATCCACCAGTAACTAAGCGAAAACACATGGAATTACATTGTTGTACCATTGTGACATTAATACTTTAATGGCAGACCTGTAATGACAATTCTGCATAAAAATAAAAAAAAAAACTAAAAAAATTTCTAAAATGACTTTTTCTAGGCCAGGAGAGGTCACACAATTATTTGAGAGAGAAAAATAAATACAAAAAACCCTGTTTAAACAGAAGAAAAGGAACGTCTAATAAAATGTATGGGAAAGCGACAGCTAGAATCATACGCTACATGGCGCTGTTAGAGTCGCTCATTAGAATCGCCTTCATAAATTAGGTATTGCGTTCAGCTCTGTTACAGTGCCCGATACCCGCTTACAGCGTGTACTCGATCTAAGCGCCGCTATACAGACGCTCATCTGGAAATACGCGGCGTTAGTAGTGAATCAGCCTCCACGTGCTATTTGTGTTAATGCAATTGTGTCTTTCCTTTCATCCTTTTTTTAATTATGTAAACAATTTTTGTCAACTGTTTATGTTTATTTCTATTTGTTTGACAACATATAAATTGTTTTTAAATGTGTTTATGTTTCTCTAATGTGTCTGTCTAAATTGTTTTATCTGCTTTGGTTTTTCTAGTGGTCTTTTAAAATGTATTACGTTTATCAATACTCACCGCTCTGTGTTCCACCTGTATTCACCCAGGAATCCCCCTAAACTTATCCAACATTCCCCCTGGAATGTGCCCGGCTAACCTATGCCCCCCTCCCCATTACACTTCCCTGGCAATAGGGTTGATTCTGCACCAGGTGACAAAGTGAGCTACTTTTTAAGAGAGAAAACAATTATTTACTTGCCTAGCTTGCAATGTGTGCCTAGTCTAATTACGTTATGGGCCTTATTTATCATGTGCACCATTTAGCATAATTTTTGTGGCTCTAGGGCCAGGAAAAGGACAACAATCCCAGAATGCAGAGCAACACAGTCAGAAGACACTTCCTGTTTGCAGGCAGCCTGAGACTCTATGGGCCGCCATCTTGGATGTTTAAAGGCTCAAAAAAAGCAGTAGATGCAGGTAGGATGATTTTTAATGTGGGCAATCTGTATGTACAGAGTGGTTGAAACATACAAGATAGGTTCTTAATAAGGGTGAAGGTCCACTTTAATTAATTCATTTTAAATGGCAACTTTAAAGGGGGAAATTTGGGGGACCATTTTAGGTCATTCCAAGACCTTGGCCCTTATTTAACAAGGGATAGCGTCAGGTAGCGCCTGGTGAGCGACCGGTAATGACGGGCCCCGCCACGAGAACGCCGGCTCCCCACCACAATCACACGTTTATCAAGCCAATCCTGCTTAGCGACTGAGATAGCGCCAGATAGCGACTCATTCATCATTATTCCAGCCTCAGCCCACAGCGCCAGCGTCCGACCTTGAACAGCGACAGGTATGACCTCTCGCTACCTGGTGCTCTCCAATGCATTTCAATGGAACAATTTTTAAATATTCATAATTAAATCATAATAATGTTTTTTTTTTGTGAAAAATTCTGTGACCACTTCTGCCATGTTAGATATTTTTTTTAAGGTAAAAAAAAAACAAAAAAAAAAACTTTGTGCACAATTGATATTACAGGTCTGATATTAATGTATTCATATTACAAAATGTAATTAAAAACTTGTTTTCTGGGTTTCCAAAAATATGGTGGTTTGGGGGTTAAAAAACTACTTTTAACCCATCGCCGCCAGCGCTCTGGGGTTTAAACATGCATTTCACAACGCGAGAATTTTTGGAGTGTGATTTTTTGATGAATGTGGTGGGGGCCGGTCGCTCTGACCAGTCGCTATCATGCGCACCCATACATCGCGGAACCTGTCAAATAGCGACTCCCCCGTATTCAACATTACTGCACACCGACTCAGTCGCTATCAACAACCGAACAATGGTCAAGCACAGCGACTACTAGCGGGTGCTGTGAAAATACTGCTACAGTCGCTCAACTGTCGCTACCTGCCGCTATTAATGAATCGGCCTCCTTGTAAACTGCCGACTTATTTGATGAATTTAAACAACAACTTTTTTTTTTCTTTTTAATTCCCGGAATCATTAAAAACTGGCACAAAAAAAAAAAACACTAGTAAAAAAAAAATCTCATTAATGGTCCCGGAGGAATATTTTGCCTTTGTCCTCCTTTGATTTCCAAACCTTTCACTTCATCTCACGTTTCTCGGCCCACCTTTCATGCCCCCCCCCCCCCGAGCCTCCCTCTAGCGCCCTGTCTATATAGTAGGTGCTGGATTCTGGGCCGGCGGCCAGGCATTTTAATCAGTCGTACTCGCTCGCAGTGTAGGGTTTCAGGCCACCTGTTGAGATGGCTTCAGCCTTGATTTTCAGATGCATCTCGCAGGGACGGCGCGCGGCTCCCAGTCGTCTCGCGGTGTTTTCGGTTTAAAAATAAAAATGCAGTTTCGAAGGTTTCCTCTCATGATAACTTGCCAACGCCGCGCGTTATTTTTAAAACCTGTCGGGTGCATTTTAGCGGACCTGGATACGAGAAAAGGTCGGGACTCCGGGCCCTGGCTTAAGTTTGTTTTTCTTTTTGCCAGTACAAGCAAAGAGAGACATAAGCCTCGATTCAGTTGGCCTTGATTCACAAAGGGTAGAAAATAACTCTTATGGTAGTAAAAAATTCAATTCATGAGAAAAAAGCCTGAGAATGTCACTGTTACTGAATCACCAGATAGGAATACAATGAAAGTCAATGTAACTCTTTACTACAGGTAAAAAGGGGTAAAAAGTTCAATACGTTTTTCAAGAGTAAAAAAGTACCATTGACTTTCATTGTCTTCCTATCTGGTGATTCACTAACAGTGACATTCTCAGGCTTTTTTCTCATGAATTGAATTTTTTACTACCATGAGAGTTTTTTTCAACTCTTTGTGAATCAAGGCCAATGTTCCTGAAAATTGCTCATGAAAAAAATAAGGGACATTTAGGGGGTTTATTTTAACCGGACCTTCAGCATCATTTAATAAAAAGCCCAAACCCTTAAAAACTATTCCCCAGCATCTAAAATTCATATATTTTACGTTTCTTTTTCGCTTACTTTTTATTCTTTCCCCCACTGGGCTGCAACTCGGACCTTCAACCTGAATATGAGCCTATCTTGTATGTTTCCTCCACCCAGTACATACAGATTGCTCACATTATAAATCATCCTACCTGCACCTATTGCAGTTTTTTAACCTTTTAACATCCAAGATGCAAACAGGAAGTGTCCTCTGACTATGCCGCTCTACATTCTGGGATTACTGTCCTTTTCCTGACCCCAGTTCTGCTCTGTCTGTACAAAGCACAGCTATAACCTGCCCCCCCTGTACTTTGCCCTGCTCTCCTCTCCTCAGTATGTGATGCTTCTGAGGCAAGATGGTGGTGCCCGTATCCTAGAGTCCTGAACAGAGTTCAAGCCCAGTGTGGGAAAGAATAATAAGTAAGTGACTAAAAACTTAATATATATTCATTTCAGATGCTGGGGAATCGTTTTTTAAGTGTTTGGGCTTTTCATTTAACCGGACCTTCACCATGATTTAATGAAAAGCCCAAACTCTTAAAAAACGGTTCCCCAGCATCTAAAATTAATATATTTTACGTTTTTAGTCACTAACTTATTATTCCTTCCCCCACTGGGCTGCAACTCTGTTCAGGAATTTATAATACGGGCGCCGCCATCTTGATTCAGATGCATCACACTTACTGAGGAGAGGAGAGTGGGATAAGGTACAGGGGGCGGGTTATAGCTGTGCTTTGCTCAGACTGAGCAGAGCTGGGGTCAGGGAAAGGTCAGCAGTCCCAGAATGCAGAGCGACACAGTCAGGAGGCACTTCCTGTTTGCAGGCTGCCTGATAAGATGGCGGCTTCCATAAGCCGCCATCTTGGATGTTCAAAGGCTCATAACATGCAATAGATGCAGGTAGGATGATTTTTAATGTGGGCAATCTGTATGTACAGGGTGTGGGAAACATATAAGATAGACTCGTATTCAGAGTGAAGGTCCGCTTTAAATGATGGTGAAGGTCCGGTTTAAGGAGTGGAGAGCAAATGTACAGTGGGGCAGGGTTATAGCTGTGCTTTGCACAGACAGAGCAGAGCTGGGCTCAGGAAAAGGACAGCAATCCCAGGATGCAGAGCGGCACAGTCAGAAGGCACTTCCTGTTTGCAGGCAGCCTGAGACTCGATGGGCCGCCATCTTGGATGTTCAAAGACAATCTGTATGTATAGGGTGGGGGAAACATATAAGATAGACTCTTATTCAGGGTGAAGGTCTGGTTTAAGAAACGCTTAAGCCACATAGCGGCAGGTGTTTTTCGGTGCATGCGTGGCTGGTGCCGGCATCACTCGCCTCCCTTCTCGGCTGTGCGTGGCCTCGCCCACCATAACTGAATGGCTACTCGTGGCTACAGAGAAAGTGAAGCCGCAGGCCGCTCGTAAGTATGGCTAGGGATTCCATTAGCTCCTCTAGCTGTGCATTAATATGCATGTCAGGAGAAGCTTATTGGACGAGCAGCCTCGTCTGCGCCGTGTGCTTGAGGAGTGGTGAGTGAGCTGGGGGAGCTTTACACAGCGGGGCACCCCAAACTGGAATGCTCTAGTGAGAAGGACCAAAACCTAGTGAGAATTCTGGGTTTTGGTCCACTTTGCTTGGAATGTCTCTTTAGCAGGCTCACAGGCCTACATTAGGAACCTGCCATGTTTTTCTGGATAGCATTAACGGCTGGCTGGGGTTGAATTGATGGTAAATGAAACTGGAGATGAAGACCTATAGAAAGCTGTTCTCGATTTCAAACCGGAACTTCACCCTGAATAAGAGCCTACAGATTGCCCACATTAAACATCATCCTACCTGCATCTACTGCATTTTCGGAGCCTTTAAACATTCAAGACACAGGTTCCCAGCAAACATGAAGTGTCTTCTAACTGTGCCGCTCTGCATTCTGGGATTGCTGTCCTTTTCCTGACCCCAGCTCTGCTCTGTCTGAGCACAGCACAGCTATAACCCCGCCTCCTGCACTTTTGCCCCCTCTCCTCATTACGTGATGCCCCCTCTCCTCAGTATGTGATGATGACGTCCGTATCCTAGAGTCCTGAACTGAGTTGCAGCCCAGCGGGAGAAAGAGTAAGCGACTAAAAACTTAAAATATATTAATTTTAGATGCTGGGAAATAGTTTTTTAAGGGTTTAGACTTTTCATTAAATGACTGTTGGGTCTGCATTACAGCCTGATGGACATGATGGATGGAAAAAGCACCTGGCGCTCCACCTCGGGGGGTCTGCCATGTGTACACTTTTCTTCCAAACCAGGGGAATAGGAGTGCATTGATTTTTAATGGAGACTAATTTAACTGCAGGATGTGCTGCTATTCCTTTAATTTTTAATAAACAATTCTCAACAGTCAGCTGCCAAGCCGATACAATAAAAATTAAAGTTTAACAAAGTGCCGGATGTTTCATCGTATACGAGACGTAGACCCCCAGTCAGCAGGTTACTCGAGCTGATAAGTGAACTGCTGCATGTGTAAGCACTCTCTTGGTGTTAGAGAATAGAGAATAACAGTTGCTTAAAGGAGAGCTCCGTAGATTTTAGATATGAACAAGGAGACACCACTCGCTCTCTTCAGTGCCTGATAAATCCGCTGAGGTTAAGACTGGGAGCTTGTGCCAGGCTCCACCCGTTCTTCCTCTTGACACCCTCAGCTGGGTTTAAAGCTGTCTGTTTCTATGGTAACAAATGATGCTTAGACAGCTAGGGACTAGGAATCTGTAGCCAAAAAGTTTTTTTTTTTACTTCAAAATTCGAATCTTTGTACAAAATACTGTAAATACTGTTTGATGGGTCCCTGGGGCATCCCAAATTGGGATAGGAAGAGGGGCATCCCAGATTGGGATAGGAAGATGGGCATCTCTAATTGGGATGCCCCACCAGTGGAAACTCCCGGGATGCCCCTCCTGTTGAAACCCCCGGGATCACCCAATAAACGTACCTTCCCGATATTCCTTTTGTGAATGTGCGGGCTCTCGTATGGCATGAAGTGTTTCTTTGGAGAGAGCCCGGCATAGGGAATGGGGAGCGGCCCCCAGTCTCCCTGCGGCTCGCTCCCGGCCCATCCTATCTGGATGGATGTGGCCTTGGCCTGAGAATGCGGCACAGGAGCATCGGAAAGGTAGGTGAGTGTGTGCGATCACACGGGGCCGGTCTTTGGGGTGTGCGAGGTGCACGGTCACACGGTGCGTCATCCCAAGCTTTCTGTAAGCGGGCGCCAGGAGCTCTCAGCTTGACCAGCAGGTTCTTTTTTTAAATACCTCTAACTCTTTTTTTTATAATTCTCCTTTACATTTTTCATTCTTCTTGACTTTCCCTTTCTTCTTTCTTTTATTTCATGCTCCCTCTATTTTCCTCCCTTTCCATACTTTCTGCCTTTTTTCATGTCATTTACACATTCCATCCATTTTCTATTGTCACCTTTTTTCCACCTGCCTCTCTTTTTTAAGCTTCTTCGCATCTTCGCCCTTTGTTACCTACCCTCCATCTTTCTTTTCCAGTTTCTTTTGCCCTTATTCATCAAGCGATAGCGCCAGGTAGTGTCTGACGAGCGCCAGGTAGCGGCAGCTAACGGCGACTACCGACTCAAGTACGCCCGACGGCGGTCACAATGACGCATTTATCAAGCAAAATGAGGCTAGCGCCGGCGAGAGCGACGGCTAGCGCGGCATTCATCATGAAGCCGCCTGGACCGAACAGCGCCGCTGCAAATTCCCTCACAGCGCCAGGTATGAGCTGTCGCTCCCTGGCGATGTCCAATGCATTTCAATGGAGCAATCTATAATTATTCATAATTAATTGGTAATTTTTTTTTTTTTTTTTTAATGGCAAAAAATCGGAGAACACTTCTGCAATGTTAGGATTTATTTTTAAGTAAAAAAAAAAAATAAAAAAAAAATGTGCAGAATTGATCTAACAGGTCTGAGATTAATGTATTCATATTACAAAATGATTCTAAAAACATGTATAATGTTACATTCAAAAATATGGTTGTTTAGGGGTTAAAAACTAGTTAATACACATCGCCGCCAGCGCTCTGGGGTTTAAACAAGGAATGGACAGCGACAGCACATTCGGAGCGTGATTTGTTGATGAATATGAAGCTAGCCGTTCGCTCTGGCCATTCGTTGTCAGGCGCTCACATACAACGCTGGACCTGTGAAACAGCGACCCCCCAGCCCGTATTCAACATTACCGCACACCGACTGAGTCGCTGTCATCAAGCTAATGCCGGCCAAGCACAGCGAATACTGGCTGGCGCTGAAAAAATCGCGCTACAGTCGCTCATCTGTCGCTACCTGGCGCTATTGATGAATCGGCCTCTTTATCTCTGTCTCTCTTTTTTTCTTTATTTTTTCTTTCTTTCACTCTCTCTCTCTTTCTTGCTTCCTTTCATTTTATTTTTTCTTTCTCTCACTCTTTCTGTTGTGTTTTCTTTCTCTCACCCTCTTGCTATCTTTCTCTGGCCCTGTCTCTATCTTTCTTTTCATTTATTTTTCTTTCTTTCTACCACTCTTTCTTTCTTTTTCTTTCTTGTTTTCTCTCTGTCGCTCTTCCTATCTTTCTCTCATTCTCTCTCTTTGTTCCTTTTTTCATTTATTTTTCTTTCTTCCTATACTCTTTCTTTCATTCTTTCTCTTTCTTGTTTTCTCTCTGTCTCTCTTTCTATCTTTTTATCTTTTTTATTAATTTCCCTTCTCTTTCTCCTCCGCTCTCTTTCTACATTCCCCCCATCTTGCTCTCATTTTCACATGCTCTCCATCTTTCTCTTGTCACATTCCTTCCATCTCCTCTCACTTTCTGTGTCATCCTCAATTTTTTGTTATCTTTTCTCCTCCTTTCTCTTTTCCACATTCCCCCATCCTCTCTTTTTAACTCCTCTTCATATTACATTGCTTTTTCCCTCTCTCCATTGTTTTTCCATGTTTTCTCTTATTTCTCTCTTGTCTAACTTCAGTCTTTCTTTTTCTACATTTCATCTATTTTTCTTGCCCCATCTCTCTCTGTCTTCCTCATTTCTTCCATTATTTTGAGGGGCACCACCTTGAGATCCTTCACAGGGCAACACCTAACCTAAGACCAGCTCTGGTCACACAGTGGGGACACTCGGCCATCGGCTGTCCCTGGGGCATATCAGCTGGTAGGTCTACTTTAAAGCAGAACAAAACCCTCAACATTCAGATTCCAGGGCTGACCACTGGCCTTCCCAGGGGCCCCGATATGTCTAAACTCCTGGGGCACCACAACACTCACGTGCTTCTGGGCTCCCTCGTTGTTTAGTGGTACCCAGTTATAAAAGGATGTTCACACACTTATATACCGTAACCACATTATTTTATTTTTATTTCCCATTTAAATGATTTAAGATGTTTTTTCATTCGGATTAGTAAAGATAATGGGTCACCCTGAAGGTGGAAAAAGCTCTGAAATGATTCTTTTGCATCTGATTATTTTACCCCACAAATACCTGCCTGTGTAACAGGGGTGTGCAGCCTTTTTATATCCATTATATGCAGGGGCGGGCTTAGCGTTTTAGGGGCCCCATGCAAAGTTGTGTCTGAGGGCCCTAATAGTGAAATGCAATATTAACGCACCTTGTCGGGGATCTAGCTGTGGCCTGCTCATGTGCCGTGGGAGCGAGAGCAAACCCAGAGGGTTTCACACAGAGGGGCATCCTGGCATTGTCTGTCCATGGCATAAGGAATTGTTTATATGGCTGTCCAATTTCTACTCCCTGTGGCATCCCAAACTAGGATGCCCCACTGTATGAAACCCCATTAAATCCCCGCACCCACTCACCTAACCTAGCCTCGCTATAGCTTTAGATCAGACCTGGGCATTGTAAGGTATGGGGGCCGTATACGGCCCTTTGATTGGCTCTGTCCGGCCCAGGGGCCATATACGGCCCTTTGATTGGCTCTGACCGGCCCGGGCTGAGCTGGCTGGCGGAGTACCTCCGCTCGTGATTCGGCGTCCCTCAGCTCGTGCTGCCTGTAAATCGCCCGCCTGTCCCTCTTCGCAGCGGGTCGGCGCCTCCCACACTGTACACAGGCAATCACTTATGCAGCAGCCGATCGGCCGCTTGGCTCGTGGGGTCTGGCATGTTCTCCCTTCCTCACTCAGTGAGGAAGCCTGTGTACACTGCGGGAGGCGCCGACCTGCTGCAAAGAGGGGCGGGCGGGCGCCCGACAGTGAAGAAGAGCCCAACCAAAGGAGGAGAAGGAGGAAGGCTCCGGCACCATCTTGCCTGGACTCATAAGTGCCCTGGCTGGAAGCCACCCTCGGGCTGCTGCTAAGCTTAAAGTGGACCAACACCCACGGGTGATCGGCCCGGGAATCTATAAGATTCTCGGGCCGATCACCTCCCTCCCCGCGGGACATCCGAGAGCAGGATGTCCCGTGGGGTGAAACCCCCCCAAACCCCCTCCCTTGCGGGCGCGTGCGCGTCAACAGGGACGCGCGGGAGGCAGCGGCGGAGGAGCCGCTTGTCCTGGACTGTCAGATTGCTTGTCCGTCGGCGCTGGGAGCGGGGAGAGGTGAGTTTTTCGGGTGATCGGGGGGGTTTCACACAGCGGGGCACCCCGATCGGGGGTGCCCCACCGAAGTGGACCAAGACCCAGGATAGTCAAAATCCTGGGTGTTGGTCCACTTTAAGGGGAAGCAGAGGAAGGGAAGTGGGGCTGCATTTGCTCTGCCCAGTGTGGTGGAAGAGTGAGCTGCTGACATCTGTGGGGCAATATGCCCCCTTTCTGTGGATCCTACCAACCAGTATTACCCTCCCTTCCAGTTGTAAGCTAAGTGCACATGATCCTTGTCACAAGAGGACTTTAGCCCTCAAAATGTCCACTAAAAATGCTGGGTTTTCCAAAAGAATTTACTGCTTTTTATAAAGAAATACAATTAATAGTATGCAGAATTGAGTTCAGCCTTTTGGCCCGGCCCCCATGGAAAAAATAATTGGCCACCTCTGCTTTAGATAGACGCATACCCGGGGCAGCCAATTGTGATTGGTCGGCCGGGGAATGCCCCCAGCTAGAGGTGAGTGGGGATGCGACCAGTGGTCCACTCTGCACCATTCAGCTGGCTAGCTGATGTGATGTCACAGCATCTTGTATAACTGAATGGAGCTGAGCACTTATTGTGCAGCAGTTGGTAAGTGTACAGTGGCTTCCTATCTGCTGCACACTCTGCATTGTGTTAAACGGCCCCTCACTCGCCCGAGGCCGTCCACCGAGTGCTGTTATTTATTTATTTATTTTAAACAAAAAGTTGCCACTGATCTGACCCTGCATTTGGGGGGCCCCTGGCAGGTGGGGGCACATGTATTTGGATGGTATGCTTGGTGGTTAAGCACGCCCCTGATTGTATGTGTCACAGGCACCCAAACACCGACCCCTATCCCCACATTGATGAAATATGCATACCTTCCAACTTTTCAGGGTGGGAAAGAGGGACAGTTGTTAAATGAAGCCACGCCCCATCATTGAGGGATGGATAGGGGATCAACACTATAAATACTTTGAATAGGCAAATGAATAATTTATTGCTGCAGATCTGCATGTTACACCTCAAATGAGAACGAGGGACAGGGGGACCTGGACTCAAAAGAGGGACAGTCCCTCCAAATCAGGGATACTTGGGAGGTATGAATATGCGTATTTCCTCCCTCACTGCTCCATCGCACGTGGATTGGAAACGGCTGCGTCCCCTATTGGACTATGATATTTTGTGGTATTTATTTGCATACATGTGACCCCCCCCCCCCCCTTACCAGGATCTTTCCATTCTGAGCCTTCATGTTGTTCTCTCCAGCCTCCAATGTTCACAATTTGCATTTATATAGCATGTAGAATGCGGCATGGAAAGACAATTTGTTTATAGATTATGAGATGGTGAAATTGTCTCAAGTATTATTGTCTCAGATACATCAAAATGCTTGAAAAAAAAGGCTGAAACTTTTCATAGTGCCATAAAATAAAAGAGAAACAAAGGTATTGGGATGATTGAGCTGCATAATAATACATTCTAATAAGAAGCAGGTAGAGGGGCTAGCTAGAGGGTTCTACCACATTAGACACAAAAACAACAAAGCTTTCAATATGTTTTTCAACATGAGAGCTTTCCAACAACCCCTGTAACATGTAGATACGCAGAGATGCCAAGGGTTGTTCACAAAAGTGTTCACAAGAGTTCCCCACCGTGTTTTCCAATTATTTTTTTTAATGCATTTGCATACCTTTAAACTTGGGTGGAAAATAGGGACAATTTTTTAAATTAAGCCACACACCCACCACACTCAGCCCACACCCCATGCAAAATGTCCTGCCTATTGGCGATGGGATTAGCAGGGAGGGAGAGAGGGATGGATGAGATGGGGGAGATGGATGGGAAAAGTTGGGAGGAAAGGGGGAGGGATGGATGGCTGAGAAGAGCGAGAGGGCTTCCCCCAGGGTTGGACCGGTCATAGGTAGACCCGGACAAATGCTCGGTGGTCCGCAATGCTTTGGGGCCGTCTTGGCTGCTACCTTTACTAACACTCCCATCCAATCCCAGTCTCCCTATCCCCTTCCCCACACTATCTCCTCACCCAAGCAACCCCAGCCTGTGTCCCCCCTAATAATTAAGCCTCAGCCTTGGAGCACAATGGTTGATTGGCTAGGAAGCAGCAGAGATGCCACTGGCTGGTCATGGGCAAGCCAGGTGCTGGTAAAATCCCAGGCTGATTTTTGGCCCCAGTCCAAAGGGGTGGCTGTTCCGCTTTAACATTATGGGGGTGATTTACTATGTTCACTACCATTCGCTACTTGACATAAAAGTATGTTTGCACACGTAACAGACCAGCAAGTAAGCAAAACCTAAAGCAACGAACACCACTGAACACTGACTTTCACAAGGCATTTTGGTGTATTTGCTGGTGAAAGTCACAGGTATTTACATTGAAAAGTGGTTTGGAGAAAGCCGATGAACTACTGTGGCAGAATTCTTTAGGAAAAAACATGGAATGGCATTGCCCCCCAATCTCTTTTCCAGTCTCAGAATATTTGTAGGGTATCTTGGAAGTGTCTGGGTTGTTTGAAAAGCTTAAGAGTAAAAGTTTATTTGAAAATATAAAAGTCATGTAAAAACATTATTAGTTGTTTTCACATACTGGAGAACTTTCTAATGTTCAGGAAAAATAAGTTAAAGATGCTAAAATCCCTAAATAACACTGATTCCTATGCGGTTCGCTACTATAATCATGGCGAATGCAAAAGTGTTCGCCAGCATTCGCTGGAGTAGAAGTAAATCCAAAAAACATTGCCAGCGGAATAGGCAAAATTACACTTGGTAAATGCGTAAACCCTGTGGATGGGAGGCAAATAGTTCAGAAATTACCCTCTATATACCAAAAACTTTTAATAGCATGTTAAAGTGGACCAACACCCAGGATTTTGACTATCCTGGGTTTTGGTCCATTTCGGCGGGGCACCCCGATCGGGGGTGCCCCGCTGTGTGAAACCCACCAGAAACCCCAAAAAACTCACCTCTCCCCGCTCCCACGTGAACGCCGCAGCCAATCCCCGCCAACGTCCAGGCGGGGGACAGGAACGTCCAAGCCGCTTCCGCCGCCTCCCGTGCGTCACTCTCGGCGCGCGCGCGCCCCCCGCCGGCCATTCACAGAGGCCGGCGCGGGCGCGCGCACGTCTGGAGGGGCGCGCGGGAGGCGGCGGCGGAAGCGGCGGCGGATCAGGTAAGATCTTTTTGGGGTTTCTGGGGGGTTTCACCCTGCGGGACATCCCGATCTCGGATGTCCCGCGGGGTGGGAGGTGATCGGCCAGGGAATCTTATAGATTTCCGGGCCGATAACCCTTGGGTGTTGGTCCACTTTAAATTGCATGTTACACCTCAAAGAGGGACAAAAGAGAACAACGAGGGACAGGAGGCCATGGACTCAAAAGGGGGACAGTCCCTCCAAATCAGGGACACTTGGGAGGTATGTACAGTCTGCAGCCTATGCAGAGAGGCTATAAAACAATCAATATTTCAGAAGCTGGATCATAGTCTCCTGTGGCTAAGGTGAGTCTTATTTTATTTTAACGCCAGTTTTTTTTCCCTTCGCTGCCGCTCTACGCGCGCCCTTATTTACTTATTTTTAAACTATTTCTTTCTTGCGACCATAAAGTTTTAAGACCCCGCTATTCAGTGCGGCACATATTTGCATTGCTGTTAAAATGAAGTTGAAAAGTGCTGAGCTGGCTGCTGAGTACAGTTTAAGAGTGAAAATCTGTTTTAACAGATTCTGCCTTGTGCCTGAACAGTGTGTGAATGAGACCCCCGTGCTGGGCGCCAACCCATTTACATGAGTGTAGGGGGCACGGGACTCATGAGAGCAGCCTGCTGACTGCTTGCTTTCCTAATGACTCCGAGACATAACCCCTTCTGCTCCGCTATGGCGCCGCAGCTCCCTGGATCTAGAAGCAGATGAATACCGACATCACTAAAAAGTTGTCAGGACCTCTTGCAGATACCGACTGTAGTTCATTAGTGTGAAATATTTGTCTGCAATGTCATATTTAAAGTGAACCTGTACTAGACTGACCATTTTTGGGGGGTCCTCAAAGTGGAACAGTTTAAACCAGTTTGTGGGTGATAGGTGTGGTAGGGGATTGGTTTAGCATGTGGCTTAAAGTGGACCAAAACTCACCTTGCAGTCGATGAGACTCTAGGCCAGGCATATTCGGGGATGCCCCGCTGTGTAAAACCCCCAAGGTCGCCCTGAAACGCATCCTCTTTCTCAGTCCAACAGCGCATGAACAGCAGCTGCTTCCCCCGCTATCATTTTAGCAAGGCGCGTGCTGGCGCCAGGCATTCGTGAATGTGGCCACCAGCGTGCTCGGATCCGCTCAGCTTAGGCGAGCTCCTGGACAAAAGGAGAGCAGATACGAGCGCGCTGACAGGACGAGAGGCTGCGCATGTGCCATAGGACCGCGGATGAGTGAGTGAGATCTGGGGGTTTCACACAGCTGGGGATCCCAGATTGGGGTGCCCCAGGGGCAAGGACCAAAACCCAGGATAGTGAAAATCCTTGGTTTTGGTCCACTTTAATTACAGGTCACATGCTCTTGAACTATTTGGTCCATAAAAGAGGTTGGTGATGGAACCAATGCTCAGAAGTCCAGGCATTCCACTGCCACCATTCAACCAAAGAGTCAGAGCAGTAAACTACCCAGACACCCAGCAATCTGCATTTGTTGGGACAGGCTTCAGCAAAGTGATTTAGATTTAGAGGGACTGTCCCACTTTTTTGAGTCCATGTCCCCCATTGTTCTCATTTGTCCCTCCTTGAGGTGTAACATGCAGCTCTGCATCAACAAATGACTAATTTGCCTATTTAAAGTGTCTGTATTAACTGTCACAACCTATCTCTTATCCATCCATTTAATGAGGGGTCCTGGCCAAATTTAACAGATGCCCCTCTTTCCCACCCTAAAAAATTGGTAAGTATGATTTATCTGTTTTTAGAGTTTTCGGGGGGAAAGTGGACCTCAAAGTGGGACTGTCCCGACGAAAGTGGGACATCTGGTCAGTTTACCCTGTACTCATTGGGGGGGGGGGGGGGTCATACTAATATAACCCTGGATGCACATTTGGGTTGGAATACCGTGTGGCTTATTGACAGACTTTTGAAGAGCAAAAATCCCCAGCATTTTGGGTCGATTCAGCATCAGATGTGAAAACTACTTTTTTAGGATAGAAAACTGCCATTTACCTTCATTGTGCACCTTGGGGCTGATTCACCACCAGGTGAAAATTTACATCCAGTTGCTGAATCACTGCCGAGGGTTAATTGGCAGAAATGGTTGACTCTTTAGAGGTAGCAGGGGAAGGCGGCAAGTACCAGAGGATACTGGTATTTGCTGTCTTCCCCACTGCCTCTAAAGGGTCAACCATTGCTGCCAATTATCCTTTGGTACTTGCCCCCTTCTCTACTGCCGCTAAAGAGCCAACCATTGCTGCCAATCACCTTCTATTCCTCGCCTCAGATCACAGCAGGGGAATAATGCAAAATTAAAAGTAAAAATATGACCCAGGCAAACTGCTTTGAGGGTCTAGGTTTAATTGAATCAGTTGGTTTCCACTTACTACTGCGCCCTCCAACGTTGAAAACTTTAATAGGCTCTGCTATAAATATTAGCGATGAGCCGGAGTGGGGTCTGTCGGGTTTGGAAGCCCTCCGTCTGGATAGTCCCCAGTGTCTGGCATTTAGTACTACCTGCTGCCAATCATCCTCTAGTACTTGCTGCCTTCTCCACTGCCGCTGAAGGGTCAACCATTGCTGCCAATCATTCTCTGGTACCTGCCACTTTTTTCACTGCCACTGAAGGGTCAACCATTGCTGCCAATCATCCTCTAGTACTTGCTGCCTTCTCCACTGCCACTGAAGGGTCAACCATTGCTGCCAATCATCCTCTAGTACTTGCTGCCTTCTCCACTGCCACTGAAGGGTCAACCATTGCTGCCAATCATCCTCTAGTACTTGCTGCCTTCTCCACTGCCACTGAAGGGTCAACCATTGCTGCCAATCATCCTCTAGTACTTGCTGCCTTCTCCACTGCCGCTGATGGGTCAACCATTGCTGCCAATCATTCTCTGGTACCTGCCACTTTTTTCGCTGCCTCTGAAGGGTCAACCATTGCTGCCATTCATCCTCTAGTACTTGCTGCTTTCTCCACTGCCGCTGATGGGTCAACCATTGCTGCCAATCATCTTCTAGTACTTGCGTCATTCTCCACTGCCGCTGAAAGGGTTAACCATTGCTGCCAATCATCCTTTAGTATTTGCCGCCTTCTCCGCTGCCTCTAAATGGTCAACCATTGCTGCCAATCATCCTTTAGTACTTGCCGCCTTCTCCGCTTCCGCTGAAGGGCCAACTATTGCTGCCAATCATCCTCAGACTGGTAACTCACCACCTACTGAGCTGCTGCCAATCACCCGCTATTTCATTCGGAAGCCCTCCACAAGGATAGCCCCCAATATCTGCCATTAAGTAATCTCAAATGCCAAATACAATTCCTCTGGCTCCCATTACCCTGTGCACTCCCTCGATGTTTCTCCCCTCAAATTATGTCATTAGTCACATGGGGGGGTTTCACAAAGGCTCCACCTATGTGGTATAAATTGTTCCTTCCCCTATGAAAGGGCATATGCCCAGGAACAGGTGGTAGAAGGGGGCCCAGTGCAAACTACCTCCCTCCGATTTACAATTTTTACGATTCATGCCGCTGTATGCAGTTGTTTCCCCTCTATACCAGTTCACATTTAGTGCTTGCTGGCCGGATCTTGCCAGTATCTGAGATGGGGCGAACCAGACTGAATCGTCAGGATTCAGGTTGAACCTAGCTTCGGCCTGGAATGGAAGCACATCAGTACCGGATTATGAGCAAGGGGCATGCGCCCTGGGGCCTACACCACTTGCCCTGCAAAGGGGGCCTTCAGCAACCTTTGGGTTATGGTCTGGTCCAGGAGGCTTTTCAGTCTTTGGTCTGATGGGCACCGGGGCCCAGCAACAAAGCTACAAAGGCGTCAGTGGGCCCCCCTGGGCCTGTTTTGCAAACCTGCAGTCTAGAGCAGTAAAGCTGCTATCAGCAACGCTACAGTGATGGGTGAGCAGCCACCAAGCACAGCCGGCTCAATGCAGGGAACTGTTTTCTGCTGGACCAACAGGTCGACTGCACTACCCCTGCCCAGAATGGCAAAGCTGGAGTTCCCAAGCAGCACGCACCCGCACAAGGGACTCGATCTGACGTTCCAGTAAGTAGGCCAGATAACCACCAATCAGTTACTTGGTTGGGCTATTATTTTAAAGGAAAAATACTGTATCTGGGGCCTCCACCACACTTAATCCGGCCCTGCCCATTGCCAATAATAATGACTACCCTCAAAAGCGTTCTAAGGTTGTACCTCTTTTACGTCGCACATTGCACAGTTATACACAATGTATATAAGAGCTCTGATCTTTCCATCATTTACCAGGTTATGGCAAGCGATAGGCAAAGTGTCCTGCGGCACAGAGCACAGATATGACAACCAGAAATACTTGGAGTAATCGTCCATAGGATATTGCTGCCCAGGGCTTCAGAGAGCGGGACAGATGCCTAACACCAACCATTGTCCAGATGTAGGGGATGGATGGATGAGGAAAAATAATGTGCTTGCTCCAAAGCAGAATGAACACACTATAATGATCCATTATCCCGAATGAGAGTTGTAGAGATTGAAAGTTCATTTGTGCGTTGGTCATTTTTTTTTTGCGGTTTCAACTTTTTCCTACGTTTGGCGGAGAGCCATAGGAGCATAGCACAAATATTTATATCTCTGTACACATTCTTGTCATGCAGAATTTCAGAAGCCACGAGGCAAATGATAGTTTGCATCCAGGAACTTGTCTCTCAATCGACCCTTTTGATCTAAGCTCAGGGATGGAAAGCTGTAAAATAAATGGCGGTGATAACATTAAAGTACCCTGTTGGCAGAGAGGTTGCAATTTGCGTTTTTTTAGGGCCAGCCTAGACTGGCGTGCGTACCTAATGCCATAACGGCTTGATCAGATTCCGCTCGTACTAATGGGCTGCTTGTAATTATTGACCCCGTTGCCAATAACACAATGAGGATGACTTTTACAAGGCTTTAATGCGCGCTGTACAACCCTTGGCAGTCGCCGGGTTCCCGCGGAAAGCTCTCCCATTGTGTGAATCTTTTGGAATAGAAACCGTCTATTTGCAAATAAATAGTCAAATTTCATTTGGTTTTCTCTTCTCCGGTCTGTTAATGCTTTTGACAGATGCACCCATTTGGATGGCGCACCAAACTGCCTGAAACCAAAATGGTCTCGACTCCAATAGCAATATCAATAAGCTTGGTAGTAAGGCATCATTTTAATGATCAGATGCAGCGTGATCTTGGTACCACTTTGCTGAGTTATCACGAATCTCAGTCAAATCACAGGAAGTGAATGCGTCAAATTTCGAAAGTATTTTTCTGCCTGTGCCGATTTTCCCAACGTTTCGTAGCATAAGAGCGAACAGATTGTAGAAGCCTTACTGACCACTTTCAGTGGGAAAGTCCCACTTTGAGGCCCACTGTCCCTCCGAAAACTCTGGGGACACCTAAGTGTCCCACTTTGCTGACATAGGGAAGTCTGTCCTACCAAATGCTGAATGCTGGATGTCTGGGTGGTCTACAGCTGCTCTGACTATTTGGTTGAATGGTGGCAGTGGAAAGCATGGACTTCTGAGCATTGGCTCCATCACCAACATCATTTATAGACCAAATAATCCTAGAGCATGTGACAGGTAATTAAGCCACATGCTAAACCACACCCCCACTATGCCCATCACCCCACAAACTGGTTTAAACTGTCCCACTTTGAGGACCCCCAAAATGGTCAGTTTAACTTAACACCACTATCAAAAAGGAAAAGAGGTGCATTCCTAGAATGGAAAGTAATTACAAAGCGGATAGTAGATTTACCCATCATTCCTTGCAGTAGGTGGAGCAACTTAAGAAAGCGGAATAATTGATTTACCCATCACTCCTTGCAGTAAGTGGGACAATCCAAGAAAGCGGAATAATAGATTTACCCATCACTCCTTGCAGTAGGTGGAGCAAATCAAGAAAGCAGAATAATATATTTACCCATCACTCCTTGCAGTAGGTGGAGCAAACCAAGAAAGCAGAATAGTAGATTTACCCATCACTCCTTGCAGTAGGTGGAGCAACATAAGAAAGAGGAATAATAGATTTACCCATCAGCCCTTGCAGTAGGTGGAGCAACATAAGAAAGCAGAATAATAGATTTACCCATCACTCCTTGCAGGAAGCTGCATTTCCTTCAGTGCCAGATAGAACCTGTAGCAGGCCTCTAAAACTTGCCCTCCTTTCAATAACGTTTATTCAGGCTCGTATCACAAGTGAGCATGTGTCACGATGGTTGCACAACCGTCTCTGACCACAGCAGAACACGCACATGACATGTCCTTCTCACTTAACCACACCCAGAAATGGAAGGAAAGCATACCTCCCAAGTGTCCTTTATTTGGAGGGACTGTGCCTCTTTTTAGTCCATGTTCCCCTGTCCCTCGTTGTTCTTATTTGTCCCTCTGTTAGGTGTAACAAGCAGATCTGCATCAATAAATGATTAATTTGCCTATTTGAAGTGTTTATATTGTTATATCTGTTACAACCTATCACCTATCCATCCCTCAATGAGGGGGCATGGCCTAATTTATCAAATGTTCATCTTTCCTACCCTGAAAAGTTGGTAGGTATGGGAAAGCCAACAGCAGAAGGTATTTATATATAATCGGAGATCTGAGCTGCCTATTTTACACTGTTCCCAAGGGGCAAAAGGTGGAAGAAGGTAAGTGTGTGCCTGGACAGAGACTTTAAAGTGTTTAGCAAGTCAAAAGTAAAAAAATAAATAACAGTGACTTACCTTACATTGAGTCCCTTCAGCTGTCTCCTTCCTCCTCTGTCTGTGTCTTAGTGAGGAAATCACTTCCTCATTCAGCTTTCAGTCCCCACCCGCTGACCTGGTCCTTCAGTCAACCTTCGACCAAGAATGAAAACACCCCCCCCCCACTCCCTCCCCAGACATCATGATTGTCTGCCTCTCCCTGCAGCCAGGGGCAGACTAGCCATGGAGAGACCCGGGCCACACTGCTTTGGGGCCAGTTGGACTGCTGTTTGTAACACCCACATTTAATCCCTGCCCCCTAGTCACCCTCTCAGCCCACTGTACCCTCAAGCCAAGGAACCCCAGCCCCTCCCAGCATCATGATTGGTGGGGGCTCAGCAGGGATGTCTCCCAGGCTGTCAAGGGGCTGGTAAAAGCCAGGGCTGATTTTTGGCCCCAGTTCGCCACTGTCTGCAGCTATGAAACCCTGCCCACTTCCCTCCTCTCTGATCACACTATAGCATCGATTCAGAGAGACACAAAAAAACTTCAGTTTTCGTGCCGATCTGTTTCTTTTGTGAAATGTTTCCGTTCTCGTATGAGCGTTCGAGTGATTCTATGCATGCATTGAAAACCTTCTGTAAAGTTTTCGTCCGTTCGTACGGCAGATTACGAATTACGAGGATGTCATTTTCCATCCAGACTTTTCCGTTTAATTTTCACATGTTACAACGTAGGCTTTCGTTTTTGCCCTTTTCCCATCGTATCCTCCAACGAATCCTTTATGTTTCCCGTTCGATTCTGTTTCCCTTTTTCAATAAATATTCGTCCAGACGGAAATCCTTACGATCTTGCGCCTGCGCACTACAAACTTAACTCATTAAAGTGCTCGCCTACATATTTGCCACCCTCACTTCTACTACAATGTTTAGCTAAATCACTTAGCACTGTCCTCCATCTTCCCTTTTGGACCCTTAAAGCTCACCCAAACCACTTCTCGGTTAGGTTCTTCTTCCATTTTAGCCCCCTAAAACTTACCCAAATCACTTCTCGGTCATGTGAATAATCATCTTTAAATATTTCTGGGCCCATTAGTTTTGTGTTAATGTATTTTGTAAATGAAATGACAATGTAACATTTTTTTTTTATCATCAAAATAAAATATAAAATTGTTAAAAATTTTGAAAATTTCAAATTTTAACAACTATAAAAAACAAAATACATAGCAATGGCAGGCCACTGAACATTATTCTTCATCTGTGGTCCCCAACGAGTTGCGCAGCTCCTGCATCTCGCCCACCAACTGAAGGACCCTGACACTCAGTTGTGCCACTCTGGCACGTGTGGTCCCTGTTAAAAAACGTAAATTAAAATATTGGTATAACCTTGTTGGGGTCATACTGCAGTGCCCCCCCCCCCCCCCGTATGGTCCAAACATCTAAATCTGGACTTCAAAAGCCAGAGGGCCCTCGCCACCACAGGCCGGGTTTTGCATAGTGCCCGATTAGAGAACCCCTGGCCCGCATTCTGCAGGCAAAGAACGGGCATCAGGAGCAAGGGCGAGTGGCACATCTTGCAGTTCCTGCAACCAAATATAAAATAATTACACAAAGCAAAGGTAACCAACTAAATCAAGAACTCCTACAATAAATTAAGATTCAAGTTCAACAATCCAAATATAATTCACAAAGGACATAAGTCTAAAAAAAATAGTAATTATATGGATGTGTGGGAAAATAAATGTTTACATGCTAAGGACTAATTAAGGTCAGCATTAAAAGGCATACATGAAATGTATTGATTTAGGTATGCATTGCTATACAATTTATGGCTTCGGCCATGCTGATAGATGTAATACCTTGGTGCTAAAGGCACGCAGACTCCTCCACATAGCCTCAAAACATGTTCAACAATAGCAATCCGAGCCCTCAAAGGTCTCGTAAGTGGATCGGAAATGAAACGGATTTATAGGGTGGTGATCCGTCGGAAATCAGCTCTCTGAATCAGACGGAAGCTCTCGGAATCAACTGAAGTTTTCTGAACGAATAGAAAATTTCCGATTTTGTTTGGAAAATGATCCGAACTAACGGAAATGTTCCGATTTGCTTCCGATCATCGGAAGCGCATTCCCAAACGTTCGTGCGAGTAGAAAATGGACGAAAAAAAGCAAAAAAATGACAAACACCCACCAAAACTTTCACAGACAGCTACGGAAGTCCGGACGAATGTGTCTCTGAATCGAGGCTTATGTGCTGGCAGTAATAACTAAAGGCCCAACAATGCACTTATTTTTTACTATGATATATGTAAAGCACACAGTGTGCTTACATCACATCGCTGTTGCCTCATTTTTTCTCCGCATCTCCAAAGCTCTGATACTTTTTCAAATAACTTAGGAACTACAGGGTCTTTATGAAAACGGATTGAAGGTTGGAATGGTGCAACGTGTAGCCTGAGGAGATGGAACAACAACTGGGTGCTTGGCTTTAGTATAACTTTAAGGAGTGGCTTTCAGAAATTGTTGGGTGGGAGGCCCAGGAATATTTTATTATGGTTCCTTGTGGTTTGTTGGTGCAAATTCAGAAAATAATTGCTATTGTTTGTTAGGACTGGCATAGGTGGGGTCTTGAACTGGCGATCTGCCAGCCTTTGCTGGGTGTTATAGTACCACTGTTAACTAGATTCTGATGACCTGTTGCCAACTTTTGTTTTTTCTGACCCTCCTCTGATTGCTGCCTGGAACGATGCCTGCCTGACCTCGAGCTTGTCTACTCATATATACCGTGAACCCTCTGACAACCCGGCTTGACCCCTGGCTTGAACCTAGACCATTCTCCTGTGTATCCCCTTGGAACCCCGAATCGGAAGGACTGTCATTCCCTAACCTCATCCAGCCTAACTTCCACCCAGCCTGGTCCCTGTTTCATCTGCTTGACCCTGTAAGTCCGCATCCTTTGTGCTATCTAAGTCCTGTGGGCAATTGTGCCCGGCATGGCATATCCAGCGTTCCAGCAAACAGGGGGCTTGTCTGTAGGAACCGGTGGTTGCGGACTCACCTGAAGGTGGGTGTCCAACGAGGCCTGCCATCGTTACTAGAGAACATCAAATGATATGTAGGGCCATGGTGTTCCATAGCAGAGTACAAGTGCCCATGGTTTACCGCAGCATAGTACAGGTGCCCTTGATGTTCCGCAGCAGAGTACGGGTGCCCATGGTGTTCCGCAGCAGAATACAAGTGCCCCTGGTGTTCTGCAGCAGAGTACAGGTGTCCATGGTGTTCCGCAGCAGATTCCAGGTGGCCATGGTGTTCTTCAGCAGAGTACAGGTGCCCATGGTTTTCTGTGGGTACCCATGGTGTTCTGCAGCAGAGTACATGTGCCCATGTTGTTCCGCAGCAGAGTACGGGTGCCCATGGTGTTCCGTAGCACTTTACGGGTGCCCATGGTGTTCCGTAGCAGAGTACGGGTGCCCATGGTGTTCCGTAGCAGAGTACAGGTGCCCATGGTGTTCCATAGCAGAGTACAGGTGCCCATGGTGTTCCATAGCAGAGTACGGGTGCCCATGGCGTTCCGTAGCAGAGTACAGGTACCCATTGTGTTCCGCAGTAGAGTACAGGTACCCATAGTGTTCCGCAACAGAGTATGGGTGCCCATGGTGTTCCGCAGCAGAATACAAGTGCCCCTGGTGTTCTGCAGCAGAGTACAGGTGTCCATGGTGTTCCGCAGCAGATTCCAGGTGGCCATGGTGTTCTTCAGCAGAGTACAGGTGCCCATGGTTTTCTGTGGGTACCCATGGTGTTCTGCAGCAGAGTACATGTGCCCATGTTGTTCCGCAGCAGAGTACGGGTGCCCATGGTGTTCCGTAGCACTTTACGGGTGCCCATGGTGTTCCGTAGCAGAGTACGGGTGCCCATGGTGTTCCGTAGCAGAGTACAGGTGCCCATGGTGTTCCATAGCAGAGTACAGGTGCCCATGGTGTTCCATAGCAGAGTACGGGTGCCCATGGCGTTCCGTAGCAGAGTACAGGTACCCATTGTGTTCCGCAGTAGAGTACAGGTACCCATAGTGTTCCGCAACAGAGTATGGGTGCCCATGGTGTTCCGCAGCAGAGTACGGGTGCCCATGGTGTTCCGCAACAGAGTATGAGTGCCCATGGTGTTCCGCAGCAGAGTACGGGTGCCCATGGTGTTCCGCAGCAGAGTACGGGTGCCCATGGTGTTCCGCTGCGGAGTATAGGCACCCATGATGTTCCGCAGCAGAGTACAGGTACCCACAGTGTTTCGCTGCAGAGTACAGGTACCCATGGTGCTCCGTAGCAGAGTACAGGTACCCATGGTGTTCCGTAGCAGAGTATGGGTGCCCATGGTGTTCCACAGTAGAGTACGGGTGCCCATGGTGTTCCGTAGCAGGTACAGGCTTTCCCCTATTCACATTAGCCTATTTAATGCATTTCCTGTAGTTAATCGGAATCTTACAGCTTGGCTTTTCAAAGCAGCGTGCTCCATTATTTGAGTGGGGGGCCGGAGTCCGACACCCGCGTGCATGTAATGAATGTGGCAATTTGTTGGTATCTTCTCATATCCCCCCCCAAAAAAATAGTCCAGACTGAGTGAGTAATAGTGTTAATTTCATATCGTCAGCACCCCTCTTTCCTGCTTTGTGCAAGCTGAGCACTTGCCACCCCGCTGTCTGTTTTTCCTTGCTAAGGTTCACTTGTAATTATGTTGATTTTCATCAACCCACCCCCTCATGGAAGCTTATTAGTTTGAATATTTTTTATTTATGATCATTTCACCAAACTCCTGCTAGCAATTCCAATTACTCTCACCGCTTCCTTGTAATTGTCTTTCCATAATGGCTCAGAAACAATTGCACTAAATGAGGTGGCTCCAGCAAGATGAGAGTCTCACTTCATTAAAGGCTAATGTATTCTCAGCTCCCGCACGGTGGGGCTTGGCTAGGAAGTGAGACGTTTAAACAGCTTCGCTTTTTTTTTATTCAGCCGCAGACTTTCCTATATTTTCTTCATATTGCCGGCCTCGAGTTAGAGAACACTTTAGGGTGTTCTTTTACATTTCCGGTAACCTTCACCCTTACTAAAGAAATGGACCGAGCTTGAGAGTGGTCCAAAGCCCAGATCGCGCAATCTCACTCATCCTTTGAGGGTCCTATGGTGAATGCGCAGCCTCTCGTCCAGTCAGGGCGCTCAGATCCGCTCCCGTCCCTTCGTCCAAGACCACCTATGAGCGGCACACTGCACCGTTCCCCCCATGCGTTCCCCCCATGCGACATGGGCTTGAGGGAAAGGTAAGAATATCGGGTGCCCTGGGGGGTTTCACACAGCGGGGCATCTCAGTTCGAGCTGACCTAGGGGGAGAGAGTAAGCCTGCCCTGAAGTTTCATTGTTCTAGGGTGGGTCCACTTTAAAGTTCCTGTTCAGACATTAAAATAAAAAAAATGTCTATAGTCACCTTTTGTCCCCTGCAGCTCCTCCGTGCAGTGCCACCATTTTCATAATTAATGGTGAGGGAAAAAGAGCGATTCCATTGCTCAGCACCGGCAGACATTCTATCAAATCAGCTTTATGCCCCTCTAACATGTCTACTCCATTCATTGCAATGACCAGGTCTACTGAACCTGCCTTGTCACGCCCCCTCTATTGCAATAAATGGAGTAGGCATGTACGAGACGTGAACAAGGCCCCAAGGGCGCCACCATTCCAGGCCGCCAGTGCTGAGATAAGGTATCTCTGGCTCCCTGCCCTCGGTAAGTATGAGGATGAGGAGACAAAAGTTGACTCGTATAGTGATAAGGGTTCAGCTCCTGGTCTGCTTAAGTAAAATGTCGCCTTTATATATATAAACACATATCCAGTAAAATTGTCAGAATCACGTCATGTCACATTTTGGTCAATGGTCCATAATAATATAACATAGGCAAAAGGTGACTATATGCTTTTTTCATTTTGTCTGGACAATCCCTTTAAAGAAAAAGTCCAAAAGTTTGGAAGTTCATTGTGTACGGAGGCCCCCGTTTTTTTTTTAAATGGGAGTTGGCTGTACACAGGCCACGTCCCACCCGCCCGCCAGAGCTCGGAAGCGGGTTGTGGGAGGACGATCGTTGGGGCGGGAGCAGCTGTAAGGTAAGCAGATCGTCTATTGCTTCTTGGCTCTGCCCAGCCCTAAAGTCTTAGGTAAAGTCCAAAAACTGGGGTTGTTGTCATGGTGAAAGGAGAAATTCCTCTTCACCTTGAACTTTGCTGATGTCATTTTCACACCTTCATGGACCCTAAAGAGGTCTAGCAGCCATTTCCCCATGATTACAGAACAAAATATTACCCCATCTCTTCCTTGCTGAGTTTGCAGCCTTGTTGGGACATGGTGGCCATCATCTGACCATCCTATGACTGCTCCACTTATCTGGGCCATCCAGGGTTGCACGGCACTCACCAGTAATCAAGATTGTCTTCATGTATGTATGGCCCATTTTCTAACCATTTCTGCTTGTGATCCCTGGGGTGCCGAATGGTAGGTTAATGCACAACTGCAAGCCTCTGCAGGATCCTACACCTCGAGGTTCACAGGACTCCAGAAGCACCAGAAGCCTATAACACCTGTTAGCTGCTTTGTAATGACATTTTATCAGCTGCTTTTTTAATCCACTTAATATATCAGAAATCTTCCTTATGTCTTTATCTGCACAAACCTGTCTGTGCTCAGATTCAGACACAAACCTCTTCACAAACTGTTCACGCTTAAGCTTTTGTAAATATCTCCTTGCCTAAGGACTATGTGACATTGCACTATGTGACATTTTGCGGCAGCAGAGGGATCCTTTTTCTTCCCATATCACTTGAAACCTGTGGCCTGCTTAATAATGTGAAATGTCCTTCTTCAGGATTTTTCTTTAATTTGGCTCATCTAGCAACCTAATTATAACAGGTGTTTGAGATTGATTTCAGTGATCCAAACAGCCACGAGTCATAATACCACCCATGAGTTTCATTGGCAAAACATAAAAATACATCTAGATCAGAAATTACCCTGCTGTGCATCGGCACCACTAAAAGAAACAACAGGGACGTCCGGATACTCATCTCTTCCAGGATCCTTCTACAACAGCCATGGAGCAGCCTATCAGGCTTGCTCGTGGTCACGTGGAATGTGCAATCCAGAAAAGGTGAGTATCTGGACATTTAGTAGCGCTGATGCACAGCAGGCCCCCACCCCAGGTGGCCCATAACTCACCTCTCCCTTGTCCTAAGACTCATGCACAGCTCTTCTTCAATCGTCCCCACTCATTAGTTTCTGCTAAGAATCAGCTGACTGTAGCTGAAAGCAGACAATTTACAAATGCCTGGTGTGTAGGCACACACCTGGCTAAGGGTATGGCATAGTGCGGGCTTGACCCAAGCATGCACCACTGGATCGTGGTGCAGGCATCCGCCGTTGGACTGGGAAGCAAGGTAAGTGAATGGGGCGACCTGGGGGATTTCACACAGCTGGCCATCCTGATTTTGGATGCCCCGGGGGGAAGGAAATCAATCGGCCCGGGAATCCTTTAGGGTTTTAGTCCACTTTAAAGAGGAACATTGGGGGATGTTATAACCTTTGGGTAAATTCTACTCACCTCCCCAGGGGATCTATCTTCTGGGTCCCTCGGATTCCGACGACCTTCCAACGGGCAGTGCCATCTTGCATCCCATCAGGCACTGAGCATGGCCCCCCGATCTCACACCTGCACAGTGTCAATGGCTGGGATGCAATGGGGCAGCCCGAAATCTCGCGAGATTTTGCTGAGCGGCGCAGGACTTTGAAGAGGCCGGCTAAACCGTACTGTCATTTACAGATGGCTAAGCCAGAGGCGGTTGCAAGGTTCGGGCGCCGAAGCAGCTGGATGTTGCCGCAGCAGGCAACTGCAATATCCAACAAGTAAGTAGGGGATATCGGGGGGGGGGATTGGCCCCTTTTAATTTTATGTCTGACATTCTTTAAATGTGAGATCCTCCACCCCCCACATACACACACCTGTCTTTCTCCCTATTTTCCCCTCTAATTTAATTTTTTTTCACCTTCTATTCTTTTACCAAACATTTCCTCTTTTGATCTAACCCAACCTTCCCTATCTCCCCCCTTCTTCCCTCTTCTCTTTCTCCACATGCCCCTCTCCCCAACTTTTTTTTAAAGCCACAAAGTGACAAAGTTGGGCCGAATTCAGACATTGCGATAAAGCCTTTAGGCATCCCCCCAGTAATCTCTCCTTGTATGCTGGCGTTGAGCTCTGCATGGCTGCTTCGATTAATCCCCAACATCTGTGATTTTTTTTAAATAGCAACCACTTAAAATTTGTTTGGAAGATCCAGAGACCAGATAAAGATTAGATAGCATCCCAAGTGTTGGGAGTGGTGGTCCAACCACAAGTACAATGAAAACACCCCCCTTCATACCATACTGAAGCGATCAGAGCCTTTGGATCACTTTTCAGAGCAATTTAGCAGGAATGCGACACATGTGGCTTTGCCTGACCATTTAAACCGGGCACCTCTATGGCTAGAAGAAACATTTAGTGCGGTTAAAACTTGTATCTAATTATCGCCTTCCTGCAAGCACACCCCCTCTTCCCTACGTACGATCCAAAGCTGTACTGGCTGTCTGTTCGGGAGAATTCAATGGCGACGCTGAAATGCAATAATTGGGAGGCCGTGCTGAAGGTGGCTTATCTCTAGGCTGGAATGCTCGACTGGAAAGAAAGTTAGTCTCCCATGTAAACATGGATTGCGGCCAGGATATGCTCTTTTCTCATAGACCGAGGATCCGTTTCAGCCCCAGACCGCATGTCCGGAGGGAACAGTTACACGATGGTTAATTGCAGACAATTCCATTCCTATCCTGGTTATCAGACCTAGTGGTGGAGGGGTGGATCGTTTTCTCTCGCGCTATCTTTCTAATTGGCCAGAAAGAACGTAACATAAAACTGTGAAAGGCCAAAGCCTGTTCCCTTTGAGGCCCAAGAAAAACAGCCGCGCACAGACGCTCAGGGTTGAGAGTCTTAGTTTTGTTTTGTACGTTGTCTCGTTTTTCCCAGGTATTATTATTATCTTTACCCTCCACAAGCCGCTTCCAGGCCCGCGAACAGGTTTGCATTTCAGAAGAATATTAATGCTGAATCACTTGGGTGCACATAGACAGCTGCACCTCCCTGGATTCCTCCGGTGAGGCACAATTTCATTTATCCACAAGGCAGAGAGTGCTTCCTTCCTCAGCCAGAAGCCCGGCATTCGGCCTGAACCCAGCAATGGCATCAACCAGGTTAACCTAATGCAGAGTGTGCAGCAGCAGGAAGCAGCTGTACAACTTACCTGATCCTCAGAATCCAGACACTGTTTTTTCCTGTCAAAATGGCCACGGCCGGGGCATCAGAAAGATGACTGCCCCCATGAGTAAAGACACTGGCAGCAGCTTATAATGTCAAGTGTCCTCACTCATGCGGGCAACCATCTTTCTGAAGCCTAGGAAAGAATGCCTACTGGATTGCGTAGCTCAGGTAAGTTGTACAGCAGCAACCTGCTGCTGTACACTCTGCATGGGGCCTTTTTGGGGTCTCAAAGTTGGGGTTCCCATTGAATTCAAAGGTGACCGGGTTTGGGTCAAGTTCGGTACCTGAAACAAAATTTTGTTCAAAGTTTGGCCAAACTTGCCGAGCCCGAACACTACTCTTAGCTATGTCCAAAGCTGGCCAAGATATGCAATGCTTTGGTATAGCTAAATTATACTCAGATGAGTGTTTCGGACCTGCTGCACACTCTGAATGGGGACATTTTGGAACCCAAAGTTCAGGTCCCTGTTGATTTCAATAGAGACTGGGTTTGGGTCAAGTATGGCCAAACGTGCCGCGCTCGTTCGCCCAATACTACTCAGCTATGTCCAAAGCCGGCCAAAATGTGCAATGCTTTGGTAAAGCTAAATTTTACACTGATGATCCGCTCCACTTGTAGACCGTTGGGTCCTTGTCAGCATAAAGCTGGAGGTAGGTAGCTGTAAAGGGGAGTGAGGTTTGAAACATCACAAGCCAATATATGGAAAGACCCATGTTAGGCGAAAAAAGTGGTCCAAAACACATTGTATTTACATTTACTCCTGAATGCTAAGTAGGTTTGCTTGGCACTAATGAGCATTGAAGTCCCATTAGTATAAGTAAACTTAGGGAAGAGAGAAAAGGAATTGGGTGGTAATGAATTGATTATTACCTGAAACACCCCAAATGCACCTCTTTCCAGCCAGGGGGAGGCCCACCAGACAGGGGGCTGCCGCAGCAAGCAATGAGATTGAGTCAGCCAGGAGCCGGGGCATCCAGGGGTGAAATCTTTATCATTATGGTGGCATTATCCACCATACAAGCAGCTTTACTGCCACGTTTGGAGTGCCATGCCATACACCATAATGGGTCCTACTAAGGGCTTTATTCATCAAGGGATAGAGACAGGTAGTGCCTTGTAAGCAACAGGTAGCAGCAGGTAGCAGCACACAATACCACATTTATGAAGGCAATTCCGGTGAGCGCCTCTTACAGCATCATGTACCGACCAATTCATCATCACAGACGACTCAGCAGATCCCTGCGGTGCTCTGGCTTTCAGAGCGCCTGGTATTACCTGTCGCTCTCCCATACATTTCAATGGATGTTACCTTTCTTCTCTTTAAACAGGGTTTTCTTTAAATTTTTTTGTTTTTCATCAAATCATTGTGTGACCTCTCCTGGCCAATTTAAAGTCATTTTTGAAAACTTTTTGGATTTTTTATATTTTTATGCAGAATTGTCATTACAGGTCTGGTATTAAAGTGTTAATGTCAAAATGTAATAACAATGTAATTCCATATGTTTTCCCTTTGTTACTAGCGGATATGTGTTCAAAAACGGACATTAATCACACAGCTTCTGGCACTCTAGGCTACAGCGAACCAATTTTGAGCTCCGGCGCTGTGTGAGGCTGTTTTTTTTATGAATATGGTTTGAGTCGCTACTGTTCGCTTCCATATAGTGCTGTACTGGTGTTATGGCGACTCACACATCAAATTCATCAATGCCGGCAATGTTACTACAGCGTCTGAGGTGCTCTGTAATAGCGACTCACAGCCGATCAGAGCGACCACTAGCAGTCGCCCTTAGCGCCGGTGTACATCTGCCGTTACCTGGCGTTAGTAATGAATCAGCCTGCCCGACTCTGTCACCCAAGGATTAAGTAAATGGTAATTTCTTATTGATAAATTAGCTTGCAAGGGTGGGGGTCCTCTCCTCCTAATGTATTTCTGCATCTTTGTGTTTATTGTCTGTTACATTTGATTCATAATATTGTGTGTTTGATATGCATTGTCATCATTGTTGTATTATAGGTATTTACTTGTCTTACCCATATACTTCTACCTTGTACAGCGCCACAGAATATGATGGCACTTTATATATGAACAATAATAATAATAATAAAAGGAGTGGCCTGGACTAGACTGGGCTCATAACAAATAATGCTTTGTTTACTTGCGTATTAAATTTATGATCCAAGTGATTGAATGCATCTATTCCAAGTGTGACATACACTCCGCTTCAACTCTTCATGACATTTGGGTTATTCTCCAGTAGAGGGCGAACTTCTGCAGAGATGAATGCAAAAAAGTAGCTCCTCCCAGTCCATAAATACCTGGGACCTCCCACCAATTTCCCAGTTCCTTCTCTGCAGGAAGGCGAGCAAGACAGAAGATGAAGACTTCTATTCCTTGCAGGTAAACCGGGCTCGCGCCCGGCCCCATTTTATACCTATTTCTGCCGGACCTTTGTTTCCTAAGTACTATACGAGCCTCCCAGCCTTGGCTGCAGGTCCTGGTGAAGGTAGGCTACACCTCTTTTAGGTGTGATAGGGAGCCATGCTCCCCCGTGAGACCTCATTATGGGGTAGGCGGTTTTCCGGGTTGGTGATCCCGGTTTGGGATGCCCTGTTCCTTCTTTCCCTTGGCACCGTATGGTGCGGGATCTCCCCCCTTCCGGGTCCCTCTATTACCTCTCCGGGGGGGGGGGGGGGGTCGGCCCTTGAATACCTTATTGTATGTGTGTTATTTATTCCCTGTTGTCTGGGTTTGTGTGTGTGTGATTTACTGTGCACCATATGGAGGCCTCTATCTGTTTTTTTTTTTTTTTGTTACTCCTTCTGGGGAGCTTCTTCCCCTCAGGTATCCGGTGAGGGGGCGGGGCCGGGGGCTCGCACGCTGCCGCGGTCCGCCCCCCTCTATTGCCGCCTTTTGCGGGCCCAGCCTTCTACAGGCCCGCATTGACTAACGTCGGAGGGAGAGAGGTGGGGCCTCGCGCGGCGCGCGATCCACGCGGGCTTGCCCCCCTTCTTCTCCTTTCCTCTCGCTGAGCTGCTGCTGTTGCCGTCTGGACGCCATCTTTCGCGCGTGAGTTCCCCACCGGGGGCTCCCTCCCTCTTCCTTGCGTTTTTATTGCCTCTATTGCCGCTTCTTTGGCAGCGCTGCCTGCCTTGGTTTTGATTAATGCATACATTGATATATATATACATACTGTAGATATACTTGTATATTCTTGTTTTATGGTACTGTGGGCATTTATACCTATTACATGTGATGTACTTTTGTATGTGTGTGGGTGCTGATGGGGCCTTTTCACTTATGGCTTTCAGGAGGACTCCCTGTTTTTTGCTTATAAAAAGAGGGTTCTCTCGGTCCTAGGGTCCCTAGCCTTAATTTACACTTGACAAATCCTCCCACAGGGACTTTAAAGGGGCATCCCGGGGTTGCTTACTAGCATAATTCCCATATGGAGGTTCCGCAGGATATTGGGCTCGGGCTCCCTTTGGGACAATCCCGGCCATGTGTGGGTTGTGGGATATCCCTTACGGGTGATATTGTGCTGATCTTTATACCATGTGCACAAAAGGCCATAATGCGGCAGTTGGGCCCCCAGGCGTCTGGGTCGGCACTTTCCGCTTCATCACCTCCCCCCTCTGCTTTATCCGTACCCCAAGTGACTTGGTCACTAGCGGGGAGTCGCACTCTGATGTTTGTACTAATTTGGCCAGCATCGAGAGATTTATTGCTAGCGCGGTGGGCAAGATGGCCCATGCTAAAAAGAGTCATTTGTCGCCGGCCCAGGCGGCTTTGGATTTTGATGATGATTCCCTTGATTGGTCGGATTATTCCCCGTTAGAGAGGAATTGTTTGAGGTATCAGATGCTGATGAGGTGCATTTTTTTGTGATACTGATGTTGGGCAGGCGCTTGGGGATGCCGTTGACACTTCCAGGGTTTTGGCACATCTCTTGGAGGTTTTGGATATTGCCTCGCCAGAGGCACCCCCTGTCAAAAAAGGGGAACTTTTAGGGTCCTCCAAGCCAAGCTTGGAGTTTCCTACCCAAGGTCATTTTGAGGCATTGATCCTTAGGGAATGGGAAAAACCGTGCCGGCTTCCTGGTGTTCCTCAGGGATGGGATAAGAAGTATCCTTTTCCGGTGGAAGCGGTTAAGCGCTGGTCTTCTTCTGAGGTCGATGCGCCAGTTTTTTGGGATTGTCCAACACCTCTGTGGTCCACACCCCAGACGCCACTTCCCTTAAGGATGGCGAGGTTAAGCGCCTTGATTAGGCAGGTTATGCTTTTGCCAGTGTTGTTTCAGCCTTGCGACCTGTGTGTGCATCTGCGCTTGCTACGGTGGCTACTAGGTCTGTGGTTAGGGACTTGTTACTTGACGCCCAATTTGACCCAGCCAGCACCGAGTTCACTAACCTTAAAAGGTGCAAATTATTCATGGAATTTGTATTGACCGCTATGGAGGACACTATTGTCATGTGTAGGAGAACTTCGGCATTCTTGGTAGCCATGCGCCGATCGGTCTGGCTTCGCCAGTGGGCGGCGGACTTTGCGGCCAAGGAATAGCTCACAGCCCTTCCCTTCTTGGGTATGCGGCTGTTTGGAGATAAATTGGATGCGGTTGCTAAGGGAGGTAAGTTGCCTCAGCGTTAGAAGCAGCGTTGCTCCTTTTGGGGGGCAAGCTCCTTCAACCCTTCTTTTCGTGGTGCCAGAGCGGTCAGAGATGTTGCCTACTCCGGGGGCAGAGGTTCGTCCTGGAACAGAGGCAGAGGTCGGGCCCGTCCCGACCTCTGCCTGGGGTTCCAAGCCCAAGTCCGCTGTTAAACCAGCTCAACAATGAAGGGGCGCCCTCACCCGTACGGGTGGGGAGACGGCTGCGGCTCTTCTTCCAGGTCTGGGCCCAGGAGATCACAGACAGATGGATTCTGGAAGTAGTCTTATCCGGGTACAAACTGGAGTTCGCGTACTGGCCTCCTCCAAGATTTTTAAGGTCTCGGGTGCCCTCGGACCCTCAGGCTGCTCAGGGGCTCCTGTTAGCGGTTAAAAAATGTAAAAAAAGAGGCAGGGGTTACTATTCTAATCTTTTCACGGTTCCCAAAAAGGATGGTTTCATAAGACCCGTTCTGGTCCTGAAGATCCTCAACAGGTTCATCACAACCAAGATGTTCCACATGGATACTCTGCGCTCGGCCATCAATTCCCTTTGTCAAGGGGACTTTATGACATCCATAGACATCAAGGATGTGTATCGGCATGTTTCAATTTTTCCAGCGCATCAGAGATTCCTCAGGTTCGCGGTGTACGATAAGCTTTTTCAGTTTTGTAGCCCTCCCCTTCGGGTTGACCTCAGCGCAGAGGGTCTTCACCAAGGTTCTGGCGGGCATAATGGCCCTGCTCAGAGCTCAGGGCATTCGCATTGTGCTGTATCTGGACGGCCTACTTTTTTCAGCTTCTTCCCTCCGTCAGGCGGAGCTGGACACCCACTAGGTGGTGTCGATTCTGGAGAGGTTCGGATGGGTTATCAACCGCCCCAAATTCTCTCTCTCTCTCTCTCTGAATCAAGGGATTTTTCATTCCTGGGCATGAATCTGGATACCATTCTAGCCAGAGTGTTTCTACCTCAGCCCAAGGTGCAGGGGGTTCAGGATCTGATCCGCCTTCTTCTGGATGATCCTTGCCTCTCTATCCGTCTGGGGATGAAACTGGTGGGATTGATGGTTGCTTCCTTCGAGGCAGTCCCGTTTGCTCAGTTTCACATGAGATCTCTCCAACTTCACCTATTGACGCATTGGGACAGAGGTCCGTAGTCCTTGGATCAACTTTTCAGGATGTCTCCCAGGGTTCAGCGGTCACTTCGGTGGTGGCTGGGGTCGAGCAACCTGATGAGGGGCAGATCCTTTCTGGCCCCTTGTTGGGAGACGGATACCAGCCTGTCGGGCTGGGGAGGTTTCTGGAAAAGTCATCAGTTCAGCGGGGTGTGGGGTCCTCAGGAAGCTCACACCCCCATCAATGTCTTAGAGCTCAGAGCCATCCGGCTTGTCCTGGGGCGGCTGACGTCGCACCTACAGGGCCTACCGGTTCAGGTTCGATCAGACAATCGGACGGCGGTAGCCTACATTAATCACCAAGGAGGGACTCGCAGCAGGAGTGCCCTCAGGGAAGTCTCTCTTATCCTGACTTGGGTGGAAAGCAATGTTACTTGCGTTTCGGCAGTCTACATTCCGGGAGTGGAGAACACGGAGGCTGATTCCCTGAGCAGGGGGTTCTCTCGCCGAGGGGAGTGGCCTCTCAATCTCGGAGTTTTTTTCGGTCCCTTTGTCACAAGTGGGGGACTCCGGAGGTGGATCTCTTTGCCTCACGGCACGATCACAAACTCCCATCCTTTGTGTCTCTATCTCAGGATCCTCTAGCCCTGGCAGTGGATGCCTTGTCCCTTGCCTGGAAGGATCTGGGGTTCCTGTACCTGTTTCCTCTCTTCTCCAGGGTGGGCAAGGTAGTTCGCAAGCTGATTCTGGAAGGGGCACCAGCAATTCTGGTGGCCCCAACGGGTTTGGTACGCTGACGTCGTACAGCTGGCGGTAGTTCAGTACCGGCTGCCAATGTTTCTGGGTTTGATATCTCAGGGTCAACTACTTTACCCCAATTTACAAATGCTGGCTTTGACGGCTTGGCTGCTGAAACCTTCATTCTGAAGGAGGACGGTTTGTCTGAGGACGTTGTTCAGACTTTGATTAGAGCTAGGAAGCGGTCCTCTTCTGGCATTTACTATAGGACTTGGCGGTCTTATATTGACTGGTGTGAGGCTAGGGCTTTGCCTTGCAGGGTGTTTTCGTTCCCTAGGATTTTGGAGTTTCTTCAACACGGTCTGGATCTTGGGTTCCAGCTTAGTACCTTGAAAGGGCAGGTCTCTGTTCTGGCTGTTTTCTTCTAAAGATTTTTTGCTTTACACCCCCTGGTTAAGACTTTTTTCCAGGGGGGCACTTTTGTGCGGCTCCCTAGGAAGGTTCTGGTCCCTGTTTGGGATCTGAATTTGGTTCTTTCGGCTCTCCAGGGTCCTCCTTTTGAGCCGTTGCAGGATATTGCTCTTTCTGTGTCCACTCAAAAGGTTGCTTTCTTGATGGCCATTACCTCTGTTCGGCGTGTCTCTGAGTTGGCGGCTCTGTCTATTCAGGCCCCTTACTTTGAAAGACACCAGGACAAGGTGGTCTTCTGCTTTAAGTCGGATTTCCTTCCTAAAGTGGTTTCTACTTTCCATCTCATTCAGGATGTTGTTCTCCCTTCCTTGTGTTCTAAGCCTAGCAATGACAAGGAGAGGTTTTTGCACACTGTGGCTGTTGTTCGTTGTGTTCTGTACTATTTGGTGGCTACTTCTCCTTTCCGCTAGACGGACGCCTTTTTTTCGTGGTGCCCTGCGGGCCCAGGAAAGGTTTGGCGCCCGCTAAGTCTACCATTAGCAAATGGATTTGTCAGGCCATTGTTGTTAAAGGGAGGACTCCCCCTTTTAAGGTCACTGTGCATTCTACTCGTGCTGTTGGTGTGTCCTGGGCTTTTCAGCACCAGGCTTCTGTTGAACAAGTTTGTAAGGCTGCTACTTGGTCTTCCATTCATATTTTTTCCAAGTTTTACAAGGTTGACGTGCGGGCTTCAGCGGATGCTGTGTTTGGCCACAAGGTTCTGCAAGCTGCAGTGGTTTAAATTGGTACATTATTTTACTGTTTTCGGTTCCCACCCATGACGGACACTGCTATTGGATGTCCCAAATGTCATGAAGAGTTGAAGCGGAGTGTATGTCGCACTTGGAATAATACCGTTTTGTGAGTACTCACCTTTAAAACGGATATTATAAGTGTGACATACACTCCACTTCACCCACCCTTTTTGGTATTCCGGATCCTTTATATGGTGAACCATTGTTTCTTGGTTGTTAGTATTGTTATATTTGGTTCTTCCTGGTCCCCTTACTGCTATCTTACACTGGGGAATTGGTTGGAGGTCCCAGGCATTTATGGACTGGGAGGAGCTCCTTTTTTGCATTCATCTCTGCAGAAGTTCGCCCTCTACTGGAGAATAACCAAAATGTCATGAAGAGTTGAAGCGGAGTGTATGTCACACTTATAATATCCGTTTTAAAGGTGAGTACTCACAAAACAGTATTATCCAGATTGCAGCAAAAGAAAAATGTCTGACATGTTTAATATGCTTTAAAAAAGCATAGGGCTTTATTCATGAAGGGATAGCGACAGGTAGTGCCTTGTAAGCGACAGGTAGCGGCAGGTGAACGCCGGGCACGGCACGCAATTCCACATTTTTGATTTAAAATATTTTTATGGAGAATTGTCATTACAGGTCTGGTATTAAAGTGTTCATGTTACAATGTAATACCAATGTAATTCCATATGTTTTCGCTTTGTCACTAGTGGATACATGTTCAAAAACAGACTTTAATCACACAGCCTCTGGCGCTCTGGGCTACAACCACCCGATTTTGAGCACCAGCGCTGTGTGAGGCAATTTTGTTTTATGAATATGGTGTAAGTCGGTCTCACTGAGCTGGTGCTACTGTTTGCTCCCATACAGTGTAGTACTGATGTTATAGCGACTCACACAACATATTCATCAATGCCGGCCAGCGACTGAGACACCCTGAAACAACGAACCATGGCCGAGCACAGCGACGACTAGCGGTCGCTCTGAAATTCTCACTACAGATGCTCATCTGTCGCTACCTGGTGTTAGTAATGAATCAGCCTGCCCGTTTACCTGATAATGCCGCCCCCTGTGCATAGTGGTTGGCAAAGTGGAAGCCTCAGATTCGCCCCCGAGCAGTGCAGCGCCACCTGCTCCTGCTGGCTCTAAAAGCTTTGATTGCACATGGCCAGTTGGAAGAGGGGGTGGGACTTGCCCGCGCACCATCTCAATGGGCCAGCACTTTCAGAGCCCGCGGGAGTGTGCAGTGCCACACCGCTCGCTTGGGAGCGGATCTGAGGCTTCCGCTTTGCCGGGCGCTATACGCACAGGGGCTGCCATTATCAGCTAAACTATGCGTTTTTAAAGCATATTAAACATGTCAGGAAGAAAGAAAGAAAGAAAGAAAGAAAGAAACAAAGAAAAAAGAAAAAAGAATTGACAAAATGACAGAAAGAATAGAAGGAACAACTGAAAGAATAGAAGGAAAGAAAGAAAGAATGGAAGAATAGACATAATGAAAAGAAAGGATAGGATAGACAGAATAACAGAAAGAATAGAAGGAATGACAGAAAGAAGGAAAGCAAGAAAAGATAGACAGAATGACAGAAAGAATGGACAGAATGACAAAATAATAATAAAAACAATAATAATCAAAGGAATTACAGAAAAAATAGATGGAAAGAAAGAAAGAAAGAAGTCAGACAAGAAAGAATGAAGGAAAAAAAAATAAAAAGATAGAAAGAGAAATAGAAAGAAAAGAAGGAAGGGATGACTAAAAAAAAGAAAAGATGGCCAGTCTTGTGAAAGTGCCTAGTCCCGGTTACTGTTTGGCCCTACATTCTGCCTAGGTGCTGCCAAGAGGAGAGGAATTGACCCCGCCCACTGCTGGGAAGAGGTGTGTTCCATGACCACCATGTGACGTGGGCCCTCCCAAGATGCCGTCACCTGACCAGAGAAGCCCATTGCTCATATCTCCCAATTGCCCCTCATTTGGAGGGATTGTCCCTCTTATGAGTCCATGTCCCCTGCCCCTCCTTGTTCTCATTAGTCCCTCTTTGAGGTGTAACATGCAGATCTGCATCAATAAATGATTCATTCGCCTATTCAAAGTGTTTATATTGCTGTAACTTTTACATCCTATCGCCTATCCATCCTTCAATGAGGAGGTGTGGCTTCATCCACCCCCCAATGAGAAGGCATGGCTTCATTTACATATTGTCCCTCTTTGAGGTGTAACATGCAGATCTGCATCAATAAATGATTCATTCGCCTATTCAAAGTGTTTATATTGCGGTAACTTTTACATCCTATCTCCTATCCATCCTTCAATGAGGGGGCGTGGCTTCATTTGACCATTGTCCCTCTTTCCCACCCTGAAAAGTTGGAAGGTATGCCATTGCTGACTCCGTCCCTGCCTGGCGTGTTCCATGTTGCTCCGTGTTCCATGCATCTCCTGGATTTAGACTTTCACAAAGCAATGTGTGGGCCAGACAAATCATTTTATATTCTCAGTCTTTCCTATTTATTTAAAAGTACAGATCACAGTCTTGTTCACTTCCTCTATGACTTTGGGATGAAGGTAATAGTGCTGGTAAAAGAGAGAAGTATGTGGAAATGAGAGAAAGAAAGGAAGATTGTTTAAAGGAAAGACAGATGGAGGACAATTGGAATGAAAAGAAAAATGAGGGAACGTGGAATAGGGAAAGATAAAGGAATGTGGAAAAAAGAGAAACATGACGGGTGGGGGAAAAGAGAAAAAGATGGGGGAATGTGAAAAAGAGAGAAAGATGGAAAGAATGTGAAAATGAGAGACAGTCGGAGAGAATGTGAAAAAGAGAGAAAGATGGAGAGAATGTGAAAATGAGAGACAGATGGGGGAATGTGAAAAAGAGAGAAAGAGGGAGAGAGTGTGAAAAAAGAGTCAAAGATGGAGAGGTTTTGGAAAGGAGGGACAGATGGGGGAATTTGGAAAACAGAAAGATGAGAGAGAGAGAAAGATGGAGGGAATGGGCAAAGGAGAGAAGGATGGCTTGACTGTAAAAGATGGAGGGAATGTGGAAAAGAAAGAAAGGTGGAGGGGATGGGCAAAGGAGAGAACGATGGTGTGACTGTAAAAGATGGAGGGAATGTGGAAAAAAGAGAAAGAGGAAGTGAATGTAGAAAAGAGAGAGAAAAAAATGGCAATGAAGGAAAAAAAGGAAGACAGCAGAAGGGAGAATAGAAGGGAGACATTGGAAAAGTGCAATTGAGAAAAGGATATAAGGTAGGTGTGGAGGCTGATACACTACTACCGCCAGGTATTGCCAGATGAGCGCCTGTATAGCAGCGCTTAGAGCGACCGCTAGTAGACGCTGTAAGCGGGTATTGGGCGCTGTAACCTAGCGTTGCAGTCGCTGTAGTAACCTGGCCGGCATTGATGAATATGATGTGTGTTGCGCGCTCTAACAACAGCACAACACTGCAGCAAGGGTAGCGCCAGCTCAGTGCGTTCGGCACTCGGTGCTCCACACCATATTTAAGAAAAAACTACACACACGGGCAGGCTGATTCATTACTAACGCCTGGTATTGCCAGACCTGTAATGACAATTCTGCATAAAAATAAAAAAATAAAAAACTTTTCAAAAATTACTTTTTTGAGACCATGAGATGTAACACAATTATTTGAGAATAAAAAAAAATTACAATGGAATCAGGAAAGGGATTTGAAGGAACGTCAATTGAACTATATTGGAGAGCGAACGGTAGCGGCAGGTCTTACCTGCCGCTCTGGACGCTAGAGGGCCGGCACTATACGCTGAGCCACCTGTAATGATGAATCGTACGCTACATGGCGCTGTTCCAGTCGCTCACCAGATTCACTTTGATAAATGTGGTTTTGCATACAGCGCACGGCTTACACCAGGCGCTGCCTGTCGCTGCGAGTCACTAGCTGGCGCTAGACCTTGATGAATAAACCCCACAGCGTCGCCGCTCGAAAGCTGAGCGCTGTAGCATAGAGTGCCAGACGCTGTGTGATTAAAGTTTGTTTTGGAACACATTTACACCAGTAACAAAGTGAAAACACATGGAATGACATTGTTTTTACACTGTGACAATAACACTTTAGTACCAGACCTGTAATGACAATTCTGCATAAAAATATAAAAAGTCCAAAAAATGTATAAAAGTGTTTGTTTGCAGCCAGGAGAGCCAAACACGCTATTTATACACAAACAAATGAAAGCCCATTGAAATGTATGGGAGAGCGACACTGAACGAAAGGTAATATGTGGAGCACCGGTGCTATACACTGAGCCACCTGTAATAATACATGTGACGCTACATGGCGCTGTTAGAGAGTGGCTCACCATTTTCACTTTTTTAAATGTGGTTTTGCGTACAGTGCCCGGCGTTCACCCGACACTACCTGCCGATACGAAGCACTACCCGGCGCAATCCATTCTTAAAGCGGACCTTCACTCTGAATAAGAGTCTATCTTATATGTTTCCCACACCCTGTACATACAGATTGTCCACATTAAAAATTATCCTACCTGCATCTACTGCATGTTATGAGCCTTTAAACATCCAAGATGGCGGCTCATGGAAGCCGCCATCTTATCAGGCAGCCTGCAAACAGGAAGTGCCTCCTGACTGTGCTGCTCTGCATTCTGGGACTGCTGACCTTTTCCTGACCCCAGCTCTGCTCTGTCTGAGCAAAGCACAGCTATAACCCGCCCCCTGTACCTTATCCCACTCTCCTCTCCTCAGTAAGTGTGATGCTTCTGAGTCAAGATGGCGGCGCCCGTATCCTAAATTCCTGAACAGAGTTGCAGCCCAGTGGGGGAAAGAATAATAAGTTAGTGACTAAAAACGTAAAATATATTAATTTTAGATGCTGGGGAACCGTTTTTTAAGAGTTTGGGCTTTTCATTAAATCACGCTGAAGGTCCGGTTTAAAGTGGACCAACACCCACTGCTGATCAGCTCCCTGCCCGCGGGGCACCCCGATCGGGGGTGCCCCGCTGTGTGAAACCCCCCAGGACCCCCAAAAATCCTACCTTTTCCTCGTTCCAACGGCGCATGCGCGGGCCGCCGTCGCCTCTCGCGCTTCCCTCTAGCAGGGCGCCGTTTGTGAACGGCCGGCGCGGGTGCGCTCCCTGTTAGAGGGAAGCGCGAGAGGCGGCGGCGGGCGAGCTCTTCATGTCCGATCCATATTCCAGCTTGTCCATCCGCGCTGATTGGCCGAGCGCTCGCGCATGCGCCGTAGGAGCGGGGTGAGGTGAGTTTTTTGGGGCTTTCTGGGGGGTTTCACACAGCCCCCGATCGGGGTGCCCGGCGGAAGTGGACCAACACCCATGATAGTGAAAATCCTGGGTGTTGGTCCACTTTAAATAACCCCCATAGAGATGCAAACATGTGCGTTCTTGAGTAGGGATTCTGGACAGGTGTGCTGATCCAGCTAAGCGCTCCATGGTAGGGGTGTGCCTGAAATGTGTTTTCCGGCACCCATTACAAAGGGTTTAGGGTGGTGCCCTGTTCGGTCGCACAGTTTGCACACCTCAAAGCCCGGCCATGACAGTTTCACAGTGTTTTCCCGCTCATCTTCTCACAGGCCTACACGTCATGGTTGCTTCTTATCTTTCCCGCTCTCTCTCTCTCCGTGCCATGAGAGAAGCTTCGTAAATGCGTGTTGGGAAAATGTCGACATCTGTTACTGCACAGCTCAATTAACTCCCAGAAATGTGATTACCACAGATCAGGAGTCACTTATGTTTCCCCTCATCTCGTTGAGGATATTCGCTAGTGATAAAGTGACTTGTTGCCTTATAGATTCCAAAGCTGGAGTGAAGCTTTGTGCTGATTTACTGTTCTTTTTATTTATTTTTTGGGTGCGTGTACTTAGCCTATCCATCACATCTGAGAGATACAGCTTGTCTGGATAGAAAGACTTCTCTCAGCTATCCTTCATCTTGTTGGAGCACTAAAGATCCAAAATCACAGGGTGGATGTGTAACACAACCGAGGCGCCCAGTGCAGTTTGGGTGTGCTTTAGGAGAGGCAACCCTAAGACAGGGCAACGCTGGTGAAGAGAGTCTCAGTGGGCCCCTTGCGGTGTAGTATGATACTCCATACATGGTGACAAAGTTGCATGTATGGTGAATTGAATTCTGCCGAAGAATGGAATAAAAACAATTAAAAGTAAGTAAATAAAAGAAATGACAGAAAAAAGAAGTAAAGAATGAAAAAAACTGAAGAACAAAAATGAGAGCAGGAAAGACAGAAAGGAAGAAAGAAAAAGAAAGGCAAACAAAGAAAGAATAAATGGAAAGAAATAAAGAAATTTAAAAAATGACAATGATAGAACAAAAATATAGAATGAATGACAGAAACAAAGACCGAATATGAATAAACGGAATGACAGAAAAAATGGAAAAAAAGAAGAAATGGAAGGAAAGAAAGAATAGAAGGACTGACAGAAAAAAAGAATTGAAGGAATGAAGAAAAGAAGACACAATGAACAGATGAAAGAAAAAAAATAAATGAATAGATTGAAAGAAGAAAGAAAGAAAAAGACTAGGAAAAAAAGAATAGAAGTAATGCTGCAAAGGTTAGAAGGACTGGCAGTAAGAAAGTCTCTCCCCATGGTCAATCTGCCCCTGGCTGACAGTCCTTAGTCCTGGTTACTGCAGGGCCCTGTGTCCTGCATAGGGAGTGTCCAGGTTAGAGGGACCCTGCCTGGGTACACCCAGTGCTGGCACCTGCCCTGCTTCCTGGGCTAGGGGAAGGGCTGGCAAGGTACTTTCTGGGAAAAGGGAAGCCAGCAGAAGGCTTCCAATGACTTGAGGTCTACTTGAGTTGAAAAAGGGCAGCTCAGCAAAGGGATTTTTTTCACATTTACACAAAAACTGACAATGGCCACTTCTGGCACTAGGAGGCCGATTCATTAATAGCGTCAGGTAGCGACAGATGAGCGACAGTAGCGGTATTTTCATAGCGCCCGCTGGTATGTGCTTGGCCGTTGTTCGGCTGTTCACAGCGACTCAGTCGGTGTGCGGTAATGTTGAATACGGGGTTAGGAGTCGCTGTTTGACAGGTTCCGCGCTGTATGGGAGCGCATGACAGCGAATGGCCATAGCGAACGGCTCCCAGCATATTCATTAACAAATCACGCTCAAAAAATTCTCGCGCTGTGAAATGCATGTTTAAACCCCAGAGCGCTGGCGGCGATGGGTTAAAAGTAGTTTTTTAACCCCCAAACAACCATATTTTTGGAAAAAAAAAACATGTTTTTCAAAACATTTTGTAATATGAATACATTAATATCAGACCTGTAATATCAATTCTGCACAAATTTGTTTTTTTTTTTTTTTTTTTTTTAACCTTAAAAAAAATATCTAACATTGCAGAAGTGGTCACAGAATTTTTGACATTAAAAAAAAAAAAAAAAAACATTAATAGCAATTAATTATGAATATTTAAAGATTGTTCCATTGAAATGCATTGGAGAGCGTCAGGTAGCGAGAACTCATACCTGTCGCTGTTCAAGGTCGCTCGCTGGCGCTGTGGGGTGAGGCTGGAATAATGATGAATGATTCGCTATCTGGCGCTCTGTCAGTCGCTAAGCAGGATCGGCTTGATAAATGTGTGATTGCGGAGGGGAGACGGCGTACTCGTGGCGGTGACCGTCATTACCGTTCGCTCACCATTCGCTACCTGGCGCTATCCCTTGTTAAATAAGGGCCTTAGAGTCTTCCCTTCTCCAGTTACTCCCAACTTAGTTGCCATGCACCTGCTTACGGATTGGTGGCATCCGAAGAACACACATCACGGCACTTTTCCCCGTCCCCTTCCAGAAGTACTACTACTCAGGTCAACTCTCCAGGCTGTGGTTCAGCACAGTTTTCTCACGCCAAGGCACCCAGAGAGCGCTTGACACGTTCCTTCTGCCCCATCCCTTTCCAGCCACTCCAGACAGCCAGTACAACATGTCTCCAGGAGATCCAGTGTGAGTCTCCAGTCCTTCAGCGGATTCTTTCTGCCTTCATTCTTGTTGCAGAGTGTTAGTGCTGAGTGCAGTGGAGTTGTAATTCAGATAGACAATAGTGGTATAACAGGAACTGGCTTTACTGGAGCATGAATGCAGTAAGAGAAGGTCGCCTTACATGGTGGCTTAAAAACAAAGACAAGGAAGAGAGAACTAGCAGTGATAGAGATTACAGCTCGATATACAGGAAGTAACAACACAGCAGAAAAATACATAGAAACTCTACAGTTGCACATTGATAACAGTGCCATCTAGTGTCACAACCTGCAATAGCTGCAAACTGCAATAAAACCTAGCAAAAGTCACTCTAGCATAGACTTAGCTGAAAGTATGTTATACAGTTTCTCCAACAGTTCTGAGGTAACCTTCTCACTCTCACTCTTCTTTCTCTTGTCCAGGACATGTCCAGCCTTCCATACAAATTAGTGGAACCAACCATCTAGTTCTGACTGGGCCCTTCCATTTTTCTGTGTTGCAAGGGGGACCTCTAGTGTCCACATACTGCAGCCCATTCCTCACACCTGAAAAATGCCCAACTAAAACCTGTGGTACACGAAATGTTCCCCCAAAACGAAATAGCTACTATAACAGGGCCGATTGTCTAGTCCATCACCCTGTTCCAGCTGACTTGACCTATACTGTACACTGTATACTTACACAGATAAGTAGGGTTTGTGCAGTATTATGTGGTATGTTTCTTAACAGCTCCTGTAATAAGATGTGGGCTGCTAACAGGGCAGTACAGGCAGAACTCTTGTATGATGCCCGATCTCTCAAGAGGGGCCTGATGGTAGCCCTCTTCGCCTGTCTCCATTAGGGCCCCTCTATTATGGAAATCTTGAGGCGCTCTACCTACTGCAACCCACCAATTTTCAATGCATCTAGGCAAAAGTCTGAATTTCATTCGAGCCGGGGGTCCGTTTCTGGGACTTCTCGTATGCACACATCCATGCAGAATGGCCATCACCCCTGTTAAAACACTTCTAGTTTTGCAGGACGTTTTGTGTCCTATAGTTAGATAGGACAAGTTGTTTTTAGAGGGAAATGGGGTGCAGTAACAGAATGTGGACACTAGGTGTCACGCTTGCTGTGCAGAAAATCATAGGCCCCAGATCAGGGGAATCCAGTTAGTTGTCAGTTGATTGGTTCCAGACTTTTAAAAAGGTTTTGATATGTCTGGACAAGGGGTGGCTAGGGCAGTTTCCTAGGCAAAATAGCGCTCAGTGCAGAAAAAACAAACAAAATGAAGTCTTCCCTTAGCATGTTTATGGACGATCTCTCTGTCTAGCCCTCTGGCCTCTCCCTATAATACCTCTGCTCTATACCTCCTAACCTATCTCAGCAGTTTCAAATGTGGTTTTTGATACTACCACACTTGAAGACACTTTGGACCTCCTGGCCAGAGTAGTATCTCTGGAAGGGACAGGCATAAAAAACTAATTGAGTGCTCCCTAGAGTCACCGGAGTCCTGGAGAGTAGGCCAGAGTAGTATCCCTCCTGGAAGGGACAGAGCAGAAAAAACATGTTGAGAGCTCCCCAGGTTCCTGGACGAGAACGCCATGTGTTCTGGAGAATGGGCCAGAGGAGTACCCCTTCTGGAAGGGACAGGGCAGAAAAGCTGTGAAACAATAAATACACAGAGCTATCTTTCTTCAAATAGAAAATAAAGTGTCCATAAGTGCATACAAATCAACAATAAAGTCTCTAAATTCTTTAACCATATCCCAAAGTGCATGTGCTCCAAGACGTCTTCTGTGCTCTTATCACCCCTATGTGCACATCCTTACCGAAAGGAAATCTTTAACACAGCAAAGAACCAGATGATATATAGATGCTCCCCCACATCAATAAATGGTTAGCTTGATTTCAAATTATCCACATCCAATACTGGTTCCACAAGGTGAATATATTCTCCCACAATTACTCGGTTTTATGAATGACAGACCGCATATGAGGGAAGAAATAAAATAGCAGATCTAGTGCAATGACGTTTAAAAAGTCTGTTTAATAATACTAAAAAACTCCAAGAATTGCACTCGCAATGTAAAAGTTTAAAAGTGTTGAGCACTTCCCGTGCGCATTGAAGGGAGAAAACCTAGCCGGAACCAGAGGCAACCGTCCAGGGAGGGACTAGAGAAATGGAGACCCTGAGTGCCAGGAGGGCCCCGCTGTGAATTGCCATATAAATAACTGTGCAAGCGAATACATTATTGAACTTGAACCTGCTGCCATTTTTCACTCTCAGCCTGACCTGGAATTACAGGGTGTCGCCACTAAACGACTGCCCTATCCTAATAGAGAATGGCCCATCCCCTAACAGTATCAAAATGTGGGTTTTGGCCCACTTTAACCCAGACTAGAGTATTTTTTATATTCTAGTTTGGGTTTTGGTCCTCTTAAATATAAAGCTTTCAGTAGGAAGGCTCAGACCACGGGGCAGTAACAGCTATGTTTGGAATTAACGGGATTGGCTAACTCTTTTCAAAAAGTCTTTACACTTACAAGTATGTGAGATCTAATAAGAAAAAATTAAATAAAATCACAAATCATAACACTACATAAGGAGATTTACATACATGTTGTTTCATTAAAGTGTCAGATTTGATAACAGATGCACTTTCAAAATCCTAAGCAAAATCTTTCCAGCAGCGTATGGAACGAAACGCGCTAAACGCAGCTTTCCACATTTTTCCTTACATTCGACTTGGATGATTAAAATCATGCTTGCGTTCTGTGGCCCATAAAAACATTCGGTGGTCCAGGGAGAGAGCGCGCTTATGTCTTTTGTTTACTGGTTTGTCTGCTAATTGCTATTCTGGGGATGCTCATTTACTTTCTTAGGCTGCATTTTTTTTTCAGAGGCTGTTTTTTTATGCTTTACTATGATTTTTATTATTTTTTTATTATTGTTTCCTCTCTCTCCCCAGGCTTGTGGTGAATTTGCTGCAGGAGAGAACAGTAGACAGGCGAGGGTACAGTAAGTTTATTTTCTTACGATTATTTTCTAGCAGTGATGTTATCCTTAGAGTCACTGGACTATAAACAATGTGAGAGCAAACCCAACAATGTGTGCATATGATATATACTGCATATTCAGCGATGGACTGATCCAAAAATTTGCAGAAGACCCCTCCTCCAATGTGCTTTCCAACCATAAGACTCACCTAAGCTTTAGAGGAGGAAAATAAGTAAAACAAAAAACTGAAACAAATGGATGATTATGAGGGCACCCCACCCCATCATGAATGACACCCCACTTTAGCATAAACATGACACCGCCTGCCAACACATCACCTTTCTATGATTTGCCCGGCTTACCCCCGTCCTCTATCTGCTCCCTTATCTTTGCCCTGCTCCTTATCATTGCCTGGCTTCCTGCTGCACCCCCATCTTTTCCCGTATCCACGCTCCCCCTTATCTTTGCTCTGTTTGCTGCTGCCTTCCAGGGCCCTGGGCACAAAACCTGATGGAAGCCACAGATACAGTATTTTTTTCCTTTAAAATAAAAGTCCAGCCATGTAACTGATTGGTGGTAGTCTTCCACCCGCCTACTTACTGGAACGTCAGATTGAGTCTCTTGTGCTCCCCTTGTGCGGGTGTGTGCTGCTCGGGAACTCCTGCTTTGCCATTCTGGGTGGGGGGTAGTGTAGTCGCCCGGCTGGTTCCCTGCATTGAGCTGCCAGCGGCTGTGCTTGGTGGCTTATGTGCAGTGACAGCTCTGCACGCACCCATCACTGTAGCATTGGTGATAGCGGTTTTGCTGTTCTAGACTCTCCATCCTGCCCTGTGGTGGCTTTGGCTGTAAGTTTGCAAATAAAAGAAAAGTTTGCCCTGGCACAGGGGGCACTGCCGCCAGTAGCTTTGTTGCTGGCCCCGTGGCCCGTCAGAAAAAAGACTGAAAAGCCTCCTGGACCAGACCATAACCCAAAGGTTGGTGGGAAACCTCCTTTGCAAGGCAAGTGGTGGAGGTACCCGCCCCTTGCACCCCTCTCATAATCCGGCCCTGCTGCCCCCACATCTCTGCCCTGCTCCCTACTGCACCAACAACTCTACCCTGCTTCCCCACCTTTGCCCTGATCCCAGTTACACCCATATATCTGCCATTCTCCCTATCTTTGCCTGGCTCCCTGCTCCCCCCTCATCTTTGCCCTGTTTGCTGCTGCACCCACATCTCTGCCCTGCTCACCATATTTTCCTTGCTCCCCACTGCAGCAACAGCTCCACTGTCTCTTTTTGTACTCATTTGGCATAATTTAGAGAAAGCTAGGAACATTTGTCTCGGGTGTTTCAGTCTTTAGTTGTCTAGCCTCATCCGATTGAGGTAAAAGTTTACAGTATGAGCTGTGAAAGGGCCCCATTTGACATTTGCACCAGGGCCCTGTCACATTTAGTTATGCCACTGGTCATATGGGTCCCACACAGGGGCTGGAGGTGAACAGCCACAGCAGCTCTAAGCGGGTAGAGGCAGGGACGTAGCTAGGGGGAGGCACTCACGCCGGGTGCAGCAGGTCAGGGGGGGCACCAAAGAGGGGCCTGAGAATGGGTGGGGGGCGCATTTTGAATCTTTGCCCCGAGTGCCAGAAAGCCTAGCTACTCCTCTGGGCAGAGGGCGGGGGGGCATATTCACACATTGGTACATATGGCACTGACATGTTACAGAATCCACTCTATACAAAGAGCAAAATGTCACTAATCAGTCTTCGAAAACACAGCTCGCGGTTTATTGTGAATACCTGTAAAAGGCTAAAGCTAAAGCATTGAAATTGGCTGCTGTTAAGGAGTTTCATTTTTTTCAATCCCTTGCCTTTCCAGACAGTACCTATAGCCGATGAGATTAGCGGTTTTGTCCCCAAGGGATGGCGAGCCAGACGACGTTGCATATAGTGTGGTCATAACATGTCTTCTCTCAGATCGTTCTGTTTTCAATAATGTAGCGTTTTGTTTTTGCCATGTGCTTAGCCCACCTCAGGGGGTCTTGGCAATGGCCTCTGGTATCATTAAGAGCTCATTGGAGCGAGGAGAGAGGCATTTTACATATTTTAGCAGTAATGGCTTAATAGCGGTTAGGAGTTCACCTGCTAGACACCAGGGATCAGCAGATGAATGTTGTGCACCCTTTCTTTTACCCCTTTTTTTTTTATATGAAACCAAATTTGTTCTGGACTGAGTTGGAAGTAAAAAAAGACGTGTGTCATGTTTTATTGTGAAACTGGGCTCTGAACTGGTTTCATTTCAAGGTACACATGATCAATTACTGAATTTATTTCTGCTGCATAATAGTTGTGTTTCTGCCAACGGAAGGGTAACGTCAGAGTAATTACCGCTACTAAGTGCTACTTCCGCTACCATTACTAAGTGCTCGCTATGTTTTCCTTAAAATGGCGGCTCATATGTGGGCTGATTATTTTGTTGCAAAGAGTCAGACCCGTAACCATGCTTCTGTTCCTCTGACCATGCTCTCAAAACCAGAAAGAAGTCAGTGGATCTCTGCTGGAGACCGGCCAACCCTGCATCATTTTTGAGGATGTGGGTCTTTTTTTTAACTAACGGGTTATATCAATATCTGCCAGGACAATGGACACTTGTTAATAAAGTTGTTCCATCACTTTACATAAGTCCTGCCCAGACAGCAATTTATAAGTTCTTTCAAGTGTCCTTGGGAAAAGGACGTGCTTCATAAAGTTGTTACGTCACTGTTATCAGTTCTTCCCAGGCCTCAGTTTATAAGTTCCTTCGAGATGAATTACACACAAAGCTGTGGCTTCGGGTATAGGCATCAAGAAATCCCTCCCCTGAGGAGCAACTGCATGGCTCCAGTTAAAGGTGACCAACTTCCAGCTAGGTTTCTGCTTACATGTATATGGTGAGGGGGTTCTGGATCTATCCCCTCAAATGACCACCACATAACAGGCCGCACTCAAAAAAGTAAAAAAAGGTTTCTGCTTACACACATGATCCCTACTTGAGGCCTGGTAATCTTCCTAATTTCTTACTGTAGGGGGATGTCTACATCTGCCAGGAGAATGGACACTTGTCAATAAACTTGTTCCATCACTTTTTATATAAGTTCTTCCCAGGCAGCCATTTATAAGTTCTTTCAAGTGTCCTTGGGAAAAGGACGTGCTACATAAAGTTGTTCCGTCACTGTTATCAGTTCTTCCTAGGCCACCGTTTATCAGTTCCTTCAATATGAATTACACACAAAGCTGTGGCTTCGGGTAGAGGCATCAAGAAATCCCTCCCCTGGGGAGCAACTGCATGGCTCCAGTTAAAGGTGACCAACTTCCAGCTAGGTTTCTGCTTACACACAGGAACCCTGCTTGAGGCCTTGTATTCCTCCTAATTTCTTACTGTAGGGAGATGTCAACATCTGCCAGGAGAATGGACACTTGTCAATAAAGTTGTTCTGGTCACTGTTTAAATTAGTCCGACACAGAGAACCATTGCTCAGCTCCTTCACGTGTCCTCGGGAAATGGACAGGTCTGTTCTTACTAATTATTTACTGGTGGGTGTTATCAACATCAGCAAGGACAATGGACACTTATCAATAAAGTTGTTCCATCACTTTTTACATAGGTCCGCCCCAGTCATTTATAAGTTCTTTTCAAGTGTCCTTGGGAAAAGTACATGCTTCACCATTTTTCACATTCAAGACAAATTACACACAAAGCTGTGGCTGTGGGTGTAGGTGTTAAGAAACCCCACTGCCACGGCCCCCCTGAGGAGCAAGACTCTAAATGTGACTAACTGCCAGCTGGGCTTCAGTATACAAACTGGATTACTACTAGAGGCCTAGCAATCCACCATCATTTTGGAGGGCGCAGCTTTTTTTTTTTACTGGTGGCTGTCAGGAAAATTGACACGTGAGAATAAAGTTGTTCTGCCACTGATTAGATTTTTCCTTCCCAGACAACATTTCTAAACTTTCATGTGTTCTGAGGAAATGGTTTCACTGTTTCCTGCACCTCCCAGACTCTTCAGGTAAATGTGACTGACCTTTAGCTGGTCTGCTCTTGCACACTGGATCTGTGTTGGTGTCCTAGCCCCATCATTTTCAAGGACTCAGGTCTATTCTTACTAATCCTTTATTGGTGGGTGATGTTAATATTTGCCAGGAGAATGGACACTTATAAATAATAAAGTTGTTCTGTCACCAGCACTTCAGAGGCAACCATTCCTCAGTTCTTTCAAGTGTCCCAAAGAAATTGACCTGCTTCACTGTTTTTCACTTTCAAATTACCTGCAAAACTGTGGGCGTTGACTGTCTTCTGTCTTCTTCTGGCATTGACTGTCTTCTTCTGACTGACTTCTGTCATGGACCCCCTGGGGAGCACCTGCACCTGCAGGATTTTGACCAACTTCCAGCTGAGCTGCTGTTTACACAATGGATCCCTTCTGAAGGCCTGGTAGCCATGCATCATTTTAGAGGTTGTGGATCTTTTTCTTTCACTGGTGGTGATGTCAACATCCGACAGGAGAATGGACACTTAATTGATTGATTAATTGACACTGGTCAATAAAAATGTCCCTTTTACTGTTTACAGTTTCTCAACCTGTTCCTGAAGAAATTGACCTGCTTCACTGTGTTTCACTTTCAAAAAATTACACGCAAAGCTGTGGGTGTGAGTGCGGGCATCAATAAATCCTTCAGCTGCGGGCCCCCTGTACCTGCACCTGCAAGACTCTCCGGGTTGACAGACTCTAGCTTCTCTTTGCACATTGGATCTCTGATGCAGGATGCAAGTCTTTTCCTCCTAATTCTTTACTGGTGGTGATGTAGAAACATAGAAACATAGAAGGTTGAAGGCAGAAGGAGACCATACGGTCCATCTAGTCTGCCCTTATGTAACTGTATGTACTCTTTATCTTAGGATAGATGTGTGCTTATCCCAGGCATGTTTAAATTCAGTGACTGTTGATTTTTCAACTACCTCTGCTGGAAGTTTGTTCCAAGCATCTACTACTCTTTCTGTAAAATAATATTTTCTAACATTGCTCCTGATCTTCCCCCGAATAGCTTCAGGTTGTGCCCCCTTGATCTATCATTAAGTTTCTTGTTAAAAACACTTCCCTCCTGAACCTTATTCAATCCTTTCACATATTTAAAGGTCTCCATCATGTCCCCTCTCTCCCTTCTTTCCACCAGATTGTACAAATTAAGTTCTTTAAGTCTCTCCTGATAAGTTTTAAGTTTAAGTCCTTCCACCATTTTCGTTGCCCGCCTTTGGACCCGTTCTATTTGAATAATGTCTTTTTGCAGGTAAGGTCTCCAGAACTGCAGACAGTATTCTAGCTGTGGCCTCACCAGGGCTCTATACAGCAGCATCACAACCTCCCTCTTCCTACTGGTGATGCCTCGAGCTATGCAGCCGAGCATCCTGCTTGCTTTTCCCACTGCCTAGCTACACTGTCCAATCATCTTGCAGCTATCAGTAATCAGTATCCCTAAATCTCTCTCCTCTGAGGTCCTGGATAACACAGTACTGCCCATACGGTGCTCAGAGCAGGGATTCCTTCTACCCAGGTGCAGGATTTTACATTTAGAGACATTAAACGATGTCAATATTTTTAAGAATACTCTCCCTAAATTTGCTTGTGGTGTATCTATTCTAACCAGCAGTTGATTAAGGGGTTTATTTAAAGCAGACTTTCACCCTGAATAAGAGCCTATTTTGTATGTCCCCCCGCAAGATGGCGGCGCCCATATCCTAGAGTCCTGAATAGCGTTTAAGCCCAGCGGGGGAAAGAATAAGTAAGTGACTAAAAAATTAAAATATATTAATTTTAGATGCTGGGGATTATTTTTTTTAAGGGGTTGGGCTTTTCAATAAATGATGCTGAAGGTCTGGTTTAAGAAATGCTTAAAAGAAGGCCACGTAGTGCCAGATGAGTGTCAGGTGAATATGTGAATCTGTATTTATCAAGTCAAAAGTCCAGAGTGCTTGTGATGGTGCCAGGTAGTGTCCCGTCTATCAACATCGCTGGCGACGGGATCAGTGCTGACGCTGAGTTCCCTACAGTGCCAGATAAGACCAGGCACTCACCCTGTACTGTGTGGCCTTATCCCATACATTTCAATGGACTTGAATGGTTACAACTATTTAGGCATTTTATATATCTTTTTGGGGGGACTGGTGCATGTGCCATGGGATCCCTATGCTGGTTGGGATTATTTTTAGCACTTTTGTGTTGCGCTGCACACTTGGGGCATGAGAAAGCTGTGTCATGTTTTTCAAGTGTCCCCAATGCAATTCCAATTTTTAAATAAAAAAAAAAATCCCAGGACCCTAAAAAATGACAAATTGGGATTCCAATGGGTGCTGTGTGCCTGGAATCCCATTTTTGAGCGCCTCTGGGAGCACTATGTATTTTTTTCTATACATACTCTCAACTTGCAGTGCTCCCGGCCGGCGCTAGGTGTCGCTAGAGCATAGGCATATAAAAGCCGTGCACTGCGAACACTGCCTGGCCGGGAGCGATCAGAATGCCGGAAGCCTGAAGCTGATGTTAATAATAATAATTATATTTTATAATAATAAATTAGCCTCCCTGCCAAATATCCATGTGTTAAAGTCCCTGTGCAGGCACACATTTAATGTCTCCCACCTTAATCACACGTGAGAACAGTCTAAAATGAGCTGTTTCAAAGCATCTCAAAATCTTTGATTATATGTAAATACAGTATGTGCTTTAAACCGGACCTTCAGCATGATTTAATGAAAAGCCCAAACCCTAAAAAAACTATTCCCCAGCATCTAAAGTTAATGTATTTTATGTTTTTAGTCACTTACTTGCTGCAACTCTGTTCAGGACTCTAGGATAAGGGAGCCGCCATCTTGACTCAGAAGCATCACACATACTGAGGAGAGGAGAGTGGGATGAAGTGGAGGGGGCGGGATTATAGCTGTGCTTTGCACAGACAGAGCAGATTTGGGGTCAGGAAAAGGACAGCAATCCCAGAATGCAGAGCGACACAGTCAGAAGATTCTTCCTGTTTGCAGGCTGCCTGATGCTCCATGAGCCGCCATGTTGGATGTTTAAAAGCTCATAACGTGCAGTAGATGCAGGTAGGATGATTTTTAATGTGAGCAATCTGTATGTACAGGGTGTGGGAAACATATAAGATATGCTCTTATTCAGGGTGAAGGTCCGATTTAAGCAAAGCTCTTGGCTTTGCTTCAATTTCTGAGTCGTGGCTTAGCTGGGAAGGTCATGGCGCAGTTTTATGAGTCATGTGCACTCTCTGCTGTGATCAGAGCCAGCTGTGGAACCCCTGCAGCTTACCAGGCTCACTCACGCTAAATGCAGCAAGGGACCGACCACATTTTTGCGTGGTTCTGGAAAACTGAAATGGGGCAAACTTTGGGGAGCCCTGTTACGGTTTTGGCTCTGTGCTGCAGGAAATAAAGGAGAGGCACATGGGACAGATATTAGGTAACCTGTATGCTGCCTTATTATTGCTGTTGGATTTACAGATTTAAGCTCTCTTTTCGGCGGTCAGATATATATAAAAGAACATTAATGTGCCTCTTATCTTCACCCCGCTTTATTAGGAGGATTTAGGAAAACGTTATAACCAATTCAAAGCTTTCCCCAACCCCTTAGGGCATATCAATTAGGGGACATTTAGTAATGAAAATGGTAAATATTCATTAGAGGCCATCTTACTTACTAACGTAGCCACTAAATATTAATGAGCACAGTAACTAAATGTTGACAGTGAGATCATATGTCCTTCTGTCAATTATTTGAATTGAGAACAATTGTCGCATGCAGCATGCAATGCCAAGCAGTTGCTTACAAAGCCACCAAGATACTATCATGCATTAAAAGAGGCCTGGAATCACGGGATAGAGATGTTATTTTGCCTCTTTACAAGGCACTTGTGCGCCCGCACCTGGAATATGCCGTCCAGTTCTGGGCACCCATTCATAGAAAGGACCAAACTAACAAGGGGAATGAAAGATCTTAGTTATGAGGAAAGATTACGAGAATTAAATCTGTTTAGTCTTGAGAGGAGACGACTGAGGGGGGACATGATTAACTTGTATAAATATATAAATGGGAAATACAAAAAATATGAGAGAACACTATTTCAGGTAAAATCCTCTCTAAAGACAAAGGGGCACTGCCTTTGATTGGAAAAAAATAGATTTTGGGCCTTATTTATCAAGGGCTAGCGCCAGGTAGTGTCTGACTAGCGCCAGCTAACGGCGGCTACCGACTCAAGTACGCCCGGCGGCGGTCACAATGACGCATTTATCACGCTAAATGAGGCTAGCACCGGCGAGAGCGACAGCTAGCGCGGGATTCATCATGTAGCCGACTGCAACGAACAGCGCCGCTGCTAATCCCATCACAGCGCCAGGTATGACCTGTCGCTCCCTGGCGATGTCCAATGCATTTCAATGGAGCAATCTTTAATTAATCCTAATTAATTGCTATTAATGTTTTGTTTTTTTTTTTTAATGTCAAAAATTCTGTGACCACTTCTGCAATGTTAGGATTTTTTTTTAAGCTAAAAAAAAAAAAAAATGTGCAGAATTGATATTACAGGTCTGATATTAATGTATTCATATTACAAAATGTTTATAAAAACTTGTATAATGTTACTATCAAAAAATATGGTTGTTTGGGGGTTAAAAACTATTTTACATCCATCGCCGCCAGCGCTCTGGGGTTTAAACAAGGAATTCTCAGCGCGAAAAAATTCGGAGCGTGATTTGTTAATGAATCTGCAGCAAGCCGTTCGCTCTGGCCATTCGCTGTCAGGCGCACCCATACAACGCTGAACCTGTGAAACAGCGACCCCTAACCCCGTATTCAACATTACCGCACACCGACTGAGTCGCTGTCAACAAGCAAACCCCAGCCAAGCACAGCGAATACTAGCTGGCGCTGTGAAAATCACGCTACTGGCGCTCATCTGTCGCTACCTGGCGCTATTAATGAATCGGCCTCTTAGTCTCCGAAGGCGACAATCGTTTTTTACCGTAAGAACTATAAATCTATGGAATAGCCTCCCACAGAAGCTTGTTACAGCATCAACTGCTCATGTTCAAACAAGGATTAGATGCTTATTTAGAAGAAAATAACATTAACAGTTACTATTAGCGGTTATCAGTAAAAAAAAACCCAAAAAATAAAATAAATAGCTCCCCCTATAAAATAAAAAATAACTTCCCCTACCCCAACACCCTTGGTTGAACGTGATGGACATATGTCTTTTTTCAACCGTATTAACTATGTAACTATGTAAACTCATCCGTTCCATTTTAAGCCTCAGGCATTTGCATTTTCCTCTGATTGTGGAGCTGTTCTTTTAATCCTAGACTGTAGCAAACATTTTAATCCCTCATGTAGTCTTCTACAGCTTTTAGCATCATTCTGCCCCTTGGGGAATCCCCAGTGATGTAATCTTTGATAGCTATGCCTCTAAGACGTTACGGTTACATGGTGGGTTATGCTCAAATAGTTATGTTGCTTCTGACTGCTGCAGTCAGGTATAGAGATTTCTCTATAACATTACAGTCAGACTAAAATCCCCTCTCACATTCCCTATAGGCAGTGTGGCATTCCCCCTCCCATTCCCATAAGCTGTGTGGCATCTCCTCTCCCATTCCCATAGGCAATGTGGCATTTTCCCTTCCCAATCCCATGGGCAGTGTGACACTCCCCCTATTCCATTCCCGTAGGCAGTGTGGCATTCCCCTCTCCCATTCCCATAGGCAGTGTGGCATTTTCCCTTCCCAATCCCATGGGCAGTGTGACACTCCCCCTATTCCCATTCCCATAGGCAGTGTGGCATTCCCTTCTCCCATTACCATAGGCAGTGTGGCATTTTCCCATTCCCATAGGCAGTGTGGCATCGTACCCAGGCCGCCAGAGCCACAGGAGGCCAGAAGATGGGCAACTGCAGGTGGGCGGGCAGGGCAATCGATCCCTTCCCTCTGGCTGCGCCTCTCGCACTGTCCCCAACGTCCTTGCTGTATCTGCCGGCGCCACATCTTTTCTGCGGTGCCTGCACACACAGAGCGAACACCCGTCTCTGTGAAGTGGGTGGGCATTACCTGCCGCTCTTCCATCCTCCGTGGCCGTGGCAGCCTGACCAGCAACGCAGGAGTGATGGAAATGTGAGTTCACATTCACCCGATAAGACGCCCCAGAATTCCAGCATAATAGCTTATAGGGTGAAAAATACGGTAATGCCCCTTTGCACCAGTGTACGCCATCATTCATTGGTGTGTGTCATATTTATTACCCTAAAAAAGGCCCAACCGTCAGCTTCCACCAGCAGGGGCACCGTGTGGCAGAACCAGGCACTAGTGTAAGGATTTCATGTTTCCCTGATTATCACCTGCCCTGCACTGACTGTGCTGCATAACCAATGCATCCCCGGCATCCCTTTAGTCATACATCCTCCTAAAGTATTTAGTTTAGTTTAATGCTAGTGGGATGACTCTGGCCTGACATTACTGACTAGTGACCATATAAAGCCAGGCAGAGGAGTAACTAGGCTTTCTGGCACCCAGGGCAAAGATTAAAAATGGCGCCCCCCACCTGTGCTCAGGCCCCTCTTTTGTTCCCCCCTGACCTGCTGCACCCAGGGCGAGTGCCCCCCCCCCTGCTCCCCACCTAGCTATGCCCCTGAAGCCAGGCCTCTCCCAGCATGCATTGCCCACTAGAGCGAAAATCTAGAGTGCCATGTGCCATTCTGAACATCAGCTCTTTGTACTCCTGTTGTGACCTCAGCTTACTTTTTGACTACTGATTGGCACTGCATTTAGATTCTGATCTCCCGGTTTGAACCTTTGTATGGCCACGACAATCCACCTGTCTAATTCATTGATATTACGCAGCTCTCTGACCCTTGCTTGTCTTTGGAATTCACCTGTGCTCCTGGCCTTGGCTCCCTGCTGGATCAGCTGTGCAGTTCAGCCACCAGCTTCAGTCACTGGCTCCTTGCTGGCTCAGTCACCCACAGCTCTACACCCAAGTGCCTTGGGGGTTCACCTGCCTTCAGACTGTTAGATTACATCCTTTGTGCTTTTTTAAGTCCTGGGGGAACCGTGTCTGGTGAGGCGTTTCCAGCATCCCTGTGAGCGTGGGGTTGTCTATAGGCAGAAGTAGAAGCAGAAACTGGGGGTTGATCTGACTAGAAGGCAGGTGTCCAACTGGGCATCACAGCTAGACTCTGGCGGACTCTGGCGCAGAGACCTATCCAACCACTGAACTCAATGGGTTTATGAGATTTAATTTAGTTTTTGTTTTTATAACTAACCTGGGAGGTGCACATTAGCAGAGCAACTAGAATACACAGATCTTTAAGGGACCACATCACTCAACACTGCTAGCCTGGTCCTAGGATCTGTCTCTAAATCTGGTTAAAAACAGAGGTCTCGGTTGCCACACATTTGCAGAAGTATGCTGAAGCTGCACCACCATACGCCAAGGTGTCTCTGACTCTTATCTATGAGAGCCCCCATTGGGACATACAATATGATAGATAAACTGGGAGCAGCTTACCTGAGGTTGCCCTATAACCTCAAGTGCAGCACATGGGGAGAATAGCGCTAGATCCCCCCATCCCATGTGCTTGCACAAGATCAAAGGATCTAGATTTAGAGACAGACCTTAAGACCAGTTGCAAACTAGCAGGGTTGCTATTGATACTTTTTTTATTTTTTTCCATTTTTACAAACATGGCTGCACAACCCTCTGAAAAGTAGGTATATGTAACCTATGGATACTAGACTCTGCAGGGCCTGAGGTCTTGTTTTGGCAAAAGCATATGCCCGCATAGTTGTAATACTCCAATGATCTGCTCAGAGGAGTAGCTAGGCTTTCTAGCACCCGGGGCAAAGATTCAAAATGGCACCCCCCTACCTGTGCTCATGCTCCCCTTTGGCGCCCCCCTGACCTGCTGCAGCTGGGGCATGTGCCCCCCCTGCTCCCGCCAGCTATGCCCCTGGATGTGCTTATCATACCTGTGCAAAGTGGCAGAAAGAAAGTGTCAAAAACAGCACCAGATATACAATGCACTACGCCATTATCCGCTGGTTTCCATTTCTGGGCAATAGGTGTGACCACCACAACAGTGACATTAGCAGTGGTGCTGTCAATAGGGTACACTTTGTAAACTAGGTCCATAATTCCAGAGACTAAAGGGGTAATATGCTACATTCAGGTAGTTTTCCACATCATATGGGAGAGCTCATTTCTCTATGTGAAATGCTGACTGGTTCATGCGGAAAGCTTTTTCTCACTAGGGATACGCAAATCGAGAATTTGCAGCAACTGAAATTCGATCCTATTTTCAGGGAGAGATCGATTCGTCCCAAATCCAAATTTCTCGCCAAATCATGGTAATGAATTGATTTTTCCCTGAAACACCCCAAAACTAAAAAAACTCACCTCTTTCCGCCTTCAGGGGATGCCCATATTGTCTGGCGGGTCCCCCCCTGACTTCAGTGTTGGAGACTCTGGTGTCCTCCTCTTCATCCAGTGAGCAGGCTCTTCCTCTTCTCCGACATCCATTGCTGTCCTGGATTGTCTTCTGCTTGCGGATGGCAGAAGTCTCCCTTCTATAGTTTGTGGCCCGTAGCAGGGTTGTGATAGGGCCGCGCTAAAGTATGCTTTTTTCCCTGATTCCCCATTCTTACTCCTCCCCTCCACAGCAATGTAAAAGAGGCCACGCCTTTGAGGTGTAAAAGTATATCTGAGCGTGGCCCCATTATTGCCCTTTTAGGTAGGACACTGGAGTTGCTGCCGCCGCCACTGGTCCCGAGGGGACGGTGAGAACATCAGCCAGTACTGGATAGAGGAAGGAGGTGAGTTTTTTGTAGCGATTGATTAAAAATTTGATTTCCACACTTTAGTGATTGCTCTGCAGTCAGTGCATTGTATAAAATATCCCTGCCTCCCAACTCTTGTATGGACATTTGGTATATAATATTCTCCTCTTCATCATGTCATTACATGTGTGCTTGATGGAGCATATCCTTGTTTTTTTTACAGCTATGTCTGCTAGTCTGACTCACATAGGAGCGAGACACGCATATGCTACACAAGTACCTATAGGGAGTTTCCAAGGGTAATCCATATAAAAACACTCTATCCTGGGACTTTGTCTGGGTGTCATGCCAGTGCAGTGGTAAAGCTTGAAGCTTCTAGGTCCAAATGACAAAACAAAAACATGAAAGAAGGAGGTCACTTGTGAATTATTTATCAAATCACCTGAACTAGTAACATGTCTTCTATCACATAGAGATCATGATGCCACTCTATTCCAATTAAACAATGAGCCTCCAGCCAAAAGTGACTGGTGATTCACTGACTGCCCACCTTACACTTGCCTACCTCTATCCATCTCTTCCTACCTCACCTATGCTTGCGTCTTCTCTTCTAACCTCTGCCTGCTTCACTTTTACTCTTTTTGCCTCATCTCCCTTTTCCAACTCAACCCTGCCCAATTCTTCCCGCCTCAAATCCGCTCGCCTCTTTTAATCTCTGCTGATGTCCTCCCACCTCACCTCTACCCATCTCACATCTGCATCTGACTTCTGGTCACGTCAACTTTTCTTATTTTAGACCTTGCCCGTTTCTTTAATTCTTCTCACCTCTGCATAAACATAAATTAGATATAATGCTTTAAGCTTAGCTTGACTGCGGTAAACTGTGTTTTCTCTGCTTTCATGTTATTGTACCCCCTTGAAAGTGAAATATTAAGATGATGTGGCCCCTGGACCAAAAAAGTTTGTAAAACCCTGTATATTGTACATAGCACAAGAAACCCAAATTATTTAAGAATACACTTATACACTGATGACTAGACCCCTTGGCCCTTGGGAATGAACAAGTGCTTGTTTTAGGGTTGTAGGTATCTTATATACTGTACATGGTACAAAGAACCGAAATTCAATAAGAATCAAGTAATACCCTAATGAGTAGGCCCCTAGGAATTAACAAATGCTTTCCTTGGGGCTGCAGTGATCCTATATATTGTACATGGTACAAAGAAACAAAATTGTCTAAGAATCAAGTACCATAATACCCCAATGGCTAGGCCCCTAGAAAGAACAAGCACTTGAGTTGGGGTTGTAGGGATCCTATTTACAGTGCATGGTACAAAGAATCTAAATTCTCTAAATATCTAGTAATACTCGTAAGGCTAGGCCCCTAGGAAAAGAAAACAAGTGCTTGTCTTGGGGTTGTAGGGATTCTATATACTATAAATGTCACAAAGAACCAAAAACATCTAATATCTAGTAATACTCCGATGGCTAGGCCCCGAGGAAACAACCAACTCTTGCCTTGTGGTTGTGGGAATCTTATAAACTGTACGTGGCACAAAGAACCAAAAGTCTGTAATAATCTATTAATACTCCAATAGCTGGGCCCCTAGGAAGAAACAAGTGCTTGCCTTAGGGTTGTAGGGATTCTATATACTGCATATGTCACAAAGAACCAAAATTCTCAAAATATAGTAATATCCCGATGGCTAGTCACGGAGGAAAGAACAAGTGCTTGCCTTGTGGTTGTGGGGATCTTATAAACTGTATATGGCACAAAGAACCAAAATGCTCTAAAAATCTAGTAATACTCCAATGGCTAGGCCCGGAGGAAAGAACAAGTGCTTGCCTTGTGGTTGTGGGGATCTTATAAACTGTATATGGCACAAAGAACCAAAATGCTCTAAAAATCTAGTAATACTCCAATGGCTGAGCCCCTAGGAAAAAACAAGTGCTTGCCTTGGGGCTGTAGGGATTCTATATACTGTACATGTCACAAAGAACCAAAATGCTCTAAAAATCTAGTAATACTCCGATGGCTAGGCCCGGAGGAAAGAACAAGTGCTTGCCTTGTGGTTGTGGAGATCTTATAAATTGTACGTGGCACAAAGAATCAAAAGTCTCTAAAAATCTAGTAATACTGTGATGGCTAGGCCCCTAGGAAAAAACAAGTACTTGTCTTGGGGTTGTAGGGATTCTGTTTTCGGTATGTCACAAAGAACCAACATTCTCTAAATATATAGTAATACTCCGATGGCTAGGCCCCGAGGAAAGAACAAGTGCTTACCTTGTGATTGTGGGGATCTTAAAAAAGCACAAAGAACCAAAATGCTCTAAAAATCTAGTAATACTCCGATGGCTAGGCCCCGAGGAAAGAACAAATGCTTACCTTGTGATTGTGGGGATCTTAAAAAAGCACAAAGAACCAAAATTCTCTAAAAATCTAGTAATACTCCGATGGCTAGGCTCGGAGGAAAGAACAAGTGCTTGCCTTGTGGTTGTGGAGATCTTATAAACTGTACGTGACACAAAGAACCAAAAGTCTCTAAAAATCTAGTAATACTCTGATGGCTAGGTCCCTAGGAAAAAACAAGTGCTTGTCTTGGGATTGTAGGGATTCTATATTGTGTATGTCACAAAGAACCAAAATTCTCGAAAAATCTAGTAATACTCCAATGGCTGGAAGAAGGAAGAAAGAACGAGTGCTTGCCTTATGGTTGTGAGGATTTTATAAACTATACATGCACAAAGAATCAAAATTCTCTAAAAATCTAATAATACTCCAATGGCTGAGCCCCTTGGAAAGAAGTGCTTTGGGGTTGTAGGGATCCTATCTACGATGTTGTCAGATGGTTACAGCAGTTTGTCTGAGCACAACTCCCTTGCAGCATATTTGATTGTAATGTAGTAAGAAAAGGTGGATGTGTGGGCTGCGGTGCCTGGATGTCCTTGATGTTGGCTGGAGGGGGATTAGTGTTTATTTTTCAGTGTAAGTGGCCGGGATTCCTGCTTTTGTAGAGGCCTAACTAACAGCTGCCGTCCAGCTGCTGGCATCCCCGCTGAGGGAGAGTGTTAAAACCTCTCAGGGGTCAGAGCTGTGGTATGTCGGTTTCTATAGCAACCAACCAAAGGGCCACTTTCTCCGAACAATCCCCCTACTCAGCCCTGTCCTGCAGTTAGCTCAGCTAAAGGGTATGCGGCTGAGGGGGGAGAAGGCAAGATGGAGGGGGGGGGGAGGAAGGAGACACTAAGGACATGTCTTGAAGAAATAACACTATATTCATTCCCTAACTAACAGTCGCCATGGTAATCTGTATGTGTCTGCTAGTGCAGTGTATCCGGTGGTATGTATATAAAGATACACAACAGATCATTCTTTTAATACAGTGTGACCTTTTTTTTCTGGATAAATACCATAACCTGGATGCTTAAAAATAAAAAAAACTGATTGTAACCTCAGCAGATGTGCAACAAAAGTGTCACACCGGCTCCAGAACATGCAGAAGAAATAAACAAAGGCAGGAATAGGGTTAATGTAGCAACAGCAGGCTCCGCCTACTAGCTAAGAATGATGGGTAGTTCTGTTATTCTTGCTCAGTATGTGCTATGTGCATATCATTTTCACCCTTTCCGGTGTCGTTCCTCTCCAGCAGCGCATCCCGATTTGTGTGTTTCCTTTTCGGATCGCCTGAAAAACTCTTCCAACAATCCCACATCAAATGTGCAAGTCGCCGGTCAATCAATGCACCCACTGCATTGTTAGCATCCTTAAAGCGGACCTTCACCCTGAATAATAGCCTATCTTGTATGTTTCCCCCACCCTGTACATACAGATTGCCCACATTCAAAATCATCGTACATGCGCCTGTTGAGTTTTTGTGACCTTTTAACATCCAAGATGGCGGCCCATGGAGTGTCAGGCTGCCTGCAGACAGGAAGCGTCTTCTGAATATACCGCTCTGCATTCTGGGATTGCTGTCCTTTTCCTAACTCCGGCTTTGCTCCACCTGTGCAAAGCACAGCTCTAACTGCAATTTTCACCCCTCTCCTCTCCTCTCCTCTCCTCAATATGTGATGCTTCTGAGGTAAGATGGCGGCGCCCGTATCCTAGAGTCCTGGAAAGAATTGCAGTCCAGCGGGGAAAGAATAATAAGTAAGTGACTAAAAACTTAAAATATATTAATTTTAGGTGCTGGGGAATCATCTTTAAGGGTTTGGGCTTTTCGTTAAATGATGCTGAAGGTTTAATTGAGCTGACATCAGTTCTGATTTCACATTGGCAAGGATTTCTGAATGCAGTGCACGCAGCTGGCAGCACCACAGCTCTGTGTACCCACAGCAGCTATTCACAAATGCCTGGCACAGGCACACACAGCAGATAGAGATATAGCAGGGATGTGGTCCCCACATGTACTGTGGGATCGCCAGCTATGTTAGTCTAACCAGAAATCCCGATGGGTTCTCACTGCAGAGCATCATATTTGGGCTGAGGATTTCGACCTCCCTGGAGTCATTTAGACTTAAGAGAGGCCGTTGTTACTCATGAAGAAAGTGCTATTTCACTTTTGTACTCCCGGGTTTTGATCCTCTCCATAAGCCAATCAGCGGCTCACACTCACACTACTCATTTTTTACTATTTCCACCCTGATCTCAGTGCATCATAGTAAATAGAAATCGAGTGCTAGTTGCTGGCGCAAACTGATCATCCGGTACACCCACCTCCAGGGGCGACCTGGGCAAATGCCCAGTAGGCCCAACTGCTTTGGGGCCGTCTGGACTGCTACCTTCACTAACACTCCCATCCAATCCTGACCTCCCCCATCCTCTTCCCCACTTTACCCCTTTACCCAAACAAACCCCAGCCTAACACTTATGATTTAGCCTTAGCCTTGCAGCACACTGGGTGACTGGCCAGGAAGCAGCAGAGATGGCACCGGATAGTCCTGTGCAGAGCAGGTGCTGGTAAAATCCCAGGCTGATTTTTGGCCCCAGTCTGCCACTACCCACCCCCCGCCAGCAATCCTACTCCACATCCTTGGGCCGCGAATGTATACCCACTATACATCTAAATGGCTAGCAAGAAAAGTCTAAATGATATGTGAGCAGCTGATTAGCCGAGCATCCCACACATGTGCCATGGGAAGGAAAGAAAGGTGCATCCAGATTTGCCACTAGATGGAATGAGCACCTCTGACTATCTGAGAAGCCAATGTGAGAACCAGGAAGAGGTGAATTTTTCATATATTTTAAGTTTTTAGTTGCTTACTTTTTTTTCTTTCCTTCGCTGGGCTGAAACTCCGTTCAGGACCCTAGGATATGGGCACCGCCATCTTGCCTCAGAAGCATTACACACACTGAGGAGAGCGAGGTAAAGTGCAGAGGGGCGGGTGTCAGAAAAGGGACTGCAATCCCAGAATGCAGAGCGGCATAGTCAGAAGGCACTTCCTGTCTGCAGGCTGCCTGAGACTCCATGAGCCACCATCTTGGATGTTTAAAGGCTCAGAATATGCACTAGGTACAGGTAGGATGATTTTAATGTGGGCAATCTGTGTGTAACATACAAGATAGGCTCTTATTTAGGGTGAGGCACACTCAAGTATTCTAATTGTGTAGGGCGCAATATTTTAATTTATAAAAACAAAGCTATAATTAGTTATTTTAAATTAAAGTTTCACCTCATGTCCTCTGTGATGAGAGTGGCAGGGATGAGTGATGCATGTACTCACAGAAGGAGTGTCAACCTGACATGAGCCTCAGAATTGAAATGGGAGTCAGGATTAGGGGGGAGGTGCTGAAGGCAGAGGAAGAGGAGGCCGGCGGCACACTCGGCTAAGGCTTATGCCCTTATTCATCAAGCGATAGCGCCAGGTAGTGTCTGACGAGCGCCAGGTAGCAGCAGCTAACGGCGACTACCGACTCAAGTACGCCCGGCGGCGGTCACAATGACGCATTTATCAAGCAAAATGAGGCTAGCGCCGGCGAGAGCGACAGCTAGCGCGGCATTCATCATGAAGCCGCCTGGACCGAACAGCGCCGCTGCAAATTCCCTCACAGCGCCAGGTATGAGCTATCGCTCCCTGGCGATGTCCAATGCATTTCAATGGAGCAATCTATAATTATTCATAATTAATTGGTATTAATTTTTTTTTTTTTTTAATGTCACAAAATCGGAGACCACTTCTGCAATGTTAGGATTTATTTTTAAGTAAAAAAAAAATTAAAAAAAAATTTGTGCAGAATTGATCTAACAGGTCTGAGATTAATGTATTCATATTACAAAATGATTCTAAAAACATGTATAATGTTACATTCAAAAAATATGGTTGTTTAGGGGTTAAAAACTAGTTAATACACATCGCCGCCAGCGCTCTGGGGTTTAAACAAGGAATGGACAGCGACAGCACATTCGGAGCGTGATTTGTTAATGAATATGAAGCTAGCCGTTCGCTCTGGCCATTCGTTGTCAGGCGCTCACATACAACGCTGGACCTGTGAAACAGCGACCCCCCCAGCCCGTATTCAACTTTACCGCACACCGACTGAGTCGCTGTCATCAAGCTAACGCCAGCCAAGCACAGCGAATACTGGCTGGCGCTGAAAAAATCACGTTACAGTCGCTCATCTGTCGCTACCTGGCGCTATTAATGAATCGGCCTCTTAGCCTTCAGCGGAGCCGAGTGAAAGCGAGCACGCTAATTGGTTGAACGGGCCGCTCAGAGCTCAGAGGGCCGGCAATCAGAGCTCTCGTTCTCACCCGAGTCTGCGTTGTGGGAGCGACAGGAAGGTGAGTGACCTGAGGGCATACACACAGTGGGGCGTCCCAATTTGGAATGTCCCCACTGAGAGGAACAACCCCCCCGAAAATTGAAAATCGGGTGTGTTGTTCCTCTTTAAAGCGGACCTTCACTCTAAATAAGAGTCTATCTTATATGTTTCCCACACCCTGTACATACAGATTGCTCACATTAAAAATCATCCTACCTGCATCTACTGCATTTTATAAGCCTTTAAACATCCAAGATGGCGGCTTATGGAAGCTGCCATTTTTGCAGGCAGCCTGCAAACAGGAAGTGCCTGCAAACAGGAAGTGACTGTGCTGCTCTGCATTCTGGGACTGCTGACCTTTCCCTGACCCCAGCTCTGCTCTGTCTGAGCAAAGCACAGCTATAACCCGCCCCCCTGTACCTTATCCCACTCTCCTCTCCTCAGTAAGTGTGATGCTTCTGAGTCAAGATGGCGGCGCCCGTATCCTAAATTCCCGAACAGAGTTGCAGCCCAGTGGGGGAAAGTATAATAAATTAGTGACTAAACATGTAAAATATATTAATTTTAGATGCTGAGGAATTGTTTTTTAAGAGTTTGGGCTTTTCATTAAATCATGGTGAAGGTCCGGTTTAAGCACAGCTTTGTTAATAGCTAATAGTTTTTTTTTTTTACAGAACGTGCCCAAAAATATATAAAAGAGGTCAGAGAAGTCCTTTATGGGATTTTCATGTTGTGCACTTGCACAAAACTCATTCACTCATACTTCTGACTGTAGGTCCCTTTTAAAGAAATACTGTGCAATTGATTTGGTGACACATAATATAAACGCAATCTCTGGTCGTCCAGTGCTCCTTGTATGAAATCTAGCTAGTGATAAGTGCACTTTTAGGTTGCGTTGGTAAGGAAAAGAATACTTGGCATACTCACTTATGTGGAATTAGTCTTTAAAGTGGACCTGTCTCCACGCAGCAGCATAGTGAGAAGAGATGACTGTGCAACTGTTTATAACAGGCATTTAAATTTGTCATTTGTCCAACCGCAGGCTGTTTACTGGCTCGTCAGGGCTCCGTGTACTCAGGAAGGTTTCTTACCATTAAACGTCTTCTTCTGTATCTTCCCTACAAAACAGATTGTATCTGTTTGTAATTTTCTTATTTATCCTCGGTGGAATAAAGCTGGCTTCCCCCAGCCACTGCATACCAAAATTAATCCCCCCAGAATCTGACACCCCGGTGCCTGTCAGCAGACGGATATGATTACAAAGTAAACTGACCCGAGTGACCTTCAGATCCAGGCTTGAATCTCCCAATAATAAGGGATAAATAAAGACAATTTTCCCAAAAAGTTTTCTAAGCAAACCTTTCTTACTGTGAGTCAGGGCGGCCGCTGACCACCGCTAGAGTCAAATGATTCAGACAACCTCTGGGAGAGTAGCTAAGAAGACGGGGAGGCCGATTCATTAATAGCGCCAGGTAGCGCCAGATGAGCGACTGTAGCGTGATTTTTTCAGCGCCAGCCAGTATTCGCTGTGCTTGGCCGGCGTTAGCTTGATGACAGCGACTCAGTCGGTGTGCGGTAATGTTGAATACGGGCTTAGGGGTCGCTGTTTCACAGGTTCAGCGTTGTATGTGAGCGCCTGACAACGAATGGCCATAGCGAACGGCTAGCTTCATATTCATTAACAAATCACTCTCCGAATTTGCTGTCGCTGTCCATTCCTTGTTTAAACCCCAGAGCGCTGGCGGCGATGGGTGTTAACTAGTTTTTAACCCCTAAACAACCATATTTTTGGATTGTAACATTATACATGTTTTTAGAATCATTTTGTAATATGAATACATTAATATCAGACCTGTTAGATCAATTCTGCACAAATTTTTTTTTTAATTTTTTTTTACTTAAAAATAAATCCTAACATTGCAGAAGTGGTCTCCGAATTTTTGACATAAAAAAAAAAATAAAAAATTAATACCAATTAATTATGATGGGTTATAGATTGCTCCATTGAAATGCATTGGACATCGCCAGGGAGCAACAGCTCATACCTGGCGCTGTGAAGGAATTTGCAGCGGCGCTGTTCGGTCCAGGCGGCTTCATGATGAATGCCGCGCTAGCCGTCGCTCTCGCCGGCGCTAGCCTCATTTTGCTTGATAAATGCGTCATTGTGACCGCCGCTGGGCGTACTTGAGTCGGTAGCCGCCGATAGCTGGCGGTACCTGGCGCTCGTCAGACACTACCTGGCGCTAGCCCGTGATAAATAAGGCCCTTGGTGGAGTTGGTGTTAGGCCCCTCCGGCCAGTAGTGGATGGTGTGAGGAGCGAGGGGGGTTCTTGGACCTGGGGTGGGTGATAATTGGTAGGTGTAGGGTTGCCACCTGGCCATTTTTCTTTTTACTGCCCACTGGCCTGGCGGTTCCAGTATTTGTTTTTTTAAGGCCAATTGTAATTGTAGGTATACTTACAAATACCAGCACCACCAGGCTAGAGGCCAGTAAATTAAAAAAAAAAAATACGGGACAGATGGCAACCTTAGTGGTGTGGGTGATTGGTAGCTTAGTTAACTCCACCCCCCTGCCCAGCTGCTTCCTGTGAGCGGGCTGCGTCACACTTCATGAAGGTGGGCAGCTGACAGTGACCCGCATGTCAGCACCTCTCGTCATCTGAGGTCTGATCTCCAGGCAGCAGCAGGCATGTGCAAGTGCTTGTGTGTGGCACTATGCCCGACTAACCCCTCCACTGCTACCACTACCCCACCTAACCTCTCCACCCGAACCATTGACTTGTAACACAACCTAACCTCCCTCCTCAACCATTGACCCACACTCCTCACCTATCACCCCTCCCCAGCCACTGACCGCCACCCCTCACCTATCCCTTCTCCCCATCCATTGACCTGCACACTTTAACTCCAGCCATTGACCCACACTCCTCACCTATCCCCCCTCTCCAGCCACTAGCCTGCACCCCTAATCTATCCACCCTCTCCAACCATTTACCTGCATCCTTTACCCTTAGCCATTGACCCACACTCCTCACCTATCTCTCCTCACCAGCCACTGACCTGCACTCCTCTCCTATCCCCCTCCCCAACCATTTACCTGCACCATTTACCCCCAGTCATTGACCCACACTCCTCATCTCCCCCTCCCCAGCCACTAACCGGCACCCCTCATCTACCCCCCTCCCCAACCATTTACCTGCATCCTTTTCCCCTAGCCATTGACCCCCACCTCAACCTAACTCTGCCCTGCCACTTTAATGTTGTTATCTAGCACCCATTTTTTTAAATTAGGGTTCTGTGCAATCAGCCAACTGCATGTTTGGACCATGCCCTCTACAAGACCACGCCCCCTACAGGACCTATCCTCAGGGCAACCACCAACTGCGCGCCTTCACTATAGCTGGCACTGGCTTCTTCTGGAATTCTCAGTGATGCTGCTTCTTCCTCTCACATCTGCTAACATTAACATCCCGCTTCTGTGCAAACTTCTGGAACCAAGATCTTGGGCAAGGCTCCCCTTAAATCCTGACTCATATACAGGGATGGACTGAGACCAAAAATCAGGCTAGGAACCCGGCCAGCCCAGAACCAGCCCACCACATCTCAGCTGAGCTTACCAACCCAATGTGCTTCTTGGCTGGTTAAATGATGAACTCAATGAAAGATGTAAGGAAGAGGAGCAGAGGGTGGCAGGATCATTGATCCATGGACCATGGATTGTAGGGGCAGATCATGATAGATATGGCCACTCTTAAAGTAATGGTACTAAAACTTCAGAATTGTAGGGGAAGATCATTTGCTAATATGGTCCCCCACAGCCAAGATGCTGAAGCTAAAGCAATGCAGGAGCAGGACATGGGATGGAATATTTTGGCTGGGGGATACAAGGGGGCTGGATGGGAGATTAAGGAGACAAGAATTGAATGATGGCAGCAGCCCAACTGGCCTCAAAGCAGTGTGATCCACTGGGACTTCTCTCTGGTCTCCCTATGTAACGTTGCAAGCCACCATGTGGAAAGATCCATGTTAGGTTTAATATAGGGGGGGGTAAAGAGACCAAAAGACTACTCAAAGACAACTCAAAGGTAAAGGAAAATAGGTTCTCTCCTAGAACGGAAAGTATTTGCACAGCGCCCAATACAAGGAATAATAGAATTACCCATCATGCCTTGCAGTGGGTGGGGCTATGAAAATCATCTATTTACATTTCTGATCCATCCAAGGCACTAAGGGGGTTATTCAAGAAGGGATAGCGCCAGGTAGCGCCTCGTAGTGGCAGGCAGCATCTGGTGAACGCTGGGCGCTGTGCGCAAAACCACATTTATGAAAGCGATTCTGGTGAGCGACTCTAACAGCGCCATGTAGCGTCACATGTATTATTACAGGCAGCTCAGCATATAGGTGCTTCCAGAGTGCCAGGTATTACCTTTCGCTCAGTGTCGCTCTCCCATACATTTCAATGGCCGTTCATTGTACTTGTGTTTAAATAGAGTGTATGACATTTTTTTTTTTTTTTTTTTTGCTCAAATCATTGAGAAACTTTTTTGACTTTTTATATTTTTATGCAGAATTGTCATTACAGGTCTGGCACTAAAGTGTTAATGTCACAGTGTTACAACAATGTCATTCCATATGTTTTCGCTTTGTTACTGGTGGATATGTGTTCAAAAACAGACTTTAATCACACAGCATCTGGCGCTCTATGCTATAGCGTCCAGATTTAGAGCTCTGTGTGTGTCCTTTTTGATAAGTATGGTGTGGAGTGCCGAGAGTCGGTCACACTGAACTGGCGCTACCTATCGGTCCCTGCAGCGCTGTACTGGTGTTATAACGCCCAACATACATCACATTCATCAATGCAGACAAGGTTACTAGAGCAACTGAGACGCTCTGTTGCAGCGCCCGATACCCGCTTACAGCGTCTACTAGCGGTCGTTCTTAGCCCCGCTATACAGGCGCTCATCTGCCGGTACCTGCCGTTCACGAGCCACCGTGTGTGCAATGCCAAAGATTAGCTCTAAATTTAGACAGGCGAGCACATCCACTAGTGGACCCGTGTTTTGAGCTCTTGGCTCTCATCACCTATCAATTTAGCTTCTTTAATGATCTTACTACAGATTTTACCACCAAGACAAGTAAAACGTTGGCCTCCTGCACGAGTCCCCGAGAAAAGGAGTCTTTTTTACGTGGGACGCATTAGCACCCAGGATGCAAATCTGCTGCCATATTACAGAGGAAACCGTCTTCTATTTCCCCGTGACAGCATCTGTCGAGCAATCTGTGATCAGGCGCAAACTATTTATTTATTGTCAATTAGATTTGTGCTTGTATTGTATTTACATAAAACAATGAAACAATTATAATTATTACAGCGTTTGTGATCCAGATCTCCTGGCAGAGCATTGTGTGTTTTTTTTTTTCTTTTTTTATTATAGAACATTGTCATTTGATTACTTCTGTTTCGAGGGATGAGAAAATGAGAACTTAAAGAAAAAAAATGCTGCTACAAAGCCTAGTCCTTTGTGAAAAGGCTTTTGTGAAATGATCATGCCTGTGTAATGTGACTGAAAACCAACAAAAAGGAGATTCTGCTGTGAATGAATATATTGTTATAGTGTTACTTTTAATGCTTTGACTGGTTCTCAGCAGGCAGCACAGTGTATAGCGCCAGTGCCTTGTGATACGGGGCTTTTAAAGCGGACCTACACTCTCCCTTGCAACTATGTGCCAGGCTGGGGCCTGGTTCACAGAAAACGGGAACTAAACTAACCTACCTGCACATGGCATAAGTGAGCCCTGCATTACAGGGACACTGACTTTTACCTAGCAGACAGTGGCGGACTGGGGCCAAAAATCAGCCCTGGATTTTACCAGCCTTTGGTTGGCCTGAGACATCCGTGCTAAAGCCCCCCAACCATGACTCCGGGTGCTATAGCATCGGGGCTGGGGTTCCTTGGCTTGTGGGTACGGGGGGCTGAGAGGGAGACTAAGAGGCCGATTCATTAATAGCGCCAGGTAGCGACAGTAGCGTTATTTTCACAGCGCACGCTAGTATTCACTGTGCTTGGCCGTTGTTCGGCTGTTGACAGCGACCCCGTCGGTGTGCGGTAATGTTGAATACGGGGTTAGGAGTCGCTGTTTGACAGGTTCCGCGCTGTATGGGAGCGCATGACAGCGAACGGCCATAGCGAACGGCTCCCAGCATATTCATTAACAAATCACGCTCAAAAAATTCTCGCGCTGTGAAATGCATGTTTAAACCCCAGAGCGCTGGCGGCGATGGGTTAAAAGTAGTTTTTTAACCCCCAAACAACCATATTTTTTGAAAAAAAAAAAAAACATGTTTTTCAAAACATTTTGTAATATGAATACATTAATATCAGACCTGTAATATCAATTCTGCACAATTTTTTTTTTTTTTTTTTTAAGCTTAAAAAATATCTAACATTGCAGAAGTGGTCACAGAATTTTTGACATTTAAAAAAAAAAAAAAAAAAAAAACATTAATAGCAATTAATTACGAATATTTAAAGATTGCTCCATTGACATGCACTGGAGAGCGCCAGGTAGCGAGAGGTCAGACCTGTCGCTGTTCAAGGTCGCTCGCTGGCGCTGTGGGCTGAGGCTGGAATAATGACGAATGAGTCGCTATCTGGCGCTCTGTCAGTCGCTAAGCAGGATCGGCTTGATAAATGTGTGATTGCGGAGGGGAGCCGGCGTTCTCGTGGCGGTGAGCGTCATTACCGTTCGCTCACCATTCGCTACCTGGCGCTATCCCTTGTTAAATAAGGGCCTAAGGGGGCAGGGATTGAATGTGGGTGTTACAAGCAGCAGTCCAACTGGCTCGAAAGCAGTGCAGCCCAAAGGGGATTGTCCTGAGTCTTCCTATGGCTAGTCTGCCTCTGCTAGCAGAGATGCATCCATGGGGGACAATTAATAGCTGCACATGTGTACAGAATCTGCAACTCATCCAACAGAGGACATGCTTCACTGAAAGGTGCAGTTACTTCCTGCCCCCATCATAAGGGCTTAAAGCGGACCAAACCCCACATTTTTAACTAGCATCCCCTGAAGTGCTCCTCGCATGAAGAGCGCCATTTGCCAATTTTCACTGCTTCTGCTTCACTCTAATCCCAGATAATGCCACTTGTTTTGGCTGTAAACCTCCACCTCCTCCATTGGTGTGTGTGGCAATGATGTCCCTCGTGGTGTGGTACGACACTCCACACATGGTGGTAAAGCAACTTGTATGATGGATATTGCCAAAGATTTCACTTACTTAAGTGAAATCTACCCCCCCCCCTCTCTACTGACCCAATCCCATTCCCTAAAGAAAGAATGAAGAATAAAAAGGAAAGAAAGTCAGAAAGGAAATATATAGAAGGAAAGCATGAAGGAGAGAAAAACAAAAGAACAGAAGGAATTACAGATTATGAGGAAGGCTCAAGGGGCATGCGCCCCAGGGCCTACACCACTTGCCCTGCAAAGGGGGCCTCCACCAACCTTTGGGTTATGGCCTGGTCCAGAAGGCTTCACAACAAAGCTGGCAGTGGGGGCGCGCCTGGGCAAGCCTTGCTTTGTTTTTGAAAACCTGCAGCCAGAGCCACCACAGGGCAGGACAGAGAGTCTAGCGCAGCAAAGCCGCCGTCAGCAACGCTATAGTGATGGGTGCAGAGCTGTCACTGCACATAAGCCACCAAGCACAGACACTGGCAGCTCAATGAAGGTACCTGTTTTTTGCTGGAACAATTAGGCAACTACACCCAGAATGGCAAAGCAGGAGTTCCTGAGCAGCATGCACCCGCACAAGGGTAGCACAAGGGACTGAATCTGACCTTCCAGTAAGTAGGCGTGTGCCAGACAACCACCAATCAGTTACTTGGCTGGACTATTATTTTAAAGGAAAAATAAATCCTATATCTGGACCCTCCACCAGATTTCTGCCCAGGGGCCTCACCAAACTTAAACCTGCCCTGGACACAAAGACTGAATAGAATTATGGGAGAAAGAAAGAAGTAAACACAACAAGGAAAGTATAGAATGATGACAGAAAGAAAGATAAAATAATGATAGATAGGCCCTTATTTATCAAGGGATAGCGCCAGGTAGTGTCTCACTAGCGCCAGGTAGCGCCAGCTATCGGCGGCTACCGACTCCAGAACGCCAGGCTGCGAACACAATCACGCATTTATCACGCTAAATGAGGCTAGCGCTGGCGAGAGCGTCAGCTAGCGCGGGATTCATCATGTTGCAGACTTCAGCGAACAGCGCCGCTGCTAATCCCATCACAGCGCCAGGTATGACCTCTCGCTACCTGGCGCTCTCCAATGCATTTCAATGGAGCAATCTTTAAATATTCATAATTAATTGATATTAATGTTTTTTTTTTTTGTTTTTTTTTTTTTAAATGTCAAAAATTTGGTGACCACTTCTGCCATGTTATATCTTTTTTTTAAGGTCAAAAAAAAAAAAATTTGTGCAGAATTGATATTACAGGTCTGATATTAATGTATTCATATTACAAAATGTTTATAAAAACTTGTTTATTATTTTTTTCCAAAAATAAGGTTGTTTGGTGGTTAAAAAACTACTTTTAACACATCACCGCCAGCGCTCAGGGGTTTAAACATGCATTTTACAGCGCGAGAATTTTTTGAGCGTGATTTGTTAATGAATATGCTGGGAGCCGTTCGCTATGGCCATTCGCTGTCATGCGCTCCCATACAGCGCGGAACCTGTCAAACAGCGACTCCTAACCCCGTATTCAACATTACCGCACACTGTCAACAACCGAACAACGGCCAAGCACAGCGAATACTAGCCGGCGCTGTGAAAATCACGCTACTGTCGCTCATCTGTCGCTACCTGGCGCTATTAATAAATCGGCCTCTTAGACACAAAAACTGAATAAAGTTAATGAGAGAAAGAAAGAGAAAGAATGGCAAAGCAGGAGTTCCCGCACAAGGGCGGCACAAGGGACTCGATCTGATGTTCCAGTAAGTAGGCAAGTACCAGACAACCACCAATCAGTTACTTGGCTGGACTATTATTTTAAAGGAAAAAAATCCTATATCTGGAGCCTCCACCACACTTAATCCGGCCCTGGACACAGGTGGAAGGCGGAAATGAGGCCGACGGCACTCGCTCCTCTCAGATTTCTTTTGCTACACTGACACCAGGAATAGAATGCCTAAAACGGGGTTAGGGTAAGCAAAAAAACAAACAAACTCATTTTTCCACTTCTGGAGAGGGCACTATCAGGGGTGAGATTGGCTCATTTGGTCTCCCATCACTGGTGGGTTTTGGTCTGCTTTAAAAAAAAAAAAAGTAAGTGTTATGCAATATATAATATTGCCACAATAAACTTGACGATAAAGTTTATTAGTTAGCTAATGAGCCAATCCCGTTAGTTCCCATCTAATAATGGTTGTTCCCCCACACTGCTTCATAGCCCGTCATAGCGTGTTGCTGGGTGTGATAGTATCTGAGATCCTTGTTCGTTTCCGTTGCCGACCTTGCCTTGCTTGACCATCCCATGATTGCCGCCCGGACCGACGCCCGCTTGTACCCTGACTGCAAATCTGTCTAATCCCTTGTGCTGTGTACCCGTGACCTCCCGGCTTGACCTTTGGCTTGACCTCAACTCTTTTCTTGTCTCTCCGTTTGGTGCTGCGCTAGTAGGACTGACTACCCGTGTATGACCACGGCTTACCCGACGTTGCCCAGTCTTGCCTCTGGTTCACCCGCCTTCACCCCTGTAAGTTCACATCCTTTGTGCTACGAGTGTCCGTCGAGGCGTGTAAGGCGTCCCTGCAAGCTCTTGGGGTGGTAGGCGGTGGGGAGACCTTCTTGGCTTAATTCGGCTTATTTTGGTTGTATTTTGGTTTCATTTTGTGACCAATTCTGTGGTTTACATCATAGAACATTAGCACACTTTGGTTATGATGATGATGGGGGATTGATTTTGATACTGTTACAATCAAATTTATTTTACAGCACATATATATTTTTATGATCCGGATCATAGGCAGGTTTTGCACAGTACATGCACATGGTTTCATATTTATATCAGAAACTTTTTCTTTCTTTTATTATATATCTGTATACAGATACATATAGGAATTTGAAGGCAAAATATATATATATTTTTTGATGGTGCTCTCCCCATCGCCTACACAGCTATCTATGTTGGTCTGTTTTGTTTGTCATTGTTGGATTTTTTTTTTTAATTGGTTTTAGCATGTTTAGGATTATATGTAGTGATTAACTTGTGTCAAGATCAAATAAAACAATATTTTTTGTACTAGTATTGATTCTAGTGTGCCTCCCTATTTTGACTTGGCTATAGGTGAAACTAGCAGCAGAGATTGGGGGTTGTGGACTTACCTAAAAGGCGGGGTGTCCCATGGGGCTTGACATATATTTTGGCCCTGGCCTTCTATTATTTATATATGTGATCAAAATGTGTCTTCATATTTGATCACAATTCTTCTTGCTGATTGGTTGATAATGTGCTGAGTTCTTTAGAGCCTGCCTGGCTCCCCTTTTGGACTCTGCGCTCCGGTATTGGTGATGTAACAGTGATCAGGGCAGCCCGGTAATTGCCGGCAGTAAGGACATCCCATGTCAACATTTTTATTTTAGTCTCAGAACATGCTGCTCATTGAAAGAGGCGACTGCCAGCTCAGAAACCAGACGCCGCTCCCCGCTCAATGAAAAGGCAAAACAATTCCAACTATCTGCCATTCTTGATTCACCCGCCTGCACTGGAGGAAGGATTTAGGTGCACTTAAAGGGACCAAAACCCACATTTTTAACTGGCATCCCCTAAATTGTTCCCCCCATCCCCCCACGAATAACCCAGCTTGATCGGCCCAGGAATTATTATTATTTTTATTTATATAGCGCCATCATCTTCCGTAGCGCTTTACAAAGTAGATCCCTGGCCCGATCGATTCCCTCCTCCAGGACATCTAAAATCAGAATGCCCTGCTGTGTGAAACCCCCCAGGTTTCCCATTCACTTACCTTGCTTCTCGGTCCAATGGCGCATGTGTGGGCTGCGGCTGTATCCCCGTTATGCTTCTAGCAGGGCGCGTGCCCGCTCCAGCCATTTGTGAACGGCCAGCGCGGGCATGCTCCCTGTTAGAGGGAAGCGGGGGATGCGGCCGCCAGCGGGCTCGAGGCTGCTGGCCTTAGACGCCGTCTTAAAAGGCGTGACGTCAGCAACTCCAAGCGGCCGGGAAGAGGTGAGTTTCTCTGGGGGGTTTCACACAGGGGGGAAGGACCAAAACCAAGAATAGTCAAACTCCTGGGTTTTGGTCCTTTAATCTAATCCCAGATAATTCCGTCTATTCTAGCTGTAAAGCCCCGCCTCCTCCATTCATTGCCACTGCTGTGTGTGGCAATGATGTCATTGCCACACTTATGCAGTGACTAATCACCTGCAATCCTACAGAGAGGGACAGCAAAAAAAGTGTTCCAGGGCGATTTGATAGCGGAAATATTCATTTATCGTTCTACACCCTAAGAAAAGAGTATAGGCAGGGGATTTGGTCAAATGTATTTCACATATTCAGTGGGTTTTGGTTCGCTTTAATTTATTAGGGATTTAAAGAGGAACAAACCACAGAATTTTCACTCCCAATTAGGGATGCCCCTCGATCACCAATAAACTATTTACTGTGATCCGCAAGGAGCATGCCTGGGCCACCAATCACTGGCTTGCGTTCCATTCAGCCTTTGCTATGCCCCCTGAGCTATGAGCGGCAAGCAAAGCAGTATGGAGGATGCGCCACTGAGTGTCACACAGTGGGGCATCCCTATTCTGGATGTCCCGGGGGGAGGGAATCCAGCAAGGGTCCGCACATATAGAGGTGAGCAGGATGCGGCTGCATAAATGGCCTGCTCCGTGGGATCAACGGAAAGGTGAGTTTTTCAGCGGTCACCGAGGGTTTCACACATTGGAGCATCCCAAATCGGTTATATACAGGCCCGCATGTCATAACACAACCTCTCCATTATGTCTTACTCCCATGGTGGGCAGGGTTATAACAAAAAAACATAGTCACACAGGTGGAGGCCGCCCATTTAAGTGAACATTCTAGGTGGACATCTTGCCGTAGCCCATGGGTATCAGCAGATTCACTTAATGCCTTGTGTAAATGCTGCTATTGCAATTTCCGAAATTTCTGGTACTTGTGGTGGAGGCCCATGGGAGCGAGCCCCTCAGGCCCTACCCATAATCTGACCCTGGTCTTATGGACTCTAGGCTGGTGGTTGCTCCGGGGGAAAAGACCAAAGCCCAGAATAGTCAAAATCCTGGGTTTTGGTCCACTTTCAATTTAAAGGGATACAGAAGGCAAAAATATTACACCATTGTGTCGGCTACATTTGGCACTGTCCTAGACTGTTTTCCATTTTTAATTTGAAGAAGAAATGGCTGAAATATTGAGGTTTACAGATTTACCTTATGATTTATCTTTGGAAATATTTAGGCATGGGCCATGCCGCATAATAATTAGCATAATTGGCAGGGTCTCTAAGACAGGCATTCTCACCACCCTGGCTGTTCTCCCTCTCTCCCAGTGTCCACAGTCTGATGATGCGGAGCTTTAGACCACCAGCTTAGTCATATGATTGGTGGTCTATGGCAAAGGAATTCAGGGGGTGTGCCACTACTCTGTGCCTTGTTTCTACTTTCAGAAGCAGCTACATTCTGACAGCAAGTGAGCGCGCAACCATGATGAAGTGAGCTGCTGAATGACAGGTCATGCATTTTGCCTGAAGAGCCCCTTTAACATTGCGTACAGATGTAGCAAGTGTTAAACTTAGAAGCTTATCTTAATGCAGAACAAAACCCAGGATTTTTACTCACCCAGATTTTGTTCCTCAACGGCATCCTGGCTTTTCTATTCTTCTTACCCCTTCCATGATTACATTAGAGGGATTACATTAGTAACATACTTAGAGACCGATTCATTAATAGCGCCAGGTAGCGACAGATGAGCGCCAGTAGCGTGATTTTCACAGCGCCAGCTAGTATTCGCTGTGCTTGGCCGGGGTTTGCTTGTTGACAGCGACTCAGTCGGTGTGCGGTAATGTTGAATACGGGGTTAGGGGTCGATGTTTCACAGGTTCTGCGTTGTATGGGTGCGCCTGACAGCGAATGGCCAGAGCGAACGGCTTGCTGCAGATTCATTAACAAATCATGCTCAAAAATTTCTTGCGCTGCAAATTCCTTGTTTAAACCCCAGAGCGCTGGCGGCGATGTGTGTAAAGTAGTTTTTAACCCCCAAACAACCATTTTTTTTTTAATGTAAAAATTATACAAGTTTTTCTAAACATTTTGTAATATGAATACATTAATATCAGACCTGTAATATCAATTCTGCACATTTTTTATTATTCTTTTTTTTTTACTTAAAAAAAAATCCTAACATTGCAGAAGTGGTCACAGAATTTTTGACATTAAAAAAAAACAAAAAAAAAAAAAACAATTAATTATGATTATTTAAAGATTGCTCCATTGAAATGCACTGGACAACGCCAGGGAGCGCCAGGTCATACCTGTCGCTGTGATGGGATTGTCTGCGGCGCTGTTCGTTGCAGTCGGCTACATGATGAATCCCGCGCTAGCCGACGCTCTCGCCGGCGCTAGCCTCATTTAGCGTGATAAATGCGTCATTGTGACCGCCGCCGGGCGTACTTGAGTCGGTAGCCGCCGTTAGCTGGCGGTACCTGGCGCTAGCCCTTGATAAATAAACCCCTTAGTATGTAAGTCCCGGGTTTCGTGCAGAGTATCCATATACCAACAGCATATTAATGGCACAAAAAATGCTCTGTGCTCAAAATCTAAACAATGACACGGGTCCTTTAAATGCATGACCACCAATATAAGTAGGCCCTTATAGCTGCAACCTTCCCTTTTATTTTGCGCGCAGCTTCATTCAGTGCGGGATCAGCTTTTTTCCAGAACAGGTGTCAGGAGCAATGGTCGAGGAGTATTGTTCTCCGAGGGGGACTAATTACCAGCACTGTTCACCAGCATATGGCAGCTCACACGTCTGGCGGCTTGTAATACGCAGCAGCAACCAAATGGAGCATAGGATTGCTTGGCGCGGGACTAAAGAGGCGCCATTTGTGTACCATAAGACTCCGCTTTAAACAAGAACTTTGGGTAAATGTAAAACAACACTTTTGCTCATCAGTATTTGCTTTCTGAAGTTTTTTGAGGCCTGATACTATTACTGAGCATCTGAATTCCTTGTTTTATGTCTTCGAGTTGTCACAGGAGGTCGGTGACTATCATCTTACATTATAAAGCATACCTCCCAAGTGTCCCGGATTTGGGGGGACTGTCTCTATTTTGAGTCCATGTCCCCCTGTCCCTTGTTATTCTCATTTGTCCCTCTTTGAGGTGTAATCAACAGATCTGCATCAATAAATGATTAATTTTCCTAATCAAAGTGTTTATATTGTTGTAACTGTTACACCCTGTCTCCTAACCATCAATCAATGAGGGGGCGTTGCTTAATTTAACAGTTGTCCCTCTTTCACACCCTAAAAAGTTGGAAGGTATGTATAAAGGCATCATCTTCCATCATCTTCCCTAGTGCTTTACAAGGTATGATTACAGACAAGGAGGCCGATTCATTAATAGCGCCAGGTAGCGACAGATGAGCGCCAGTAGCGTGATTTTCACAGCGCCAGCTAGTATTCACTGTGCTTGGCCGGGGTTTACTTGTTGACAGCGACTCAGTCGGTGTGCGGTAATGTTGAATACGGGCTGGGGGGTCGCTGTTTCACAGGTTCAGCGTTGTATGGGTGCGCCTGACAACGAATGGCCAGAGCGAACGGCTTGCTGCAGATTCATTAACAAATCACGCTCCGAATTTTTTCGTGCTGAGAATTCCTTGTTTAAACCCCAGAGCGCTGGCGGCGATGGATGTAAAATAGTTTTTAACCCCCAAACAACCATATTTTTTGATAGTAAAATTATACAAGTTTTTATAAACATCCCGTAATATGAATACATTAATATCAGACCTGTAATATCAATTCTGCACAATTTTTTTTTTTATTTTTTTTACCTTAAAAAAAATCCTAACATTGCAGAAGTGGTCACAGAATTTTTGACATTAAAAAAAAAAAAAAAAACATCAGCAATTAATTATGATTAATTAAAGATTGCTCCATTGAAATGCATTGGACATTGCCAGGGAGCGACAGGTCATACCTGGCGCTGTGATGGGATTAGCAGCGGCGCTGTTCGTTGCAGTCGGCTACATGATGAATCCCGCGCTAGCTGTCGCTCTCGCCGGCGCTAGCCTCATTTAGCGTGATAAATGCGTCATTGTGACCGCCGCCGGGCGTACTTGAGTCGGTAGCCGCCGTTAGCTGGCGGTACCTGGCGCTCGTCAGACACTACCTGGCGCTAGCCCTTGATAAATAAGGCCGAAAGTAAATCACATATAGTACAGGGAACAATACAAAATTAGATGCTATGAGGTTCAACCCAAGTGTTGTGAACACAGGAGACAATAGGAAGGAGAGCCTGCCCTTATTATTATATAGTATTATTACTATATATACTATTATTACTATAAAAGTTAGAAAATAGGGGTTACTTCCTTTAAAAATCCCCCCAAGCTTTTGTTCTGTTATTGGAAGGAAGAAATGCTACAGGCTGACAGGTTTCTGAATGTACCACTGCACCTTCAAATGCCTGACCCAGCCTGAGCTGAACCAATATCATAGCCGGCCTATGGGATGTGCATATAGAGCAGCCACACAGGGCGCTGTAATCCTAGGGGCGACGATTGGGCTGCTCTCCATTGAGATATGGATAAAGCAAAACCTTCTTTCTCTCGTTTCACATTCCCTCCGTCTTCCTTTTTTCATTCTCTTTAATTTTCTCATTCCAGCTATCATTCTTTTTTCTCTCATTTTCACCACACCCCTCATCATACTTTTTCTCTCATTTTTACCATATACTCATTATTCTTTTTCTCTCGTTTTCACTATACTCCCATCATTCTTTTTCATATTCCATCCATTTTTCTTTCCTTTTCACACTCCCACCGTGTTTCTCCCTTTTTACATTTTGCCATCATTCTTTTTCATATTCCAATTTTTGTTTCTTTTTCTTATTCCCTTCATGTTGCTCTCTTTTTCACACTTCACCCATCATCCCTTTTCACATGCCCTCCATTCTCTTTCTTTTTTACGTCCCCTCCATCATTATTTTTCACATTCCCTCCATCTTTCTTTTTCATATTCCCTCCATGTATCTCTCTTTTTCACACTTCATCCATCATCCTTTTTTCACATGCCCTCCATTGTCTTTCTTTTGTACGTTCCCTAAATAATTTTTTTCACATTGCCTCCATCATTTTTTTCAAATTCCCTCCATGTTTCTCTGTTTTTCACACTTGATCCATTTTTTTTCTTTTTTACGTTGCCTCCATCGTTCTTTTCACATTGTTTTCATCATTCTTTTTTATGTTCCCTCCATCTTCCTTTCTTTTTTACTTCCCTTCAATGTTCTCTCATTTTCACATACCCTCCTTTCTATTTCTTTTTTTACAGGCCCTTTATGTTTCTCTCTTTTTCACATTTAATCAAATGTTTCTAATACCCGCAATCTTTCTTTTTTACATTCCCTCCATCATTTTTTTCACATTGCCTGCATCATTTTTTCACATTGCCTCCATCTTTCTTTTATTCCCTCCATGTTTCTCTCTATTTCACACTTCCTCCACCATCCTTTTTTCACATACCCTCCATTTTTTCTTTTTTGCATTCCCTTCATCGTTCTTTTTCACATTGCCTCCATCATTCTTTTTTACATTGCCTTCATCATTCTTTTTCATATTTCCTCCATCTTCCTTTTTCACTTTCCTTCTATGTTTCTCTCTTTTTCACATTTAATCGATAACATTTTTCGAATTCCCTCCATCTTTCTTTCTCTTTCTTGTTATTTCATATTTCCTTAATTTTTCTTTCTTTTTCGTATTACCTCCACATTTTTCTTCTTTTCACATGCCTTCCACCATCCTTTTTTTACATACCCCCAATCATTACTTCTTCTTCACATTCCCTCCATCCTTCTGTCTTCACATTCATAATTCATTGTTCTCTCTTCTTCACATTCCGTCCATCCTTCTATCTTCACATACATATGCCCTTATTCATCAAGCGATAGCGCCAGGTTGTGTCTGACGAGCGCCAGGTAGCGGCAGCTAACGGCGACTACCGACTCAAGTACGCCCGCGGCGGTCACAATGACGCATTTATCAAGCAAAATGAGGCTAGCGCCGGCGAGAGCGACGGCTAGCGCGGCATTCATCATGAAGCCGCCTGGACCGAACAGCGCCGCTGCAAATTCCCTCACAGCGCCAGGTATGAGCTGTCGCTCCCTGGCGATGTCCAATGCATTTCAATGGAGCAAGCTATAATTAATCATAATTAATTGGTATTATTTTTTTTATTTTTTTTTTTTATGTCAAAAAATCGGAGACCACCTCTGCAATGTTAGGATTTATTTTTAAGTAAAAAAAAAAAAAAAAAAAAATATGTGCAGAATTGATCTAACAGGTCTGAGATTAATGTATTCATATAACAAAATGATTCTAAAAACATGTATAATGTTACATTAAAAAAATATGGTTGTTTAGGGGTTAAAAACTAGTTAATACACATCGCCGCCAGCGCTCTGGGGTTTAAACAAGGAATGGACAGCGACAGCACATTCGGAGCGTGATTTTTTGATGAATATGAAGCTAGCCGTTCGCTCTGGCCATTCGTTATCAGGCGCTCACATACAACGCTGGACCTGTGAAACAGCGACCCCCCAGCCCGTATTCAACATTACCGCACACCGACTGAGTCGCTGTCATCAAGCTAACGCCGGCCAAGCACAGCGAATACTGGCTGGCGCTGAAAAAATCACGCTACAGTCGCTCATCTGTCGCTACCTGGCGCTATTGATGAATCGGCCTCCTAGTTCATTGTTCTCTATTCTTAACATTCCCTATGCCTTGCTTTTCCGCATTCAAATGATCTTTCTCTCTTTTCCACATTCCCTTCCTCCTCCCACTCATTTTTGTGGCCCACCAAAGGAGAGATTCCTGGAGACAGCAGAAGAAATATTTATTGGGGCTCACTAGAGGAAATCATTCTTAATGCGAACCTTCAGCATCATTTAATGAAACTCCCAAACCCTTAAAAACCTGTTCCCCAGCATCTAAAATTAATATATTTTAAGTTTTTAGTCGCTTTTGCTTTCCCCCACTGGGCTGCAACTGTGTTCGGGACTCTAGTACACCTGCGCCGCCATCTTGCCTCTGAAGCATCACATACTGAGGAGAGGAGAGGAGAGGAGAGGAGAGGGGGGAAAGTACAGGGGGTGGGGTTATAGCTGTGCTTTGCACAGACAGAGCAGAGCTGGGGTCAGGGAAAGGACAACAAACCTAGAATGCAGAACAGTACAGTCAGAGGACACTTCACGTCTGCAGGCAGCCTGAGACTCCAGGGACCACTATCTTGGATGTTAAAAGGTTTAGAAAATGCAATAGGTGCAGGTAGGATGATTTTTAATGTGGGCAATCTGTATGTACAGGGTGGGGGGAAACACACGAGATAGGCTTTTATTCAAGGTGAAGGTCCGGTTTAAGGCCCATCCTAAACCAGGATTCTATATATATATATATATATATATATATATATATATATATATATATATCTTACTGAATTAAATATCAAAACATACAGAACACTGTGTTATTATTGGATGTCTTGTACTGTCCTCTTAGTAGTCCTGAGTCAATGTCTGGAGCCACTGGCAGATTGGGACCAAAAAATGGGCCGAGACATCCCCCCTGAGCCCCCCTCCCCAACCACAATTCCGGGGCTATAGCACTGGGGGCTGGGGTTCCTTGGCTTGTGGGTACAGGGGGCTAATATGGAGAATAAGGGGGCAGTGATTGAATGTAAGTGTTGAAAGTAGCAGCCAAACTGGCCCCAAAACAGCAGTCCACCAGGCATTGTCCTGGGTATCCCTATGGCCAGGCTGCCCCTATCTGGGGCCCACCAGAGGATCCTCTGGTGGGCCAGTCCAACGCTGCTCACAGTGTTGAATGTAAGAAAGATATGTATAAAATGAGTTATACCCCACCCAACTGTATCCTAAGCTGAGGCACAAGGTTTGGGCTAGGCTGGGGCTTTAAGCTGGCAATGCAGCTCTTTATTAAGTCTCAGAAGATGCCGTTGCCAAACTTCTCCCAGCAAGTGTTCTGTACAGCTAAAAGCTTGTCGGAGGAAGTGCGACGCCCGCGAGGTGGTAGCGGGAGCTGACAGGTTGCCATTATTTATCTGTATCGATGTCAGCAGTTCTGAACAGTCATTACACTTCCATCAATCTCTCCTCTGTTCTGGTAGAGAAATAATCTTCTTAACTGCTTAAAGGGACAAGATCTCCGTTTCCATTTCAACACTCGTTTCAGTGGACCAAAACCCACCTGGCCCGGTCCTGGAATCAAAGAGATTTTGGTTTGGGATGCCACGGAACAAAACCCAGGGAAAGTCAAATTACCAGGTTTTGTTCCGCTTTACAAAGGATTTTGACTATCCTTGGTTTTGTTTGGGATGCCCTGCTGTGTGAAATCCCCCAGATCATCCAGAAAAACGAATCTTTCCCCGATCCTACGAAGCATGTGTGGGCTCTCATCCAATCAGCTCCGTTTGCAGTGTTTGACATGCGGCTGTGTTTGGAGCCCAGCAGCAGGCACCTGAATGACAGGAGTGCACCCTGAGGTTTACCGGCATCCCAGGGAGGTATCACACAGCCACATCTGGTTGCACCCCCATGGTAGACAATGAAAGAGAATAGCAATTTTCTCTGCGAAAGAGGGGTGATTTTTCTCACCTGGCTCTGAATGTGGCTCTCATGTTTTAATGTATTCCTTTTACAGAATCATCAATTTATCTCAGGAAATTGTCCTTATTTCCAAGAGATATATTCTTAGTATACAGTACGTCCTGCTCCAAATATAATACTTACTATCGGGTATTACTCCTCCCGGCCCCTCAAATACCCAGGGACCTCCCACAAATCCCCAGAATTTCTATGCAGTCTGGACTGCGAAGGACAAGAAATGTCTCTCTCTCTACTCGCAGGTGAGCGGGGCTATTAGCCTGCGGCCCTGTAGGACTATTCCCACCCGTTCCATTGTTAATTTGTCTCCCTGCTTTGGCTGCGCTGGTTCAGGTGATGGTAGGCAGCACCGCTGTTAGGTGCTTAGGAGCGCTGCTCCACCGCAATCCCCCACCAAAGGGTAGGCGGTTCAGGCTTATGGTGAGCCTCTATGGGATGCCCCTCCCGCACTATTGCCCCTTGCCCCTGTATATCGGTGGGCCCTTGTAAAGTGGCTGCTGTCCTCCCTCACTCTCCTTGTAGCCTTCGGGGGGAAAAGGGGGGGGGCGTGTGTGTGTATGTGTGCGTGTATGTATGTATATACGCGTGCTGTTTTGTGCTTTATTACATCGCTTGTGTCAGCTGCCGCGCTGACTTGCTTTTTATCGCTTTACTGTACTTAAAATTGCCGCGCCGCCTCAGGCGCTGGCGCGCCATCATTGGCTGCTTGTCACGTGTTGGCTTCGCGCTCTTCGGGGGGGGGCCTGTCTCTGGCGCGTTCCGCGTCATGGCTTGTGCGGGCCCGCCCATCGAGGTATACCGACGCCATTTTGTCTGCTTGGTCGGCTTCTGCTTGACGGACCTCTACCTACCGCGGTCCGTAAGTACCCTCGCGGGCGGCTTTATTCCACTTTTTATTATTGTCTGCTGACGGCTCATTTGATTGTGTCTTTCAGACGGACGAATCCGTTGGCTTCTCCTGGCCCACTATTAGTTGATTAACTTGTGAGGCCTAGTGTAATTACTCCCACTTCCCTAGTGAGTTATTGGGGCATCCCGGGTTGCTAATTAGCGTTAATCCCTATCGGCCTATAGTCCCGCTGTAATCACCATATGGAGGCATCTCAGGATAATGTGACCGGGGTTCCTTCGGGACAAGCCCTGCTGTGTGTAGCCTGTGGGCAACCTCATGCTGACGCTGACAAGGCGCGGGTCTGTGTACCCTGTGCCGAGCAGGTGCTTGCACTGCACACTGCACTCCTCCCAGTGGCTGGGCCTGCAACTCGTATCACTTCACCTACCCCCCCTAGCTTAACTCTCACTCCTACTGAGTTGCATACTAGTGGGGATTCTCAGTCTGATGTGTCTTCTAGACTGGCTAGTGTTGAGAAGTTAATTGCTAATACCTTGGCACGTAAGGCCCCTGCTAAAAAGCGGCACTTAACGCCTAATGTCACTCTTTTCCCTATGGAAACTGATGAGTTTTGGCATTTATGTGGCTATACCCCGTCAGACGAAGGGGAGCTATTCTCTGACTCAGGCTCATCTGAAGATCTGGGCCCCAGATGATACTGATAGGCTGTTGGCTCAGATTTTTGAGGTACTGTCTATCTCTCCCCCTGTTGCGGCTCCCAGGCAAAGGGGGAACTTTTTCATACTGCTAAGTCACGCTTGGAATTTCCAGAGCAAGCACTTTTCAATAATCTGGTGCTCAAGGAATGGGAAACGGCCCAGTAGACTTCCCGGTGTACCTAAGAGTTGGGATAGGAAGTATCCCTTTCCTGCTGATGTGGTAAAGTGTTGGTCATCCCCTCCCGAAGTGGATGCCTCGGTCCTAGGGTTATCTAACACCTCTGTCATGCACTCCCCTGACTTTACTACCCTGCGGGATGCTGAGGACCGGCGCATTGACCAGCTGGCATCCCATGTCTTTGCATGTGTGGGGACGGCGCTGTGCCCGGTCTGTGCCTCGGCCATTACAGCTATAGCCATTAGGACCCTGCTCAGAAATATACTTGGTAGTGCCCCTGATGATTTGCCTTGTGAGGTGTTTAATGCACTCTCTAGTTGGGATGTTTTTGTAAATTTTGTCCTCTCTGCTTTGGATGACACCATTAGAATGTGTGCCAGAACATCTGCCCTGGTGGTGGCTATACACCGCTCGGTTTGGCTACGCCAGTGGGCTGCTGACAACGCTGCCAAAAAGGCCCTCGCTTGGTTTCCCTTCAAAGGACTACGCCTGTTTGGGGACCGCCTGGACCTTTTTGCTAGGGGAGGCAGGTTACCCCAGCACAGGCGGCAGTCTCGGCCCTTTCGGGGTGAGGGCTCCTTCTCCTCCCCTACCGTGGTGCTAGACAAGGGAGGGGGGTTTCCTTTACTGGAGACTTTACTGGAGACTTCTGGGGTAGGGGCAGAGGACGTGGTCGTCCTGGCTCCTCCTGGGGCCCCAAGATTAAGTCATCTCCCAAGCCCCCTCAGGCATGATGGGGCGCCCTCACCCATCCAGGTAGGGGACGGCTGCAGCACTTTGCTCACGTCTGGAGGCTTCATGTCTCAGACCGGTGGATTCAGGAGGTAGTGTCCTCCGGTTACAAGATAGAGTTTGCTGCCTGCCCCCCCCCCCCCCCCCCCCAAGATTCATCTGATCCCGGATTCCTCAGGATCCTGTGTCAGCTCAGGAGCTAGTGCAAGCTGTGCAAGGCCTTCTGGAGCTGGGGGTCATCTGCAAGGTCCCCTTAAGAGAAAAAGGCAAGAGTTTCTATTCCAACCTATTCACAGTACCCAAAAAAGATGGGTCACTCAGGCCCATCCTGGACTTGAAGATCCTAAAGAAATTTGTCAGGAGCAGGCGCTTTCGCATGGAAACTCTGCGCTCTGCCATCAGTTCCCTGCGCCCAGGGGATTTCATGACTTCATTCAAAGATGCTTACCTTCATGTCCCTTTATTTCTAGGTCATCAAAGGTTCCTCAGGTTCGCTCTGGAGGATCAACACTACCAATTTGTGGCATTGCCCTTTGGTCTCAGCTCCCAGGGTGTTCACCAAGGTGCTGGCGGGCGTGATGTCTCTGCTCAGGTTTCAGGGCGTCCCCGTGCTGCCTTATCTGGACGACATTCTCATCACATCCCAATCTCTACATCAGGCAGAATTGGATACTCAACTGGTGGTGTCCACCCTGGAGTCTTTTGGATGGGTGATCAACCACCCCAAGTCCTCTCTGTCCCCCTCCTTGGTGACTCCATTCCTAGGAATGAATCTGGATACAGTTCAGGCAAGGATTTTCCTTCCTCAACAGAAGGTGGACAGTCTGATTGCACAGGTACAGTTCCCATCAGGCAGAGGATGCAGCTGGTGGGCCTGATGGTGGCGTGCTTCGAGGTGGTCCCTTATGCTCAGTTCCACCTGAGGCCTCTGCAACTCCACCTCTTGTCAGTGTGGGACAAGGACCCAGCATCCCCGGACAGGGTCTGTGTGCTTTCCCCCTGGTCAGGAAGTCCCTCTCGTGCTGGATGGTCTCAAGGAACCTGTTGGGGGGGCAGATCCTTTCTGACCCCTTCCTGGGAGACAGTCACAACGGATGCCAGTCTGTCAGTTTGGGGGGGGGGGGTTCTGGAAGTCCCTGCGGTTCCAGGGGAGGTGGGGCCCTCAGGAGGCCCACACACCTATCAATGTCTTGGAGCTGCGGGCAATCAGGTTAGTTCTGGCTCAGTTGACTACTCATCTTCGGGGCCTGCCTGTTCAGGTGCGCTCGGACAACCAGACGGCAGTTGCCTACATCAATCATCAGGGAGGGACCCGGAGCAAGGGGGCCCTCCAGGAAGTTTCTCTAATCCTGACCTGGGCGGAGTCCAATGTCTCTTGCATTTCAGCTGTGTACATCCCGGGGGTGGAAAATCTCCTGCCAGACTCTCTGAGCAGGGGGACCTCTCGCCAGGGAGAATGGTCCCTGTGCAACAGGGTGTTTCAATCTCTTTGTCACCGTTGGGGCCAACCAGATGTGGATCTGTTTGCATCCCGTCACAAACACAAGCTCCCGGCCTTTGTCTCCCTGTCCCCGGATCCTCTGGCCTTGACTGTGGATGCCCTAGCAATGTCATGGCAGGACTTTCAGTTCCTGTATGTCTTTACTCCATTCCCTCTGTTGGGTAGGGTTCTGCGCAAGATTGCTCTGGAAGGGGTACCAGCAATTCTGGTGGCCCCCAGGTGGCCAAGAAGAGTGTGGTTCGCAGACGTGGTGCAGCTGGCAGTGGATCAGTACGTTCTACCCATGGTGCCAGACCTGCTCACTCAGGGCTCCCTGCGCCATCCCAGCTTACAAACTCTGGCTTTGACGGCCTGGCTGCAGAAACCTCCATCTGATGGAGAAGGGGCTGTCTACCTCAGTGGTTGATACCAAGATAAAGGCTAGGAAGAAGTCTTCTTCTTCCATTTATTACAGGGTTTGGCGTGCCTACATTGACTGGTGTGAGTCTAAGTCTCTTCCCTGTCGTGTGTTCTCTATTCCCAGGATTCTGGAGTTTCAGCATGGGTTGGACATGGCGCTCCAACTAAGTACTCTGAAGAGGCAGGTCTTTGCCCTGGCTGTTTTCTTCCAGAAGTCCTTTGCTCAGCACCCTCTGATCAGAACTTTTTTTCCAGGGGGTCACTCATGTGCGTCCTCCACGTAAGCCCATGGTGCCTGTTTGGGATTTGAACTTGGTTTTGTCAGCCTTGCAGGGTGCTCCCTTTGAACCTGTGCAGGATGCTCCCCTGGCCATCCTTACTCTCAAGGTTGTCTTTCTGGTGGCTATCACTTCTGTTAGGCGTGTATCTGAGTTGGCAGCGCTTTCCATTCAGCCCCCCTACTATGAGAGACACCAGGACAAGGTGGTGTTTCGTTTCAAGCCTGATTTTCTGTCTAAGGTGGTGCCTGCCTTTCATTTGAATCAGGATATTGTTCTTCCTTCATTGTGCCCTAATCCTAGTAATGCTAAGGAGAGGGTTTTGCATTCCTTGGATGTGGTTAGGTGTCTGAAGTACTATCTGGTGGCTACTGCACCTTTCAGAAAAACTGATGCTCTTTTTGTGGTCCCTTTTGGTCCTAGGAAGGGTTTGGCTCCTGCCAAATCTACCATCAGCAAATGGATCCATCAGGCTGTGATTCAGGCCTATTCTGCTAAGGGGAAGAATCCTCCATTCCGCCTTACTGCTCATTCTACACGTGCTATTGGTGCCTCTTGGGCTTTTCAGCACCAGGCTTCTGTTGAACAAGTTTGCAAGGCCGCTACTTCTGTTCATACCTTTTCAAAGTTTTACAAGGTTGATGTTAGGGCCTCAGCTGATGCTGTTTTTGGCCGTAAGGTTTTGCAGGCGGCAGTGGTTTAAACTGTCTGCTGTTACCTTTTCTTGGGGATCCCACCCTACTTTATGGACACTGCAATTGGATGTCCCGATAGTAAGTATTATATTTGGAGCAGGACGTACTGTATACTAAGAATAATACAATTTTGTGATTACTCACCTGTAGAATTGGTATTATGAGTATACAGTACGTCCTGCTCCACCCCACCCTTGGTTTTGCATTATCTTGGATCCCCTGTATGGTGATTGTTATCATTGTTATAGTTACCAGTTTGGGTTGTTTTAATTCTCCCAGCTTCTCGTTAACTGCTTTTCAATGCTGGGGATTTGTGGGAGGTCCCCGGGTATTTGAGGGGCCGGGAGGAGCCTATTTTCGATGTCTCTGCAGTCCAGCGCCATCTGGCGGAGTAATACCCGATAGTAAGTATTATATTTGGAGCAGGACGTACTGTATACTCATAATACCAATTCCACAGGTGAGTAATCACAGAATTGTATTTTACTGAATCAAAGCCTTAAGACTGCATAACATGATTTAACCCAAACTCATGCAGGTCTTAAAAAATGCTTTAATACATTTTTAATATCTGTTATACAGCTTCCTTAAAGAGGACCAACCACCAAGGGGTATCCCAGTTTGGGATGCCCTGCTGTTTATCCCCCTAACCCCCCCCCCCCCCCCAAGATCACGGGCTTTCATTTACCTTTCCTGCAGTGCCACACTGCATGGCCACCTCTGCGTCCCCGACCTCCCTGTGACTCGGTGCATCCCCTGCTCTGTGCGAAGCTATCATTCAAGGTATACAGGTAAGTTGTTTTATTTTGTTAACCACATCCTGCCTCACCACGGTGGGAGGTGGGTCACTTATATTAGCACTGGACTTCTGCTTTAAAGCAGAACAAAACCCTGTGTCTAAAAGTTTTCAGAGACAGCAGCTGACCTTTCCCTGGGGCATTCCTAATCAGGATGCCCTGCTGTCTGACCCCCCCCCCCCAGGTCAGATAAAAACTCACCTTTTCCCAACCAATCAGCCATTCACAGTCTAAAGAGAACTGGGGATTCAGTTGCTCTCGCTCCCGAATGCCCAGCTCTGTGCCTTAACACATATTTATGTGGATTGGACGAGAGCCCTTGCATGCACCGTGTGACCTGGTAAAAGTACGTTTTATGGGCGATTCAGAGGGTTTCACATAGCGGGACAAGGATCAAAACCCCAAATAGTGAAAATCACGGGTTTTGTTCCGCTTTAAGTTAGTTTGAGTTAAACTGGACTAAAAAGACTTTTGGTCCAGCGTGCAGAGTCTGCAGTGGCCTTTCTGATTCGGGATTGCCTGTGTTGTTTTGGTAAAGAGAGGGTTAAAGCAATCCCCTTTTGGGGCAGCTTTTCAGATTCCCTGGCATCCTTTTGGGCATGCACTTACTGTAACAACACAGGACATCCAAAATGGGGAAACCCCCCTAGGGACCCTGCATGCCAGACCAATGTCTTGTTATTTTTTGGTCTGTTTTAAGTGTGTTTTTTTCATCCAAACTTAAAACTAGTTCAGTGATTCCTGAAAGTGAAAGAGTGGCTTTATGATTGTCTCTCCCTTGTAAAGTTCTGCCTGGCGTGAATTTCAGTGTGATCTCCATCTGCACCTACTTTACTGATGCTTCTCTGGGAGAACTTGTGACTAATAAACTAAAGAAGCGTCGGAGGTGTTGGTATGGAAAGACTGCCAATTTTCTTGTTGAAGAGGTGTTGGCAGGGAGCGGGCGTCATTTAATACCTGTCTTCAGCTGCTATCTGCAGGCGCATAGCTTGGAGAAGTTGGGATACTAGTTTATCCCATGCCATCTGCGTCACTCGCAGTCTCCTGTTTCAGCAGCTTGTGCCAGAACAACTACGCCGATTCTCCTCGGTCTGCTTCCACCAGCCCGCCTGGCTCCCTATTCTTTAAATAAATCTCAAATGTGACCAATGGGTAAATAGGTTAAAGCCTTTTCCATTCCCTACCTTACAATACCATACCATTCTATACCATACCATTCTATACCATACCATTCTATACCATACCATTCTATACCATACCATTCTATACCATACCTTGCCATACTATACCATATTATACCGTACTATACTATACCATACTATATCATACCATGCCATATTGTACTATACCCTACCATATTAAACTGTACCATACTATACCATACCATATAATACCATACTATACTATGTACTATACTATATCATACCATGCCATACCATGCGATGCAATACCATAATATACCATATTATACCATACTAAATCATAACATGCCATACCATACTATACCTTACTATATCATACCATGCCATACCATACTATACCATACAATACCATACTATACCATACAATACCATACCATACTATACCATACCATAATATACCATACATATATACCATTCAATATCATACCATATTATAACATAACATACTATACCATACCATGCCATGCCATACCATACTATACTATACTATGTTGTATCATACCATACTATACCATACCATATCATACTATACTATACTATACCATATCATACTATACCATACTATATCATACCATGCCATAACATTCCATACCATACTATATTATACGATACCATGTTGTACCAGAATATACCATACTATACTATATTATACCATGCCATACCATGCCATACTATATCATACCATTCTATGCCATACCATAACATACTGCAAAGTTTTTCTGTAAACTGCAATAATCTAGCAAATATAGACAAAACTAGGCCATTGTATCTCCAACACCATCTTCTCAACAGCCAAGGCTTAGGGCCTTATTTATCAAGGGATAGCACCAGGTAGTGTCTCACTAGCGCCAGGTATCGCCAGCTATCGGCGGCTACCGACTCCAGAACGCCAGGCGGCGGACGCAATCACGCATTTATCACGCTAAATGAGGCTAGCGCCGGCGAGAGCGTCAGCTAGCGCGGGATTCATCATGTAGCGGACTGCAACGAACAGCGCCGCTGCTAATCCCATCACAGCGCCAGGTATGACCTCTTGCTACCTGGCGCTCTCCAATGCATTTCAATGGAGCAATCTTTAAATCTTCATATTTAATTGATATTAATGTTTTTTTTTTTACAATGTCAAAAATTCTGTGACCACTTCGGCAATGTTTTTTTAAAGGTAAAAAAATAAAAAAATAAAAATTGTGCAGAATTGATATTACAGGTCTGATATTAATGTATTCATATTACAAAATGTTTAGAAAAACTTGTTTAATTTTTTAATCAAAAAATATGCATGTTTGGGGGTTAAAAACTACTTTAAAGCCATCGCCGCCAGCGCTCTGGGGATTATACAAGCTTTTCACAGCGCGAGAATTTTTTGAGCGTGATTTGTTAATGAATATGCTGGGAGCCGTTCGCTGTCAGGCGCTCCCATACAGCGCGAAACCTGTCAAACAGTGACTCCTAACCCCGTATTCAACATTACCACACACCGACTGAGTCGCTGTCAACAACCGAACAACGGCCAAGCACAGCGAATACTAGCGGGCGCTGTGAAAATCACGCTACTGGCGCTCATCTGTCGCTACCTGGCGCTATTACTGAATCGGCCTCCCCGTCTGTTAAACCCATCTTCTATGTAAGGCTCGAGCGTCTTTCAGCCATCAGGGGCTTAGTAAGGATATCTGCTGACATATCCTCTATAGGGCAATAAAGTAACTCAAGACTCTTGAAGATCCCGCAGAAAGTGGAACTTCACATCAATATGCTTGGTTCTTAAGTTAACTCTTTCCATCAAGGCATCCTTGTTTGTCCTCAAAGATTCTCCTTGGCTCCAACTGTGGTTGACCCAAGTCTCTTAACAGCTGTCTCAGCCATATAACTTCTTGGCTGGCCTGCGCTGCTGTATTGTACTCTGATTCAGTAGATGCAAATGAAACAGTAAGCTACTTTCTGCTAGTCCAACTGATAGCACCTCCTAAAAGTAGAAACAAGTAGCCACTGGTCAATTTTCTATCACTGGTGTCTCTGGCCCAGTCGGCATCCACATATCCCGTCAGGATGCTTTCATCACTTGCTGGTAACTTTGCTTGTAATGTAAAGTCCTTTTAAGAGAGCAGATAACTCTCTTTACAGCATTTCAGTCCATCTGACTTGGCATTAAAACTTTTCTGCATAAGATTCCAATAGCTGCTGCAATGTCAGGCCTTGTAGTGGTGGCAATGTACAGCAATTTCCCTGTTGCTTTCCTGTACTGAGTGTAAATTGGTAGTGGTGAATCTTGGCTTTTTATCTCATGCAGGCAGTTGGTTTCCATAGAGATTTTACTGGTTTGGCATCTTCCATCCATTCCAAATGTTTCAATTATTTCTTGTTATTTGTGCCTTTGGTTCAGAAATGTATGGTTGCATGTCACTTTAAATTTGGCATTCCAGTTTCCTTCACATGGATTAGAATTGTGGCTTTGACTTTCTGTTTAGTATAAGAGGGACGCTGTCTCATTTGCTCTGCTTTCCATATAGTACAGTCTCTCTTTATGTGTCCCTGTTTGTTGCATATAAAGCACACCCTGGTTTACTTCCTGTGTATCTTTGTGTCTGTAGCTTTAAAAATGGTTCTCATGTCAGTTTCTGAGGAGTCATGTGCAAAAACCCCTTTCTTTGCTGATACTCATCTATGAGCCTGGTCTTTTCTAATGCTAATGTTAGATCTGTCTCAGGCCTTGTCTCCAGCGCATTAATCAGTGCAGTATACGTATCGGGTAAGCTGTGCAACAACATGGCTGTGGTGTGATTTTCTGTTATATTCTCGCCAACTGATCTGAGTTGTGTGATCACTTACAGCATGGCATTTATATGTTCCTGCATGTCCTGCTCTCTGCTAAGCCGAAACAACTTGCTGTTTAAGCTGGATCTCTCATGCAGTCTTTTCAGTACATCCCACATGCCTTCCGCTGTATTCTCACTGCGTATGTGAATAAGCTGATCTTCTTCCACTAGTACGCTTATGGTGCCCGTGCCTGTCTGTTTTTCCTGTCCTAGCCCTGATAATTATCTTTTGGCCTCTCTGTGGTGATAACCTCCCACAATTCATCTCTGGATAATATAATTTCCACTTTAAACTTCCATAGATGATAATTGTCATTGGTCAGCTGGGTGCAGTGGAGTCAAATTCAGATAGACATCAGTGGTGTAACATGAACTGGTTTTACTGGAACCTGCATGCAGTATGAGAATGTCACCTTACATGGTGGATAACACAGAAAAAAAATCATAGAGTGCAGCTGAATATAGAGGAAATAAAACACATCAGAAAAATGCATTATAGAGACTACAGGTAAGCATTGGTAACAGCGACATCTAGTGCCCTAACTCAACTGCATTAATCTAGCAAATATAGACAAAACTAGGCTGTTGTATCTCCAACAACTATACTATACCATGCCATACTGTGCCATTCCATACTGTGCCATACCATACTAAACCATGGCATACTATACCATACCATGCCACGCCATGCTATACCATACCATGCCATGCCGTGCCATACCATACCATGTCAAACCATACCATCCCATGCCATCCCATACAATAGTCTACCATACCATGCCATCCCATACAATATCATGCCATACCATGCCCTGGACCTACAGACAATTTGGAAGCCACAGGACTGCTCAGAAAACAACCACCTTCTTATAAACGCCAAAGCTCATTGGATAAAACACATAAAAACACAGTACTGCTTTTAACAACCTGAAGTGGGACTATTTCTGCCCAGTTTTATACTGCTGACAGTCATAGAGCCTTGGTTCCAGGGGGTCATTTGCTAAGTGGAGCTTTCTCTTGCGGGGATCTTCACACCTTAAACCACTGAACCGGGTGCTAAAGAAATTCCATATTGTTTCCACATCTGGTTGTGTAATTGCAGTTGAGAAGCTCATTAAGTGGCAACACGAAATCCATTTAGAAACTCAGTGTAATCCTCTTTGCAGTCTTCAGAAGTGAGTAACAGGTGATGGGACACAGAGGCTAAGGCGTTCCAGAGATTTCTCAGGTCCTTGTTTTCCTAGATCTCCATTCATTCTCCCATTGTCCGCGTTAAAGGTGGGGGTTACATATTTAAGGCAGAACCCACAGCTAAAGTCTAAGATGGTGGAAAGTTCCAGATTTTCCCCTACGCACACCAGACAACCACTTGGTCCAAGGGTCTATGAGAAATCTTTTGTATTCACCAGATCCCCTGATAGTGGGTGATAAATGAGAGCTGCAAGGGACCTTGAAAAATTGAACACACACACAAAAAAAACTGAAAATGACCAAATTATGCAAAAGATAAAGATCTGGATGTCCAACTCAAACTTTCTGCCCTCTATCCAGCTTCGGTTTTCAGTGGATCCTGCACAGGTGGTGCACAGTGGATCGTTAGTGGATATATGGTGCTCAGTGGATCATCAGTGGGTAGATGGTGCTCAGAAGATCCTGCACAGATGGAGCTCAGTAGATAGTTGGTGCTCAGTGGATCCTGCACAGATGGAGCTCAGTAGATAGTTGGTGCTCAGTGGATCCTGCACAGATGGTGCTCAGTGATTAGATGTTGCTCAGTGGATGCTGCAAATATGGTGCTCAGTGGTCATATTATACTCAGGGGATCCTTCACAGATGTTGCGCAGTGGATCCTGCACATGTGGTGATTAGTTGGTGCTCAGTGGATCCTGCACAGATGATGCTCAGTGGGTAGTTGGTGCTCAGTGGATCCTGCACAGATGATGCTCAGTGGGTAGTTGGTGCTCAGTGGACCATGCACAGATGGTGCTCTGTGGATCCTGCTAAGCTGGTGCTCAGTGGGTAAATGGTGCTCAGAATTTCTGCACATATTGTGCTCAGTGAATTCTGCAGAGCTGGTGCTCAGTGGATTCTACACCGATAGTTTTCAGTGGGTAGATGTTGTTCAGTGGATCCTGCACATATGGTACTCAGTGGGTCCTAGTAAGGTGGTGCTCAGTGGATCTTGCACAGATAGTGATCATTGGGTGGTTGGTGCTCAGTGGATCCTGCACAGATGGTGCTCAGTGGGTAGTTGGTGCTCAGTGGATCCTGCTAAGCTGCTGCTCAGTGGATAAATGGTGCTCAGACTATTCTGCACATATCATGCTAAATGGATTCTGCTGAGATGGGGCTCAGTGGATTCTGCAGAGCTGGTACTCAGTGGATCCTACACAGATAGTGCTCAGTTGGACGATGTTGTTCAGTGGACCCTGCATATACGCACTCAGTGGATCCTGGTAAGTTGGTGCTCAGCGGATCCTGCACATATGGTGGTCACTGGGTAGTTGTTGCTCAGTGGATCATGCACAGACGGTGCTCTGTGGATCCAGCTACACTGGTGCTCAGTGGATAAATGGTGCTCAGACTATTCTGCACATAGCATGCTCAGTGGATTCTGCAGAGATGGTACTCAGTGGATCCTACACAGATAGTGCTCAGTTGGTAGATGTTGTTCAGTGGATCCTGCACATATGGCACTCAGTGGATCCTGGTAAGTTGGTGCTCAGCGGATCCTGCACATATGGTGGTCACTGGGTAGTTGTTGCTCAGTGGATCATGCACAGATGGTGCTCAGTGGATAAATGGTGCTCAGACTATTCTGCACATAGCATCCACTAACACACAATACAATGCAGCAGATTGTCTGTTCGCATAAGCGCTTAAAATAAGCTGATAATATTTGCAAGTATCTGTCTAATGGGGCCCTGAGGGGTCGGTTCCACACACACCCCAGCAAATTTGATTTATCAGTCAACGTCACACTTCCTTTTGGGCCTTGTGATGGTGACTTATAGGAAACATGAGTCCAGTCTTAGGTCAAATAAAAGGCTAACACTTTTTTTTTCCCAAAGCCTCTATTTTTATCTGAAATGTTTTATTTTTTGTAACTATTTGAGTTACAAGAGATTTACATAGGAGAGAGCCCTCAATCACAGAGCTCTTCCACTTCAAACATCCAATTAGTTGCAGCAGATTTGGAAATCAAGGAGTTTCCTCCATACCTAAATGAGTGTTTCCCTTAGAAGAGAACTTCCACCCTAAATAGCAGATCTCAGTGCGCTGCAATGGCAGCTGAGGATATTTACCAGTATTAGCTTACTTTATATTGTCTGTGAAGGTTCTCACTCATCCAGGGCACTGTATATCTGTGAGAACAAATCAAGGCAACTGGACTTGCTGTTCTTTTCTTAAAGACGGTTGGCTAGTCATCCGACGAGATTCCAAGGAAGACTAAGGGGGTTATTCATCAAGCCATAGCGCCAGGTAGCGACTGGCAGCGACAGGTAGGGACAGGTAATGAACAGTGACTGCCGGGCACTGTACGCAATACCACATTTATCAAAGCGATTCTGGTGAGCGACTCTTACAGCGTCACGTAGCAACCTATTCATCATCACAGACGGCTCAGCGTATACGCTGGCGGCGATCTGGCTTCCAGAGCGCCTGGTATTACCTGTCGCTACCTGTCGCTCTCCCATACATTTCAATGGACCTTTTCTTCTGTTTAAACAGGGTTTTGTTTTATTTAAAATTTTTTTATCAAATAAAACCTCTCCTGGCCTAGATAAAGTCATTTTTGAAAACCTTTTTGATTTTTTATATTTTTATGCAGAATTGTCATTACAGGTCTGGCATTAAAGTGTTAATGTCACAGTGTAATAACAATGTAATTCCATATGTTTTAGCTTTGTTACTGGTGGATATGTGTTCCAAAATGGACTTTAATCACACAACTTCTGGCGCTCTGGGCTACAGCGACTCTGTGTGAGGCATTTTTTGATGAATATGGTTCGCATCGCTCACAATGACCAGTCGCTACCGTTCGCTCCAATATAGCGCTGTACTGGTGTTATAGCGACTCACACATCAAATTCATCAATGCCGGCCAGCGACTGAGGCGCTCGGTAACAGCGAACCATAGCCGATCACAGCGACTACTAGCGGTCGCTCTGAGCGCCTCGCTACAGACGCTCATCTGCCGGTACCTGGCACTAGTAATGAATCAGCCTCAAAGTCAGACATCAGGCACTCTGTATAATGGGGGACAGGAAAGAGTGGCACACTGAAGGTGCAGCTACTGCAAATATGCACAATTCCTTCCCCCCCCCCCCCCCCTCCCCATCAGATAAAGTTCAGCTAGAAAAGGGTGAGTGGTGGTTTAGGTTAGTTCAGTGTTTCTGTGAACCAGGACTCGGCCTGCTATACGGAGGAGCGGGTGTGAGGCCATCAAAGCAGGCTCCATTCATCTTCCCCAGCATCTAAAATTAATACATTTTACGTTTTTAGTCACTTACTTTTTATTCTTTTCCCCACTGGGCTTTAACTCTGTTCAGGACTTTAGAATACAGGCGCTGCCATCTTGCCTCAGTAGTATCACATAGTGAGGAGAGGAGAGGGGGCAAAAGTTCAGGGGGACGGGTTATAGCTGTGCTTTGCACAGACAGAGCAGAACCGGGGTCAGGAAAAGGACAGCAATTCCAGAATGCAGAGCAGCACAGTCACAAGACACTTCCTGAGACTCCATGAGCTGCCATCTTGGATGTTTAAAGGCTCAGAAAACGCACTAGGAGCAGGTAGGATGATTTTTAATGTGGGCAATATGTATGTACAGGTTGGGGGAAACATAAGATAGGCTCTTTTTCAGGGTGAAGGTCTGGTTTAAGTGTATGGTCAGTGGTAGGGAGTAAGACATACCTCTCAACTTTTCAGGGTGGGAAAAAGGGACAATTGTTAAATTAGGCCACGTCCCCTCATTGAGGGATAGGTTATAACAGTTAAAACAATATAAACACTTTAAATAGGCAAATGAATCATTTATTGATGCAGATCTGCATCTTAAACCTCAAAGAGAGACAAATGGGAACAACGAGGGACAGGGGGACATGGACTCAAAAGAGGGACAGTCCCTCCAAATCAGGGACACTTATGAGGTATGGGTAAGAGCTGTAGCGAGGGTAAAAAAGGGGGTTTTGGGGGGTAAAGTTCGAGACTTTTCACCTACCCCAGGTGCAAGGTGAGGACATTGTGCTGATGTCAGGGACTGTTTTGGACTAATGCCCTTATTCATCAAGCGATAGCGCCAGGTAGTGTCTGACGAGCGCCAGGTAGCGGCAGCTAACGGCGACTACCGACTCAAGTACGCCCGGCGGCGGTCACAATGACGCATTTATCAAGCAAAATGAGGCTAGCGCCGGCGAGAGCGACGGCTAGCGCGGCATTCATCATGAAGCCGCCTGGACCGAAGAGCGCCGCTGCAAATTCCCTCACAGCGCCAGGTATGAGCTGTCGCTCCCTGGCGATGTCCAATGCATTTCAATGGAGCAATCTATAATTAATCATAATTAATTGGTATTAACTTTTTATTTTTATTTTTTAATGTCAAAAATTCGGAGACCACTTCTGCAATGTTAGGATTTATTTTTAAGTAAAAAAAAAATGTAAAAACAAATTTGTGCAGAATTGATCTAACAGGTCTGATATTAATGTATTCATATTACAAAATGATTCTAAACACATGTATAATGTTACATTCCAAAAATATGGTTGTTTAGGGGTTAAAAACTAGTTAATACACATCGCCGCCAGCGCTCTGGGGTTTAAACAAGGAATGGACAGTGACAGCACATTCGGAGCGTGATTTGTTAATGAATATGAAGCTAGCCGTTCGCTCTGGCCATTCGTTGTCAGGCGCTCACATACAACGCTGGACCTGTGAAACAGCGACCCCCCAGCCCGTATTCAACATTACCGCACACCGACTGAGTCGCTGTCATCAAGCTAATGCCGGGCAAGCACAGCGAATACTGGCTGGCGCTGAAAAAATCACGCTACAGTCGCTCATCTGTCGCTACCTGGCGCTATTAATGAATCGGCCTCTAAGTGTAGCCCTGGGCAAAGCTAACAATCAGTTCAGAAACATTATACCAATACAATACACAGGGCCGTATTTGGTCTTCATGGGCACTTTAAGTTCTTGCGCCCCCTTTTTTTAAGTAAGGTCATGGTCCATATAAAAAAAGTGTGTAAGGGGAAAGGGTGCAATGGGCTAGAGGGCACAAAGGGGGAAATGCAGAGAAGCAGGCAAGCATGTTCCATCTTATACTGCGTTCTGACATATAGGAGTCACATGACCACACCAGTGCAGGGGAGATGCTCTGGCCTATGTACAACCGATTGCACCCATCCTTCACACAAATACTCTCTGCATCCTTCTGTGGCTGGGGAGGGGGTGCGTGTTAGGAGGCATTCATATTCTGGCTATGTGAGTTTTAATTTCTTTTCTTTACTGTAGTAGTAAGGTCAGCACCCTCCCCTCCTCCAGGTTGCCACCCTAGGCACGTGCCTAGTGTTGCCTAATGGTAGATACAGCCCTGACAATACATATACCGTGTTTCCCCGAAAGTAAGACACCCCCGATTGTAAGACGTATGAGGAGTTTCAGAGGGTTCGCCTAATATAAGCCGTACCCCGAAAGTAAGACATATGTCTTACTTTCGGGAAATAACATTGTTGTCGAACGGGGCTGAGGGAAGTGATATAGCCCCCCCCCCCCCTCGGCGTGTATCCCCCTGCGCCGACGGGACCTACCTGAGAGGAGGAGAGGCGGCGGTGGATCCGGGGCTGCAAGCGCAGGAGCTGAGGCGCGGCCGCCATCTGCTGAGGCCGGGGCATCTGTACGCTGTTGCTGCTGCTTTGCCGGGCGGTCTCCCCCCTCCTGTGTCCCAGAGACCGCGGGTGACCCGCAGAAGACGAGCGGCGCCGGGTGCAGAGGCTCTCACTGCAGCACAGAGCGGGAGCAGCCGTGACCGGAGGTTGGGTGTTGCGCTCTGGACGGTGAGTGTCAATGGGGCACGCCCACCGACCAACGCGCAACACCCAGGAAGTGCCGGTAAGTACGCGTGTGTGTGTGAGAGAGAGCGGCGTCAGGGGGCCAGGCTGACCCTCTGCTGGTGCTGTGCTGTCAGTGGCCGGGGGGAGAAGCCGGATACACAGCGGAACTCGCAGGTGGGTGATGTGAGGGGGACGCAGGGGGTATGACAAGGGGGGCAGCTTGGGCCGGGGGCTCCCTCCATGCTGCCCTCGTGTCATCTGTAATCCACTGCAGCACCTTTACTTGTCTGAGCCACACAGATGCTGCAGTACTACAAGTCCCAGCATGCCTTGTTTATCCTCTGTAAAGGCAAGGCATACTGGGAATTGTAGTTCTACAGCATCTTTTTTCCAATATAAGACATAGAGGCCGATTCATTAATAGCGCCAGGTAGCGACAGATGAGCGACTGTAGCGTGATTTTTTCAGCGCCAGCCAGTATTCGCTGTGCTTGGCCGGCATTAGCTTGATGACAGTGACTCAGTCGGTGTGCGGTAATGTTGAATACGGGCTGGGGGGTCGCTGTTTCACAGGTCCAGCGTTGTATGTGAGCGCCTGACAACGAATGGCCAGAGCGAACGGCTAGCTTCATATTCATCAACAAATCACGCTCCGAATGTGCTGTCGCTGTCCATTCCTTGTTTAAACCCCAGAGCGCTGGCGGCGATGTGTATTAACTACCTGGCGCTATCGCTTGATGAATAAGGGCATAAGTGTAGCCCTGGGCAAAGCTAACAATCAGTTCAGAAACATTATACCAATACAATACACAGGGCCGTATTTGGTCTTCATGGGCACTTTAGGTTCTTGCACCCCCTTTTTTTAAGTAAGGTCATGGTCCATATAAATAAGTGTGTAAGGGGAAAGGGTGCAATGGGCTAGAGGGCACAAAGGAGGAAATGCAGAGAAGCAGGCAGCATGCTCCATCTTTTACTGCGTTCGGACATATAGGAGTCACATGACCACACCAGTGGAGGGGAGATGCTCTGGTCTATGTTCAACCCATTGCACCCATCCTTCACACAAATACTCTCTGCATCCTTCTGTGGCTGGGGAGGGGGTGCCTGTTAGAAGGCATTAATATTCTGGCTATGTGAGTTTTAATTTCTTTTCTTTACTGTAGTAGTAAGGTCAGCACCCTCCCCTCCTCCAGGTTGCCACCCTAGGCCCGTGCCTAGGGTTGCCTAATGGTGGATACAGCCCTGACAATACATATAGGTACAATTACGATAGACACATTTTGTATGGACATCAGTGCCCGTTACACATTATCCCCACCCCAGGCATAAACAAGCTCCTGACGGTGACACCAGGGGCCCCTGCTGTAATGGGGAACCTGGGCAATAGCCTAGCTTGCCACCCACAAACACCAGCTCCGGCCATTGTCATGTCAAAACTATAAAGCATGCATTACAGGACCTGTGGCCAGCTTGTGTAGGGCCCAGCAAATGCTGATGGCAGCCCTGGTAGTGACGTTGCGGTACAAATCGCCACATCACAATCAGACTCGCACTCACAAACAACATCACCTAGGACAGTGAAAAAAAAAAAAAAGAAAATGTGTGAATTTACCCCTAAACCTGTCAACACATTAGCAGAATTAAACACTTCTCCATAAAGCGCTGTGGTTTTATTCCACATTTTTATAGGCCGATTCCAACTATCTAGTTGCCATAGAAACAGCCTTCTCAGGAAAAAAAAAGGTCACCGGCATGCAAGTCTGTTTTAGGAACAACTGGCAGAAATTAGAAGATTAACTAATATTTTCTCCGTTATGCGGAGGAAAGAAGAAAAAAGCAAATTAGGGAGAACTTTTAGCTCCTCATTCCAGAAAGGAGAGAAATAAATACATGAAATCCAGTAATCAAGGTTTTTTTTTTCTTCTTTTTCATTCTTCACACCGGTATGTGGCCGGCTGATGTGTGAAGCGCTGTCTCTCCCCTCTGTGTGTCTTACATGACTTTAATTAAACCGCACTTAGTGCAGGAGAAAGTGCTGAGAGCGAATAATTGGACGGTGTCCCAACGTACCGCTAAAGCTGGTGCTTGCCAGACAGGGTAGGCGTCAGCACCGGGTTTACCCGGGCACGTGCCGGGGGCCTCTACACCTTGGGAGTGCCCCCTCTATCCTGGCCAACCCCTATGTGGAACACAGGGCCGTGCAGAGACCAAAACTGTCAGCAAGGTGAGTCAGTCCCTCTATTCTTGATTTCTGCCATTATCCTCTTTCCACTTCTTCTTTATTCCTTTCAGTCAGTCCTTCTATTCTTTCTTTCCATTCATTCTTTGTTTTTTTCTTTCATTCATTCTTCATATTTCCTGCTTTCTTTTTCTTTTTCTTTCTTTCTTTCTTTCTTTCTTTCTTTCTTTCTTTCTTTCTTTCTTTCTTTCTTTCTTCTATTTCTATTCTTTCTTTTATTCTATTTCCTTCTTTCATCTATTTCTGTTCTTTCGTCTATTCTATTTCTTTCTTTCTTCTATTCTTTCATTCTGCCATTCCTTCTCTTTCTTTCTTTCCAGCTTTCTTTTTTCATCAGTCATTCGTTTTATTACTTTTTTGTTTCTCTCATTCTTCTTCTATTCTTTCAATATTTTTCTTATAGCAGGGCCCCCACCATCAGCAATCCCCTCTCCCCCGCAGACCGTGTAAACGCACCCAAAATGGTGCCCCCCAAACACACTCAGAGAGAAAGAGGCAGAGGATGTGTAGAAAAAAGAGAGACAGAGAGAACACTGAAGTGAAAGGGTTAGGAACACAGAGATTAAGGGAATGTTGGAAAAAGAGACAAAGGGAACACAGAAATAAAGGAAAGATAGAT